>JAYESD010000013.1:1200000-1589003 GCA_036927565.1 Tuctoria greenei
AGTTGTGTATGACTAAAACCATGTCCTTAAGCTTCTAATTATCAAATGACATAGGCTTTGCTTGGTTGGTTAGAATAAGGCAGATGTGCATATAATCACTTGCAAATATCATATGATCAAAATTTGTGCTTTGAAAAATAATAAAATTCAGCAACAAGTGTCATGCTTTCAGGTTTTCAAATTATTAAGTTTATGAGATCATGACTTGCTAAAATTGAAAATTACATTTGATCTCTAGCATGGCCTACACTACTTTATGTATCTCATTGTTGTGATAGTGTAAGTTACTTGATAGTATGACTTGTATGAGCTTTGCTTTATATGTATATGTTATAATGTGCTCATAATAAATTAAAGTTTCTCTTTTGTATCTTGCTGAATACATTGTCAAAAGGGGGGAGTATGTAAGGGGGAGAAATTTATTTCTATCTCATTTGATTTTCAAAAGGGGGATAAATTGTTTTCAAAACTTTTCATTTGAATAAGCCAATGTTCTGATTTTAAGTGGTGTTGCCAATGCATTCATCAAAGGGGAGATTGTGAGACCTATGTGCGCTGAATACATTGGCTATGGCGATAAAAGATTTGAAGACTACTAAGGTCCGACGATAGGTCCTGCTTGTTTTGGGTAGCTCCGGCAAGGTCCGACTTCTTTGTCTAGGTCCGACTAGCTTTGGTTAGCTCTGGCTCTAGGTCCGACTAGCTTTAATATGCTCCGGTGCTAGGTCTCACTAGCTTTGGTAAGTTCCGGCGCTAGGTCCTACTAGCTTTGGTATGCTCCGGTTCAAGGTTCGGTTAGCTTTGGCAAGGTTCAGAGCTTGATCACAGAGGTTCTGCTTTTAACTTGCAATGTTTCGAACTTGCTTTTTGGATTATGGAAAGTTTGTTTAATATTTTTTTACTAAGTTTTTGGAGTGTTTTCATGGTTATGACTGATATCATTTTGCTGTGGTCTGCAACATACTTATGTGAGGTTCTCACGTAAGGTGTTGTAGTTTCAGAACTAACAAGAGTCAAGTCGAGGACTTGTGCTCGAAAGTATCGGTTGTTTATTCATGTGCAGGTGTTGCTTGAGTTCGAGACATGACTGTTGACGGGATCCATTGAACTAGTCTTATGGAGAAAATGAGGTTCAACAACCATGTTCGGGAGGTGGTTGAGTTGATTGGGAGGTTGCGCATCATGTTTAAATCAAGAACAATTCATATGAAGGTATCATGGACGTCGTTTATAAGATGTTTGCACATGTGCAAGGAGTGCATGGACGTGGCTACATGGTTCTGAGGTGTGATGAAGAGATGTGGAAGTAAAAAATTGGTCAAAAAAGTCCAACCGACTAGGTTATGGACTCAGGCTGCGGTTGAGTCGTGTTTGACTCAAATATGGAAAGTTTTGTGTTGGTTATGATAGGATTTCGTCTGGGTCTTGAATTTGAGTTTTTTATGAATGTGGGATACGTTCCCAAGGTGTTTGGATTTCTTATGATTGCTTCTATCTATGTATAGAAGAGTCTTGAGCAGTTATGGAAAGTTTAAATTTGTGAATTGAGTAGGATTAGAGTCCTAGTTAGGTTTGTCTTGGCCTAAGGGCTGGTTATATAAGCAAGGTGAAAGTGCAGGCCTCGTGGGTTTTTGATGATTTATGACAATCAAATAATATCCTAACCACTTTGTTGAGACGAGCACAGGTTCTAATGAGAAAATGAGCAAAGTGCCAAAAAGAAAAGAGAATGAGGAGCAATGTGGAAAAGAGATCAAGGAACAAGTGTAGTAGATCATTGTGTATGGAGTGTGTTAAGGAAACACACCCCAAGAGCTCAGGCACAAATAATCACACACATTGCACATATTCATACAGGACTGGACTAGTCCGACTGACTACGTATTAGTCCGATTTCATTCTGCACAAGATCGGAAAAGTCCGATATCACCACAGGCTAGTCCGATATCTCTCTGACTAGAATCAGACTAGTCCTCCCCAGTGCGGACTAGTCCTCCAAACACTTCACAAGTTGCACAAAATCGTACAAATTTGATATTAGCACGGACTAGTCCGAAAAACCATCTGACCTAAATCGGACAAGTCCTCCATCTGCGGACTTGTCCCCAATTCACTTAGGGTTTCACTTTTCCGGACAAGTCCGATATCCATCGGACAAGTCCGAAGATTTCCAGAACCAACTTCAGACAAGTCCGCTTTCAGCCGAACTGTCCGATATTTCGGGACACCTAGGATTTTCTACACATAGCACACTAGACTAGTCCGGTGTTCACCACAGACTGGTCTGATATTCCTAAACCCTAACGGTAACTTTTGGGAACCCCATATAAATAGGTGTACACGGCCCATCATTCACATCTCTCGACCCCTAGCGCCGTCACATCTCCCAAGAGCCTCAAAAACACATCTCTCAACGAAATCAAACACAACAAAGATCAATTCCTCGAGGATACACTTTGGACCATTGGAGAGACACAGTTCATCACTCATTGAGATCTTGGTTTGTTTCCCTAACACACTCGTTTTATTTTCATTGTGATGTTTAGAGTGTGTTCTTGGTGGTGTTCTTGTTGTAATCTTGGAGAGCCCTCAACTTATTAGAAGGCTCCTTGAATTCGGTTATTTGCCCTTAGTGGTAACTGAAGAGGATTGGCCTTCGTGGCGATCCGACGAGGGTAGGGTTGGAGAAGACCCGATCCTTTTGTGGACTCCTCAACGTGGACGTAGGTTGCCTCTGTGGGAATCGAACCACGGGATAAAAACATTGTGTTCTTTCTTTGCGTCCATTGCTCTTACATTTCATATATATATATATATATATATATATATATATATATATATATCTTGGGTTTCGATCAATTGTGCTCACTTTACATTGAAACGTTGAGTTTAAAAATAAATTGTGATACATCCTATTTTATTGTTGTGCAACACTTAAATTACAAGTATAATTCCATTGCTTACATCCTAGGATCAAGTTAATCAATCAAATTTTATTAACCTAGTCGGTACACACCGGACTAGTCTGCACTTAACCGGACTAGTCCGATATCTCGAGATTTGATCTGGTTGTTAAGTGTTGCAGGTTCCAACAAAATTCAAAAAGGCCTATTCACCCCCCCCCTCTAGGCCACATTCAATTCGTATCAGAGCAAGGTTCTTCAAAAGGAGACTAATCGCTCGATGAGATCATGTCGGACATGAAGGACGTACAAAAGAGCAACAACCAAGAGAAGTTTGATGAAGACAAGAACCAAAAATTGGAAAGGCTCCTCGAGGCCATTCAAGACTTCGAGTATGACGACGAGGAGACGCTAGAACTAAAGGCGCTCCTAAGGAAGAAAACTCTTTCCAAAGGAAAAGTAAAGATTGAAGATGAGAAGAAGAAGAAGGGGAGTAGTCACACCGACTACTCCCGATATCCTTTTAATTATGATCGACTAAATACTAACAACAATCATTATCTATCTATTCCACTTGGAAAAACCCCACACTTTGACGGCAATGACTATTCAATGTCGAGGCAAAACATGAAAATGCATTTGATTTCCCTCAATCCATGTTTGTGGCACATAGTATGCATAGGAATAGACATCCCGGACGATGATGAGGAGCTCACACCTAGCCAAGAGCAAGCAATCCATCGAAATGCCCAAGCTGCTGCAGCCATTACTTCATCACTCAGTCGTGATGGGTTTACAAAGGTGGATGGACTCGAGATCGCAAAGGAGATATGGGGTACATTGCAAACCGCACATGAAGGCGATCGTCATGTGCGAGAAGCAAAAATCGAGATGATTGAAGGCGAGCTGGGAAGATTCACCATCGAAGAAGATGAGTCACTGCAAGATATGTATAACCGACTAAAGACGCTCATCAACAAGGTACGAGCATACAGAAGCAAAAAGTTGAACGACCACGAGGTGGTGAAGCTCATTCTTAGAGCCTTCATGCCTCGCAATGTTACCTTGTGCTCGATGATAAGAGAAAGCCCCAGGTACAAGAAGATGACCCCGGATGAGCTACTTGGGAAAATCATCAACTTTGAGATGATGGAAAAAAAAAAGCCAAACATGTTAAGGAAATTGCCAATCTCACCTCGGCAAAGAAGAAAAGGGCCGCTCTAATGTCCACCCTAAAGACCTTGTCTAAAGAAGCTCGAGAAGCTCAACTAGAAGAAGACGGTGATGATGAGAGCAGTGACTTGGATGACAACGAAATGATACTATTCATGAAGAATTTCAAGAGAATGATGAAGAAGAGACAAAGGGCTAAATCGAGTGACGGGAAGTACAAGGAAAAATCAAGACCGAAATGAGACGGGCATGCTACAATTGTGGTGAGTATAGACACTTTATAGTTGATTGCCCATATGAATAGAACAAGAAGAAGACCAAAGAAGGGAAGCCTCAACCCAATAAGTTCTTCAAGAAGAAGAAGCAAGCTGAACAAGCGCATCTTGGAAAAGAATGGGACTCAAATGATGAGTCCTCATCCGAAGAAGAAGAGGAGATGGCTAGCATAGCCATCGAAAAGACATCCATAAAGTCCACTCTCTTCCCCACCCTTGGCGCCTAAAGGGGAACCGTACTTGCCTCATGGCAAAGGAAGGTAAACGCAAGGTAACTACCAAACCCTCTTCCATGCAGTCCTATTCTAGTGATAGTGAGATTAATAGTGATAATGAAGATATGCTCATTGGATTAGATAAGAAAATAGTCACAAACATGAAATTTTTACTTGATCAACTTGTTGAGAAGGAGAAGTTGATACATCGTCAAGAAGACATGATTATCTCCCAAAAGGAGGAATATGTTGAACTTGACAAACTTTTAGAACTTGAAAAGGAGTGAAGCAAGTCAATAGAGCTTGAGTTAGCTTCAAGCAAGGAAGCTTGCTTGGAGTTAAGCGATTCAAATGCTACAATCAAGGATGAACTTGCTAACCTAATCAAGGTTAACAAGATCCATGAAGTGCAAGTTGAGTCACTCAAGCAAAGTGACCCTTTATCCTCTTCAAACTCACCTTCTTAACCCCTTAAACTGAAACTCATTCTACTTGTACATGTGGTAAAGTTGACCCCAGCTTGAAAGACAAGTCAACCTCTGCCAAGGGCAAGCATCCTTCACAAAATGGCATATTCGACAATGAGATGATCAAATTTGTACGTAGTGCATACTTGGTCACAAGACCTCCAGATGTCAAATATGGCATTGGTTACTCTTATGGTGAAAAGCAACATGCTAGAAGCCATAAGAATAACAAGGAGAGCATTGCCTTTGTAATGGGAAGACCCTCTCAAACTTGAATGTCCAATGTTAACACATCAAACACACATGGACACCGGACTAATCCGGTCGGGGTCCGGACAAGTCCGATCTCCCAGACTAGTCCTGTATATAAACAACAACAGTTGCTTTTCAGAACCTTTGATGCATCTTATGTGTTAATGATAAGTAATATTGGTAAGATTTATGCTCATTATGTTGTGCCACGCCATGGGAACACAAAATCTCATGTGTGGGTGCCTAAATCGCTTGTGACTAACCTAAAAGGACCCAAGCAAGTTTGGGTACCTAAAACCAAGGCTTGATTTATTTTTGTAGGCCTATTCCTCCGGTGGATCTAAATGGGTGCTAGACAGTGGCTGCACCAACCATATGACCGGAGAAAGAAGGATGTTCATGGAGTATGAAGCAAATGAGGATCCAAGCGAGGGCATCTATTTTGGAGACAATAGTCTAGGAAAGGTGCTCGATACCGGTAAAATTACCATATCATCACAACATACTCTTTCTCATGTGTTACATGTTGATTCCATAGATTATAACCTGCTGTCCATATCTCAATTATGCGAAAAAGGTTATAATTATTTGTTCACTAATGAGGGTGTGACCGTCTCAAGAAGGAGTGATGGTTCCATTGCATTCAAGGGTATGTTAAAGAGAAAGATTTACCTTGTTGACTTCAACAAACATAAAGCCGAACATGACACATTCTTGATTGCAAAGACCAACATGGGTTGGCTGTGGCATAGACGACTAGGGCATGTTGGTATGAGGAACCTTCAAAAACTCCTCAACGGCGATCACATCCGAGGTTTGAAGGATGTTGTTGTTGAGAAAGAAAGGCCTTGTAGCGCGTGCCAAGCCGGGAAGCAAGTTGGAGCACCACATCCCGCTAAGAGCGTCATGACTACAACAAGACCGCTCGAGCTACTTCACGTGGACTTATTTGGTCCAATTGCTTACATAAGCATTGGCGGTAACAAATATGGTTTAGTAATTGTCGATGACTTTTCTCGCTTCACTTGGGTTTTCTTGTTACATGATAAGGGGGAAACACAAGGATTTTGAAGAAATTTTTCAAGCGTGCTCAAAATGAGTTTTCATTCACAATTAAGAATATTCGAAGTGACAACAGCACGGAGTTCAAGAACACACAAGTTGAGGGGTACCTAGATGAAGAAGGCATAAATTCAGCACCTTACTCCCCTCAACAAAATGGAGTTGCCAAAAAGAAGAACCGAACCCTCATAGAGATGGCGAGAACAATGCTCGATGAGTACAAGACCTTGGATCGATTTTGGGTGGAAGCAGTCAACACCGCTTGCCACGCCACAAATCGACTTTATCTTCATCGACTATTCAAGAAGACATCCTATGATCTACTCACCGGTAACAGGCCTAATATTTCATATTTTCGAGTTTTTGGTTCTAAATGCTATATTTTGAACAAGAAGCCTAGGACGTCAAAGTTCGCTTCAAAGTCTAATGAAGGTTTCTTGCTTGGTTATGATTGGAACACTTACGCCTATCATGTCTTCAACAAGACCTCTGGACTTGTTGAAGCAGCACGTGACGTAGTGTTCGATGAAACTAATGGCTCCCAAAAGGAGCAAGTTGATCCATGTGTGCTAGATAGAGAAGAAGCTCCTTGTCAAGTATTGAGAAGAATGGTGTTAGCTGAAGTTCGACCACAAGAGCTACCTCTAATATGCATAAGGAAAATGAACCACAAGAAGAGGCCAATGATCAAGGGGGAGCTTCCTTACAAGATCAACCTCAAGAAGACAAAAATGACCTATAAGTCAATGAGGGCAACCATTTAGGGGGGAGAAGAAGATGATTATGAAGATTCAATACAGCAGGTACCACACCCAAGAGTGCACCAATGTGTCCAAAGGGATCACCCAATCGACAACATCATTGGTGACATCCAAAAGTGAGTAACTACTAGATCATGCATAGCTAATTTTTGTGAGCACTATTCATTTGTATCCTTTTTGAAACCGCACATGATTGAGGATGCATTGAAGGATCTGGATTGGGTAGTGGCCATGCAAGAAGAACTCAACAATTTCAAGCGGAATGAGGTGTGGGAACTAGTCGAAAGACCCAAGTCCAACATCGTCGGCACCAAATGGGTCTTCCGCAACAAACAAGACGAACACGGGGTGGTGACAAGGAACAAGGCAGGACTTGTGGCCAGAGGGTATTCACAAGTCGAAGGTTTGTATTTCGATGAAACCTTCGCTCCAATAGCTAGACTTGAGTCTATTAGAATATTACTTGCACATGCTACTCAACATGATTTCAAGCTCTATCAAATGGATGTGAAAAGCGCCTTCCTCAACGGACCAATCAGGAGGAGGTATATGTGGAGCAACACCCCGGGTTTGAAGATGAAGAGTTCCCCAACCACATATTTAAATTGCGTAAGGCTCTCTACGGCCTCAAACAAGCACCTAGAGCATGGTATGAGTGTCTTAGAGATTTCTTAATTGAAAATGGTTTTATGATTGGTAAGGTAGATTACACATTGTTTACAAAGAACCTTGACAATTATCTCTTTGTTTATAAAATTTATGTTGATGATATAATCTTTGGTTCAACTAACAAATCTTTCTGTGAGTAATTTAGTAAAATTATGACAGATAGGTTTGAAATGTCTATGATGGGAGAGCTAAAGTACTTCTTGGGATTCCAAGTGAGGCAACAAAAGGAAGGGACATTCATAATCCAAACTAAGTATACCCAAGACATACTAAAGAAGTTTGGAATGGACAAGGCAATGCCCATAAAGACTCCCATGGCAACAAAAGGCCACTTGGATCTCAATGAAGATGGACCAAACGTCGATCAAAAGGTATATCGCTTCATGATTGGATCTCTACTCTAATTATGTGCATCTAGGCCAGACATTAGGTTGAGTGTATGCTTGTGTGCAAGATTTCAAGCCAACCCAAAAGAGTGTCATTTGACAGCCGTTAAGAGAATCTTGCGATATTTATTTCATACACCCAACCTAGGCCTTTGGTACCCCAAAGGTTCCAAATTCAATCTCATTGGCTACTTCGATATAGATTATGCCGGATGCAAGGTAGATAGAAAAAGTACCTCCGGTACATGCCAATTTCTAGGGAGATCCCTAGTTTCTTGGTCCTCCATGAAACAAAGCTCCATTGCCCTATCCACGGCTGAAGCGGAGTACGTTGTAGTCAGGGGTTGTTGTGCACAACTCCTTTGGATGCGACAAACTCTATGGGATGACAGTTACAATATGAACCGCATTCCTGTCCTTTCTGATAATGAGAGTGCCATTAAAATTGCCCATAATCCCATTGAGCACTCTAGGACCAAACACATAGACATCCGGCATCACTTTTTGAGAGACCATTCAATCAAGGAAGACAGCCATTTCACATGTCAATACCGAAAGCAACTAGACGATATATTCACCAAGCCACTTCATGAAAAACGCTTTTGCGAGCTCCGAAATGACCTTAATATCCTCGATGCTCGGAGTGTGGCTTGAAATCTTGTATACCTAAGTGCTATCTTCAAAATTCATTGTTTGTGTTGTGAAAATCATCTCACTCAATTTTTCTGAAAAACTATGTCAATTACTAAATCTTGGTGAATTATGATCCTTGCTTTATTGTTGTATGCTTACTGATCATATTCATCAAGATTATTTGATTTGATTTGCCTCCCTATTTTCCAAATAAGTACCTCCGAATATATATGAATGGGCTAGACAATTCTTCCCTGGTGATTACGGACTACTCCATGGTTACCCGGACTAGTCCGCCCATGCAGACTAGTCTGCAGTGTGACGGTTAGTCCGGACTAGTCCGACAGACCACGGACTAGTCCGATATAGTCTCTGGAAAAGTTTGGACTAGTCTGATCATTTTCGGACTTGTCCGATTTTTCGTATCCTTAACCCTAGCCGCCGCCAAACCCTAATCTTTCTCGCACCACACTTGCCTCAAGCTTTCTCTCTCAAAGCTAGAGCTCTCCAAGATGATTCTTCGTTTCCTCCATCAAAACTTCGCAAGTTTGGGTGGAAATTGACCCTCTTCCCTTAGGGATTTAAGACCACGGACTTGTCCGATCCTTCAACACCTACATCTCCTGCGCGCCGAACAAGTCTTGTGGCTACGCACCTTACCTCATGTTTATGATTGAGAAGGTCACAGGAATAGAGTTTGTCAAGGACGTGGAGCACCTTCCCTTGAGGCCCCAAATGCCTCAAAAGCCAAGTGTTCAAGCTTCACCATCTCCGGCCTCTAGCCCAGAGGCCCCTGCGAGAGCCAGTGCTGGTGCTAGTGCTGCTCCCACCACTAGGGCCCCTCCTCAAAAGTGGTCCCCAAGTGGCATCTTGAAGTACCTGTCTGCTATTTTTGCCTCCTGCAAAAAGGTCGAGGTGAAGGCCCACAAGATCAACAAGAGAAGAAAGGCTGACATGAGATATGTCAAGGAGAATGTGAAGCAGATTTGCCAAAAGCTAGAGATCGAGCCCATTGGATCTCTAGTAATTTTTGATAACTCCGACTCTGATTACACCGAGCTCGGGCCCTTGAATCCCTCCGAGCTTGCCTATTTTGGCATTGTAGACTCATGTGGCTTCGTTCCTCCTCCTCCTCCTCATCAACCAGAAGATGAAGATGAAGACGATGAGAGGACCCACGGCAAGGCCTGAAAACTTTAGGTCCCTCTTCCCTTTCTTTTTGGTGTCTTGATGCCAAAGGGGGAGAGATTGAGGGGGAGTCTTAGGTCTTAGGTTTTAGCGGTAGGATGCGAGGAGAGCTTCTTCTTATGTCTTTTGTTTATTTTGTGGGTTGTAAAACTTTTAATATGCTCTTTTAATGCTTTTGGTTCTGTGATGCAATGTTTTGAACTACTTATGAAGTAATTGATGAAATCTGTGATTTTGCTCTAAGAATGACATATATGCTTGTTGTTGATGTGTGGATGTCAATTATGTCATTCTCATCATGATTATTGCTTCTATACACTTAGTTCTGCATCCCACCATAAAGAGTGCACATATGGATCATGTTTTCATTGCATAATGTATTTTGAACTCATATGTGCACACTTTATGAAAATCTCACCTTTTTATCATACTTTGTGAAATCTCAATCGATTGTCATCAATCACCAAAAAGGGGGAGACTGAAAGTCCATCTAGGAATCCCTTGTGTGTTTTTGATGATTAATGACAAGCAAATGAGATCCTAACCACTTTGTTCAGATGAGCACAGGTTCTAATGAGAAAATGAGCAAAGTGCCACAAAGAAAGGAGAATGAGGAGCAATGTGGAAAAGAGCTCAAGGAATAAGTGTAGTAGATCATTGTGTATGGAGTTTGTTAAGGAAACACACCCCAAAAGCTCAAGCACAAATAATCACACACATTGCACATATTCATACAGGATCGGACTAGTCCGACTGACCCCGGACTAGTCCAATTTCTTTCTGCACAAGATCGTACAAGTCCGATATCACCATTGACTAGTATAATAACTCTCTGACTAGAATCAGACGAGTCCTCCCCAGTGCGGACTTTTCCTCCGAAAACTTCACAAGTTGCACAAAATCGGACAAGTCCGATATTAGCACGTACTAGTCCAAAAAACCCTCTGACCTAAATCGGACAAGTCCTCCAAGTGCGCATCTGTCCCCAATTCACTTACGGTTTCACTTCTCTGAACAAGTCCGATATCCATCGGACTAGTCCGAAGATTTTCAAAACCAAGTTCGGAAAAGTCCGCTTTCAGTCGGACTAATCCGATATTTCGGGACACCTAGGGTTTTCTACACATAGTCCGGTGTTCACCACGGACTAGTCCGATATTCCTAAACCCTAACGGTAACTATTGGGAATCCCATATAAATAGGTGTACACGGGCCATCTTTCACATCTCTCAACCCCTAGCGCCGTCACATCTCCCAAGAGCCTCAAAACACATCTCTCCACGAAATCAAACGCAACAAAGATCCATCCATTGAGGATACACTTTGGATCATTGGAGAGACACGTTTCATCACTCATTGAGCTCTTGGTTTGTTTCCCTAACACAATCCTGTGGTTTTCATTGTGATCTTTCGAGTGTGTTCTTGGCGGTGTTCTTGTTGTAATCTTGGGGAGCCCTCAACTTGAGAGAAGGCCCCTTGAATTCGGTTATTTGCCCTTTGTGATAAGTGAAGAGGATTGTCCTCAGTGGCGATCCGACGAGGGTAGGGTTGAAGAAGACCCGGTCCTTTTGTGGACTCCTCAACGTGGACGTAGGTTGCCACTGTGGGAACCGAACTGTAAAAGCCTGCTTTTCGGAAAAAAAACGCAAAAATGCGAACTTAAAAATTTTGAAAGTGGACTTGGAAATCCAAACTCACATGAACCATATGAGTTAACCAATGCTCACTAAAAATAGGGACTTGTTAAAATTTTACATAGAACATGGTTGCTAATGTATTTGGAACTTAAGGGGTAAAATCCTTAATTTCCAGGTATTCACATTTTCAATGAAAAATTAAAGGAGAAAAGAAAAAAAAATGGCAAGAAAGAAAAAGGAATTATTCCAACCCTAAAATGGGACATTCAAAAAAATTCAAATCTAAGGCTGTCAATTTTTCCATGATCTTCTAATATTCCAAATAGACTCTCGGTAAAGTTTCAAAATTTTTGAAGCACGTTTTCCATTTATTAGACACGTACTGAAAGTTTAATCAGAGTCGATTTCAAATTTAAACTTTGTACTTAATCTTGTCCAAATCAACTCCAAATTTTTTCAGAGGTCCCTTATGGTTCAAAAAGGGTAACTTCAATGTTTCAGGATTTTTGAACCTAGTCTACTATTTATTTCCTTGAGTCAAGTATCACCACTTGAATTCAAATTCAAAATTTGAATTTGTTTGAAACTTTACCAAATACTGAAATTGATTTGCCCAATAAATTCCTCATATTTTGTTTAGTGTCCCTGCCCACTTTTAACACTTTTAGAGCCTGTTAGATATTTAATTGCAGTTAGAATGAAGATAAGAAGGAGGGAGGTGGGTCCCACAGGTGGTCCCCACAGGTCAGGTCGGCACCTCCTCTCTTTCCTCCCATGCCTCCACGCAGACGCTGCATGTGCCACGGCGATGGGAACGTCAGTCCTTATCTAGCCGCCCGACTCCACCACCCCGCTACACCTCACCTCCCGTTCGCGCGCGTCGCCCCAGCATCTCCCCGCCATCCGCCAGCCACGGCCGCCTCTCCACCTCCCGGCCTGCGCGTCGCCCCAGCACCTCCCCGCCGTCCGCCTGCCTCAGCTGACGCCGTGCTTGCCCCCCCCCCCCTCCTGGCGCGCTTCTGGCCGTTGCTCGCCGCGCTCCTGCGCAAGGGTGCCCCGACGACGCGCCCGCCTCTGCTCCTCACCGGCGCCGTCGTGTGCCGCTCGCCCTAGCCGCTGGACCGCGCGTCTCCCCTGTGCCCGGCTGCCTCGAGCGCCTCACTCACCGGCGGTTGCCCTGACTCGCGTCTCTGCGCCGTTTCTCTGCTCCTCCCTTGCTCCAGTGCTGCAGCGCCATGCCACGCTGGCCGCGCACGCCTTGGATGTGCGTCGTCCGTGCCTCGCCGCGCCCTACTCCGCCGCACTGCCTGCGTCGCCGTTCTGCACCTCGTCGCGTCCTTCTCCTGTGGCGAGCATGCCCGCGTGCAGCATGCCGCCCTAATGCTGCTCGCCTCGCCGTGCCGGGGCGCCCTCTGTCCACTTGCCACCGTGTTGTAGTACCTTGCCTGCGTCCAACGACCACAACCAGTCACCAATGACCGACAACGCCGCAGCGCTCCTCGCTGCAATGCCTTCCGGCTGTGTGCCATGGCGGCACCGCCTTCCACGCCGCGTTCCTCACTGCTGCTCTCCCACGGCATGGTCACCGCAATCCACCGACCATTCGCGCTGTTCCCAGCGTGTCTCTTCTGTGCTGCTCGCTACAGCGCATCTCCAGGCCGCATTCCTCCCACCTCGGCATCACGGGAAAGTTCAAACGAGTGATGTGTTACTTAGCCTTGTGCTGCCCCGAATTCGATGCTTACTTTCCGTCGTCGCGACATTTTGTTCATAGGCCGTGTCCTAGCAGAGAAGCAGGTGATATGAGTGGTGAAGGAGATGCAGGAACACACCTTTGAGACCATGGTATCGACAACTAGTCCAAGGTTAGCTCTGATTTTGCAAGATTGATTGGATCAGTGACTGCAGCCAAGGTGTTCGATGAAATGTTCACGAGGAAAGAACCAACATTGTTGATGTTTAGAACTGGTCTGTGATGCAGGGGTAGGATGATGTTGCGACCGACAAGCCTAAGTGCCAAGATACCCTTTGAATGGTGATGAAGCGGCGGGAATCAAGTACAACCCCAAGATATTCGGTGAAATGCCTACAAGGTGATCCTTGCCCTAAAATGCATTGTTTGACATCACCAAAATCCGTTAGTCGTGATCGCTAATGGTACTCATGTGTCATCAAGCCGTACGTCCAGTGTCCGCATTGATATCATTCCTATAGGAGTCCCCAAGTTGACCTTCTTTGTCTTTTGAATAGCGTTAACTTGTTTGTGCGTGCTCGTGATGCTCCACCATTAGTCACGTTGACGTCGTTGACCACATGACGTCCCCGTGATGTTCTGAGCCATCATCGTGTCATGGCATCAAGATGAAGGATGCTTGTGATGTGTGTGGTGCTGAAACACCAGCACGACTCGCCGGGCAATCGTTGTCAAGCTAAATTAGGTTTAGTCGTTGTCAGAGCAGTCGAGTCCTAGGTATAGCCAATGTCCTCGACAAAATGCCTTCTTGGTCAAACCAAGGTGGTTGGTGATCACTAATGACCTATGGTTAAGTAAAGCGAGAACGTTGCGACCGATAAGGAAAACTAGACCAAGGCAAAACCTTGGATAAGGATTTCTTGTTCATGTCGACGATGTTCCCGAACTGCCCGCAGAATTGCTTAACTAGGTGTGCCATTTCTTTGACCACAGGTTCGTCGAGACGCTTGCCGATGATCGAGTCAACATCACTAAACTTGTGACTCGTAAGGTGTTGTTCGGGATTTCGCTCACCACCATTGACGAGTCCGGGTTGATGTGGACGTCGCTAAGATGATCTTCTCGAGATGGCAAAGCATGCCTTCACGACAAGGTCTCGCTTCATGTTTAAGTCCCAAGAGCTTACCGAGATCACCGGGATAGGCTTACAGGAGACACCACATTAGTGTCGTCGTGTAAGCACTTGAACGATGCTCGAGAAGCTTGCCGTAGAAACTACTTTACCTAAAGGTCATTTGAACTTTGTCTTGGTACTCATGCTAGGTTAACAGTGCTTGTAATGACTTTTAAGTCCAAACCATGTTGATCTCACTTCACTCCCAAGTGTCGCTAGGGTTTCACATTGATTCATCCCAAGTCAGGACCCTACGACAGCACTACTCACTTAACTAGGTTTACTCCTTTATGAGTTAAGTGAAGTTCATTGGTCGACTGCTAAATCGCGACCTTCGTTTTGTACACTCCACTGATACTCAGGCTTTCGATGTCCCACCTTAATTTTTGGGTCGTCCTTACACTTCTCCGCCCAACACTTCTTCACCATTCAGATTTGTCAATCTCGCGTGGCATAGCTTGAAGTGTGGTGTGCTAAGTTGCAATGTTGCTTTATGTTGTACCTTTTAGTTCATACTGAAACTTCTATGTCCACCTTGACTCATCCTCTGGTTGCCCCCACAACAGAGGCATATCTGTCCTTCCTAGTCAAACTCCTCGTTCTTAAAGTTTACACAACCCCATGGAGTCTATTATTAAACTACTTAATTACTTAATTACTTATATGCATATCATGTCGATAGGAACGTGATGATAGGTGATCGACGAGAAGTTTCGCTTGGAGGAGAAGGCCAGGGTGTCCACTTGAAGTCCTTGGTGGAGTCTGCACAGAAGGACCACTAACAATTGACATTTATTCGAGTCGCAAACAAAGGCAAGCCCTGGTTTGCATTTAAGAGTTGTTCAAAGTTTTGCAGTATTTATCGCATTACATCCTCGATTGATATTGTGCATTTACGTATAAGGTGATTGATACTCCACTTGCATGACCACAAATCCCAGGGTTTGGTCGGAACGAGTTATAGTTTGACATGTAGTAACTACTTTGCTAATGTATAGGAATTCCGGTAGAAGTCGAGTAGTTGGAATCTACTCGCAAGATAGGAATAACAGTTCGCGTGAGGGTGGAAGATTAAAAATGGCTTATGAAATAAATATGAGAACGGGCAGGGGGAATAGGAGTCGACGAGATGGAGTCTCGGGCGCATAGCCCTGCCTGTGTTGCTTGAGGACCGTGCCGTATGCGGCACCGTTGGGCAAGCTTGAACTGTACCGATTGCATAATGGTATATGGGCCCATTAAACTGATGTAACTCCAGACTGTGGTGTGGAGACTCCTCGGTTGTCCTTGAATGGAGATGCGAAGGCAGAAAGGTGTAAATCTCCTAGCGGGACGGTTTGACGTGTCTGTGTAGGGGACCTTTTGCTCGGGATGAAGAGGTTCGTCGACATTGGGGTCTTGGGTGAAAGGTGGCCACGTATGACCCACGGAGGAGAGCACGTATGTGTCTCCCACGCGGGTGTGCGTGTCATGCGGTCCGGGTGTGTCCTGATTGCAATCACCGTCCCTCGCGGTAATAGAGTACCACTTGTCCGTCGCTGTCGTGGTGTAGTAAATACTAAAGAAGCCAGAAAAATATGTTATATTGAATTATAATTGCTTTGCAACCTTTTATGACTTAGAGATAGAAAAATTAAAGTTTACATTTTCCCCATACATTAGCTGTAATAGCATTATGTGCTTTGGGCATGTCATATCGTCGGCAAAGCTTTTCTTGTTTGATTGTGGAGTCTATGATGTGCTGTGCCTAAAGAATGTCATGTGCTACTTAAAACTTAATCATAAGGATACACTTGTAGGCGAGTCTATTTATGCTATCCCATACCAATGATTAGACATTACCTTGCATATGTCTAGTGAGATGGGTCAGTCATGCTGAGCCTTATGCTCACGTTTGTGCTTTAACGATTTTTCCAGGTATTAGGTTTATTTCCTCTGTTTAGGTTGAACATGAGATCTCGAGCTATCGAGATAAATCTCATGTGAACCACGTCGCTTCTGAATGTTCTTCTTGTTGCCAATGAGAAGCATCCTAGGGCATGGATGTCTTCTCTCCTGCTTAGTTAGGTGAGATTATGAGTATGTATTTTCCGATGTGTGTGTACCTCTGTCGTACACTCTTTTGTAAACTCTGATTATTCTGAAATGAAAACTTTGTACGTTTTGGGGTCCTTATCGTGTGTGCTGATAGGTGCCGCATCGCACGGCACCACCCAATGAGATCCTCGGATGTGTGGACTCCGGTCGCCACACGAACCACGGGATAAAATCATTGTGTTCTTTCTTCGCGCCCATTGCTCTTACATTTCACATATATATATATATATATATATATATATATATATATATATATATATATATATATATATATATATATATATATAGGGTTTCGATCAATTGTGCTCACTTTACATTGAAACGTTGAGTTTAAGCTTAAATTGTGATACATCCTAGTTTATAGTTGTGCAACACTTAAATTACAAGTATAATTCCGCTGCTTACATCCTAGGATCAAGTTAATCAATCAAATTTGATTAACCTAGTCGGTACATACCGGACTAGTCCGCACTTAACCAGACTAGTCCGATATGTCGAGATTTGATCTGGTTGTTAAGTGTTGTAGGTTCCGACAAAATTCAAAAAGGCATATTCACCCCCCCCCACCTCTAGGCCACATTCAGAAGGAAGGCCAGAGCTTGTGGTGCACGAATTTGGGGCTGTCCTGTCGTGGTTTGATCAAAAGATTTGTAGTTTGAATGAACTTTTGTGCCTTGTTCGTCCGACTTGTTTTCAGACAAGTTTTTTTCGTAAAGTTTCTGCGCAGCACTACCTTTCTTTGGTGGTTTTATCATAACTCGAGTTTTACAGATCCGATTGACGTTATTCTTCTTGATTTGTCTTCAAAACTTAATTTTCTATCATCTGTGAAATTTTCACGGTCATTGGATTTGTGGTTTCTGATCTAAACGAGTTTCTTTGCAGTGTTCCAGAACTGTTTTTCTCGGATAGGACAGATTGACCTTTGTTCGATCTTTCAATCGTAACTTGAGTTTCTCTTGACGTATTTTCGTGATTCTTGTTGTGAACTCTTCGTGACATGATTCTCCAAAACCTATACTTGTTTAGTTACAATTTATCACCTTTAGACTTGTCGCACACATGAATTCTTTAACAGATCATTTTTCTGCCGAGGTTTTTTTTTGTTGCTTCTACTGAAAATTTTTAATCTACCATTCACCCCCTGGTAAATTTACACATGCTCTTCAATCCTACAATCCCTATATTTCCTTTGTAATCCTCTACGTTCGACAATGCCACATGCTCTTGGCGGGAGTCGTCCTAGTATTGCTAGGGGTAAACCCATTCCTTTTGTGTTAATCCACTTAGCATGATAATTCATAATTGACATGATCATTAGTATCTAACTTAGGCTATGTATATGTACATTAGAAGCATCATAGGAGTCTCTACCTAACTCTTAGCCTAGTCCCTCTTTACCCCATTTATCCCCTGTAACATCCTCATTTTCATGCATCATGACCTACATACATTCATATACATGTTTAACATTAATACACATAAAGAGGAACGAGTTTAAAATTTATTTGGAACAAAACCGCGCTTAAAATTCTGGAAGGTGCGGACTAGTCTGATTTTTGTAAGGACTAGCCCGATTTCTCTCTAACCCCGACCAGACTTGTCCGTTTTTGCTGCGGACTAGTCCGTTTTTGCCTCTGGACACCTTCGGAATTGTCCGGTCCTATGCGGACTAGTCCGGTGTTCCAAGAATCCTTGAAAACTTGCTAAGTCCCTAGACTTGTCCAGACTAGTCCAGTGTTCCAGCGGAATTGTCCTTTTTCCTCTCTAACTAAAGACGGTCTTGTATGATTTTTGGCCATAGTTGTACGATTTCTCTCTGACTAACTTCGGACTAGTCCAGTCCTCGTCGGACTTGTATGATATTTTGCGACTCCGAGTTAATGTTTTGTTTCACGACTTGTCTCTTGGGTTTCACATTAAGTGGGCCAAGGAACGTCGTGTCTAACTCCTTTAGAGCCCATGAGGGACTCTAAACCGGCCTCTAATAATCCCAAACTCGAAATCCATCTAACCCTAGCCTCCACCTCTAGATAAACAACCCCACCCCTTGGCTTGACCTCTATCTGCCACTTTTCCACCCCACCCAACCCCTAGTTCGTGGAGAGCTACCATCAAGGAGGGAGGAGGAGATCCCAAGCAAGAAGAAGAAGATGTGGAAACGGAAGAGGATCAAGATCTCCATCAAGTTTCGTTCTTTATCACCAATTCATCTCCAACCTCATCATCAACCCTAGATCATCAAGATCCAAGTGTTGTCTCCATGTTTCTTGACTCATTGGAGTTCTAAACACCTGGTATACCTTCTATTTCCTTTCCTTACATGAATTTGACCCATAATCTCCAAATTCACGATGATCTAGAAAACCCTAATCTGCTGATCTCGCAAAGTGCGGACTTGTCTGGTCCATAGTGGACTAGTCCGATTTTCCTGGTTAATTTCTTTTGAATTAATTCTAAAATTTGATCAAATAAACTCCAAACCTGTGTAAACTTGTTAAAAGCAACTAGAACTAGTCAGTGATCATTTAAAGCAATCTATTAACAAGTTTCACCTTGCATTTGCATTAATCATGCATGTCATGTCGTATTGTGTAATATTTGTGCACTCTTTGATTGTGTTTCTTGCATTTTATGGTTATTGTGCGGATTAGATGGATTTCTGCTAGAGAGTGCCGCAGAGGATCTCCAACACAAAGAGTTTGAAGGCTTTGATCCGAACCAATCCCAAGAACAAGGAAAGTGTCCTTGAAGCATATTGATCCTGTTTTGAAATAAATGTTTTGTTTGCAAAACGGCATGATTGTGTCTATTTCATGGGAATCCTATGATAGGAAGTTTACTAGCTTTGTTTAACCACCCTTGTCACCTGGAATATATAGTAGAGAGTTGGGATGGGATTTTTACCTTTTTGCTTTGCTTAATTAAATGGGATAGAAGAACGACTACACTACTTAATTTAAGTATGCATCAATGAGATTATGGTTAACATGAACTGGTTATATATGATATGGTAATGCGTGATCTAAGCAAGCATGGTATATGGATTGGTTGGATGTATGGTGGTTTGCTTGCTTTAGATCTAAGGACCGGTTCGTGGAGCGACCATCCAGGATTTACAGTGCCACCACGAGGCCAAGTATGGGTGCAGCATAGCTGATTAATTACGGCTTTGCCAGTGCTATTTGGACCATTAAGGATGCTCAGGGAAGGGGTAGTCGGATTGGGTTTGTTGATGATTGGTGGGACTACCCTGGGATCCGAATGGCTCAAGAGGGGGCCCTTGGTTGAAGATGTGCTCTGTAGGAGATATTGCCACCGGTGAAACCTCAGTGGAGTCTAAATAGCCTAGTAATCCCTTTGTAAAGGCTATTTTATGATCTCTTGGCCACACACCTACAGAAGTGTGAGACGGCATAATTGAGATTCTATAGTCATCAAAAGTTGATGAAATCACAAACACGTGGGTAAAACAGTACAACCTCTGCTGAGTGTGTCTAAAACTATCATGATAGTCGTGCTCCCAGTTATAAGCAACCTGGACCCTCACATGATTCGAGGAAAATTGGGATTTGGGATGGTTATGGCTTGTATTATGGTTATGGATGGTTATGAATTAACTTTTGGTATCGAATATGGATATTGGTATATGATGATGGATATGGAATATGGACTAGTATTATAATAACTACATGGCTTATGATGGGTTTCTTTCATATACGTGTAATATATTGCTTTTCAAATGATTTAATGTACTTTTCAGAACTAGACCATTATTATATCCGTTATTTAAATCAGCCACATGTCATACTTTCCACACTTGCTAAGTACGACATGTACTCACTCTTGCAATCTCCCCCAATAGTTGCAGGTCAGGATTGGGAGTTTAATGGTGATATTGCGGAGTTCTAGGCCGTGTCTGCCGTCAGCTTTGCATGTGGTGTTGCATAGAGATGCGCTATATCCTATTGCTTATGCTACTTAGCTGTTTAGTTTGCTTATTTAGTTTATTTCCGCTGCAATAGTTGAAATTGTCATTAATATTTATTAGAACCTGTATTCGAGGATGATATGGTTTGTGTAACAAAATTTTGTTAATTAATCTTGTTCTGTAGTAATTTTCTATATACTCTTTTGTGAATGCACTCGTGTATGTGTGTTGAACGTCCTGGGCACACATATGCGTTCACTTGGTTCATTTTCAGAAACAGGTGTCACAGATTGGTATCAGAGCCACAGGTTGACCGTAGGACGCAGGCTAGATAGAATGGATACTTTAGAGCACATAGGAGCACTCAGGAACCAATATGTTTTTGTTTGGTGTGTTGTTGCTATATATTGTTTGCTTGTGTGCTTAATAGAGGATTTTGGAATGCTTTAGCGTTGCCATGTCCATGTAGTCTAGTTAGTTTTCTAGTTTCATATCCCTTGATGCATATAGTTGGGGACATTTTCTAATTCTTACCTATTGCTTTTCTCCAGATGGTGAGGACTCACAACCAGAGGGATGCTAATGATGAGGAGGAGAACCATGGAGCACCTCAGAACAACAATGGACAAGGACCTGCTCATGGAGCTATCAACATTGAGCAACTTTTGGCTATGCAGAACCAGCTCATGCAGACCATGACTCAAACTATGGGACAACTGCAGGCTGGTAATATCAACAATCAGCCCCACATGCCTCCACTGCCACCCCCACCTCCTCATAACCGGTTGGGAGAGTTTATGAGGACTAGGTTGCCAACCTTTGCTCACGCCGCTGGCCCTATGGATGCGGATGATTGGCTCAAGTCCTTGGAGAAGAAGCTTGCTACTGTCCAATGCAGTGGCCGGGAGAAAGTGCTTTTCGCTTCTCATCAACTAGTTGGAGCAGCTGCGGATTGGTGGGATTCTTATTGCAATGCTCCTAAGAATCAAGAGAGAATTACTTGGGCCAAATTCAAAGAGAGCTTCCATTCTCATTATGTGCCGGAAGGTGTTATGATTTTGAAGAGCCAAGAATTTGAGAACTTAAGGCAAGGAAGATCAAGTGAGTGAATATCTCAATAAGTTCACTCAACTCTCAAGATATGCACCTGAGGATGTGAGACGGGATAACCGGAAACAATACTTATTTACGAGGGGCCTTAAAAATGAGATCCAAGTGCAATTGCTCAATTGTGATTATGCCAAGTTCGAGAAGCTTGTGGACAAAGCAAATGTGGTGGAGAACAAGGTCCATGAGATAGAACAAGACAACAAGAGGAAGGTGCCATATCAAGGACAGCAACAGGGAAGTAATGTGCGTCCTCGCTTTGCGCCTCCTAACGCGCCATATTATATCTCCTCTACTCCTATACAGCACCCTGGTTATGCACCGCGCCCAACTCAGTTTGTGCAGCAGCGCCCCGTTATGCAAGCACCTAGGCCTCCAATGCCTTTTGCACCTCGTGCTAATTTTCCTGGTGCACATGTTCAGAACCAAGCTCGCCGCAATAATCCCAGTGGAGTAAAGAAGTGCTATACTTGTGGAAAAGCTGGACACTTTGCACATCAATGTCCTAAGTCAGGCCTTGGTCAAGGAAGCAATGCGCCGAGGCAAAACCCAAGACCTAATGGAGGAGCGCCACAAGGGAACCGTGGACAGCAGAATTTTGCTCGTGGCAACATGAACCATGTCTCTTCGGAGGATGCTCAACAAGCGGATGACGTGGTCATTGGTATGTTTCTCGCCAACTCCAACCCGGGACTATGTTGTTTGATTCTGGAGCATCACATTCATTCATTGCATCGAAGTATGTATCCAAGTATAGTTTGCCTATCTCTCATATGAAGCTTACTCTATTGGATAAGTCTCATTGAGGTGAGATGAGGACAAATATAGTATGTACAAAATAAGCCTTAGAATAAGGGGGGTAGACTTCTCCACCGACCTCATTGTTTTGGACTCTCAAAGATTGGACATTATTCTTGGTATGGACTGGTTGAGGAAGCACAATGGAGTTATTGAGTGTGCCATGAAAATGGTAAAGTTGACCAATGAGGAAGGGATAACCGTAGAATTTGAAGCATCTCAAACCACACTGAAGCAATTGGAGCTGAATCATATGGACGGTGCCGCAATTGAGGAGATTCCGGTGGTGTGTGAATTTTTAGACGTTTTTTCAGACGAGTTGCAAGGTATGCCACTAGATTGAGACATTGAGTTTGTTATTGATTTAATACTTGTAACTGCACCTATAGCTAAGAGGCCATATAGGATGCCTCCTATGGAATTAGCGGAGCTCAAGAAGAAAATTCAAGAGCAACTAGAGAAGGGTTTTATTCGGCCCAGCTCTTCACCTTGGGGAGCGCCCGTTCTATTTGTGGACAAGAAGGATGGATTCCAAAGGATGTGTGTAGATTACCGAGCTCTCAACGAGGTAACAATCAAGAACAAGTACACCTTGCCACGCATTGAAGACTTGTTTGATCAGATGAAGGGTTCTTGTGTCTTCTCTAGGAATGATTTGAGGTTGGGATACATTCAAATGAAGATTAGACTATGGGACATACCCAAGACAACTTTTGGGATGCGGTATGGATCTTATGAGTACACCGTGATGTCCTTTGGATTGACCAATGCACCTGCGTACTTTATGTACCTCATGAATAAGGTCTTCATGGAGGACTTGGATAAGATTGTTGTGGTGTTTATTGATTACATTATGATCTACTAGAAGGATGAGAAGGAACATGAGGAACACTTGAATCTTATGTTGCAGAAATTGAGGGAGCATCAATTGTATGCCAAGTTCAACAAATGTCAGTTTGGGTGAGAGAGGTGTCGTTTTTGGGTCATATCATCTCAGGAGGAGGAGTATCAGTTGACCCAGGAAAGGTGAGGGACGTGTTGAAATGGGAAACCCCGCAAAACATAAGGGAAATAAGGAGATTCCTTGGAATGGCTGGATATTACCATCGATTCATCAAGGACTTTTCCAAGATAGCCAAGCCAATGACAGAGTTGCTAATGAAGGGGAAAGCTTTCCAATGTACTACAGCTTGTCAAGAGAGTTTTGAGGAGTTAAAGAAGAGGTTGACAACAGCCCCAGTTTTCATATTGCCAGATGTAAACAAGAGCTTCGATATTTATTGTGACGCATCGAGACAAGGACATGGATTCGTGCTTATGCAAGAAGGTCAAGTGGTTGCATATGCATCGAGGCAATTGAATAAACATGAATAGAATTATCCAACAAATGATTTGGAACTTGCAACCGTGATACACGCATTGAAAATTTGGAGACACTATATTCTTGGACATAGGTGTGAAATTTATACGGATCACAAGAGTCTTTAGTATATTTTCACACAAACGGATCTGAATTTGAGGCAACGAAGATGGTTGGATCTCATCAAAGATTATGATTTGGGGATCAACTATCATCAGGGAAAAGCCAATGTAGTGGCCGATGCTTTGAGTAGAAAAGGAGTAAGTCATCAACTACGAGTTCGTGAGTTACCATCTGAGTTATGTAAGGAGTTTAAACGGTTGAACCTTGGATTTGCAAATGAGATGGAGATGATGGAGTTAAACCCAACATTGGAGCAAGAAATTCGGGAAGGTCAAACTAAGGATGGGGAAATTCAAGAAATCAAGGAAAGGACCCAAGAGGGGAGAGAATTCAAATTCGATGAGGATGAACATGGTACCATATGGTTGGGAAAGAGGATAGTCGTGCCTAATGTGAAGCATGTTAGGGAGACAATATTAAAAGACGCACATGACTCACCTTACTCATTTCACACCGGTTGTACGAAGATGTACAAGGACTTGAAGACTTGCTATTGGTGGGATAGCATGAAAAAGGACATAGCCGAATATGTAGCATTGTGTGATGTGTGCCAACGAGTCAAGGCGGAACATCAAAGGCCAGCTGGATTATTGAAACCATTAAAGATCTCGGAATGGAAGTGGGAAGAGATCATTATGGACTTCATAGTTGGTTTACCATGTACACAGTCCAGTTACGACTCAATTTGGGTAACTGTGGATCGGTTAACTAAGTCAGCCCACTTTATTCCCGTCAAGACCACCTTTAATGAAGAGAATTTGGCAGAACTATACATGGGAAGAATAGTATGTCTGCATGGAGTTCCAAAGAAGATAGTCTCAGATAGATGTTCACAATTCTCTTCCAGGTTTTGGCAAAAATTGCATGAAGCTTTAGGAACGAGGTTGAATTTTAGTTCAGCATATCACCCTCAAACGGATGGACAAACCGAGAGGGCCAATCAGATTTTAGAGGACATGTTAAGAGCTTGTGCTTTAAAGCATGGGAAAAGTTGGGACAAGAGCTTGCCGTATGCGGAATTTTCATACAACAATAGTTACTGAGAGAGCTTGAAAATGTCACCATATGAAGAGCTTTATGGGAGGAAGTGTAGGGCACCTTTATTCTGGAATGAGGCAGGAGAAACTCAAGTATTTGGTCCAGATGTGTTGCAAGAAACTGAAAATCAAGTCCAAATAATTCGTGAGAACTTGAGGGCTGCCCAATTAAGACAAAAATGATATCCGTACAATAGGAGAAGTAAATTAACCTTTAAAGTGAAAGATTTTGTTTACCTCAAGGTGTCAACGATCAGGGGTCATAAGAGGTTTAACATAAGAGGCAAGCTAGCACCTCGCTACATTGGACCATTCAAGATTTTGGACAAAAGACGAGAAGTAGCATATAAGTTGGAGATGCCAACTCATCTTTCAAATGTACATGATGTCTTTCATGTTTCCAATCTTAAATAGTGTTTGAGAGTACCAGAAGAACAAGTGTCAATGGAAGAATTGGAATTAAAGGCATATTTGACCTATGCCGAGCAACTGATCAAAATTTTGGAAAACAAGTAGAGAGTTACAAGGAACATGGTGATTCGATGGTGTAAAGTTCAACGGAAGCACCACACAGAAAAAGAAACAACATGGGAGTTGGAGGATGATCTCAAGAAGGAATTTCCCTATCTCTTCTCTTCCGCGTTGAATCTCGAGGGCGAGATTCATTTTAAGGGGGGTAGGTTTGTAACACCCTCATTTTCATGCATCATGCCCTCCATAAATTCATATACATGTTTAACATTAATCCACATAAAGAGGAACGAGTTTAAAATTGATTTGGAACAAAACCGCGCTTAAAATTCTGGAAAGTACAGACTAGTACGATTTTGGTGAGGACTAGTCCGATTTCCCTCTGACCTCGATCAAACTTGTCCATTTTCGCTGCGGACTATTCCGTTTTTGCCTCTGGACACTTTTGTACTTGTTCGGTCCTATGCGGATGAGTCCGGTGTTCCAAGAATCATTGAAAATTTGCTAAGTCCCTGGACTTGTCCGTACTAGTCCGGTGTTCCAGTGGACTTGTCCTTTTTCCTCTCTGACTAAAGTAGGACTTGTCCGATTTTGGCCAGAGTTGTCCGATTTCTCTCTGACTAACTTCGGACTAGTCCAGTCCTTGTCAGACTTGTCTGATATTTCTCGACTTCGAGTTGATCTTTTGTTTCACGACTTGTTTCTTGGGTTTCACGTTATGTGGGCCAAGGTACATCGTGTCTAACTCCTTTAGAGCCCATGAGGGACTATAAACCGGCCTCTACTCATCCCAAACTCGAAATCCATCTAACCCTAGCCTCCACCTCTATATAAACAACCCCACCCCTTGGCTTGACCTCTATCTGCCAATTTTCCACCCCACCCAAACCCTAGTTCGTGGAGAGCTACCATCAAGGAGGAAGGAGGAGACCCCAAGCAATAAAAAGAAGAGGAGGAAACGAAAGAGGATCATGATGTCCATCAAGTTTTGTTCTTCATCACCAATTCATCTCCAAGATCATCATCAACCCTAGATCATCAAGATCAAGTGTTGTCTCCAAGTTTCTTGACTCATTGGAGTTCTAAACACCTGGTATACCTTCTATTACCTTTTCCTTACGTGTGTTCGAACCCTAATCTTGAAATTCATGACGATCTAGAAAACCCTAATCTGCTGATCTCGCAAAGTGCAGACTTGTCCGGTCCATAGTGGACTAGTCCGATTTTCCTGGTTAATTTCTTTTGAATTAATTTTAAAATTTGATCAAATAAATCGAGTTTTACAGATCCGATTGACATGATTCTTCTTGGTTTTTCTTCACAACTTAATTTTATATCATCTGTGAAAATTTCACGGTCATTGGATTTGTGGTTTCTGATCTACACGAGTTTCTTTGCAGTGTTCCAGAACTGTTTTTCTCGGGTAGGACAGATTGACCTTTGTTCGATCGTAACTTGAGTTTCTCTTGATGTATTTTCGTGATTCTTGTTGTGAAGTCTTTGTGACATGATTCTCCACATTCTATACTTGTTTAGTTACAATTTATCACCTTTAGATTAGTCGCACACATGAATTCTTTAACAGATCATTTTTCTGCCGAGGTTTTTTTTGTTGCTTCTACTGAAAAGTTTTAATCTACCATTCCCCCCCTCTGGTAACTTTACACGTGCTCTTCAATCCTACAATCCCTATATTTCCTTTGTAATCCTCCACGCTCAACAATGCCACATGCTCTTAGCGGGAGTCATCCTAGTATTGCTAGGGGTAAACCCGTTCCTTTTGTGTTAATCCACTTAGCATGAGAATTCATAATTGACATGATCATTAGTAACTAACTTAGGCTATGTATATGTACATTAGATGCATCGTAGGAGTCTCTACCTAACTCTTAGCCTAGTCCCTCTTTACCCCATTTATCCCCTGTAACATCCTCATTTTCATGCATCATGCCCTACATACATTCATATACATGTTTAACATTAATACACATAAAGAGGAACGAGTTTAAAATTGATTTTCAACAAAACCGCGCTTAAAATTCTAGAAAGTGCGGACTAGTCCGATTTTTGTGAGGACTAGTCTGATTTCTCTCTGACCCCGACCAGACTTGTCCGTTTTTGCTGCGGACTAGTCCGTTTTTGCCTCCGGACACTTTCGGAATTGTCTGGTCCTATGCGAACTAGTCCGGTGTTCCAAGAATCCTTGAAAATTTTCTAAGTCCCTAGACTTGTCCGGACTAGTCCGGTGTTCCATCGGACTTGTCCTTTTTCCTCTCTAACTAAAGTCGGACTTGTCCGATTTTTGGCCAGAGTTGTCCGATTTCTCTCTGACTAATCGGACTAGTCCGGTCCTCATCAGACTTGTCCGATATTTCACGACTCCGAGTTGACCTTTTGTTTCACAACTTATTTCTTTGGTTTCACGTTAAGTGGGCTAAGGGACATAGTGTCTAACTCCTTTAGAGCCCATGAGGGACTCTAAACTGGCCTCTAATAAGCCCAAACTCGAAATCCATCTAACCCTAGCCTCCACCTCTATATAAACAACCCCACCCCTTGGCTTGACCTCTATCTGCCACTTTTCCACCCCACCCAACCCCTAGTTCGTGGAGAGCTACCATCAAGGAGGGAGGAGGAGATCCCAAGCAAGAAGAAGAAGAGGTGCAAATGGAAGAGGATCAAGATCTCCATCAATTTTCCTTCTTCATCACCAATTCATCTCCAAGCTCATCATCAACCCTAGATCATCAAGATCCATGTGTTGTCTCCAAGTTTCTTGACTCATTGGAGTTCTAAACACCTGGTATACCTTCTATTTCCTTTTCCTTACGTGAATTTGACCCCTAATCTCCAAATTCACGATGATCTAGAAAACCGTAATCTGCTGATCTCGCAAAGTGCGGACTTGTCTGGTCCATAGTGGACTAGTCCGATTTTCCTGGTTAATTTCTTTTGAATTAATTCTAAAATTTGATCAAATAACTCTAACCCTGTGCAAACTTGTTAAAAGCAACTAGAACTAGTTAGTGATCATTAAAGAGCAATCTATTAACAAGTTTCACCTTGCATTTGCATTAATCATGCATGTCATGTCGTATTGAGTAATATTTGTGCACTCTTTGATTGTGTTTCTTGTATTGTATGGTTATTGTGCAGATTAGATGGATTTGCGCTAGAGAGTGCCGTGGAGGATCTCCAACACCATGAGTTTGAAGGCTTTGAACCAAACCAATCCCAAGAACAAGGCAAGTGTCCTTGAAGCATACTGATCCTGTTTTGAAATAAATGTTTTGTTTGCAAAACTGCATGCTTGTGTCAATTTGATGGGAATCATATGATAGGAAGTTTACTAGCTTTGTTTAACCACCCTTGTCACCTGGAATATATGGTAGAGAGTCGGGATGGGATTTTTATTTTTCTGCTTTGCCTAATTAATTGGGATGGAAGAACGACTACACTACTTAATTTAATTATGCATCAGTGAGATTATGATTAACATGAACTGGTTAAATATGATATGGTAATGGGTGATCTAAGCAAGCCTGGTATGTGGATGGGTTGGATGTATGGTGGTTTGTTTGCTTTAGATCTATGGACCGGTTCGTGGAGTGACCATCCAGAATTTACAGTGCCACCACGAGGCCGAGTATGGGTGCGGCATAGCTGATTAACTAGGGCTTTTCTAGTGCTATTTGGACCATTATGGGTGTTCGGGGAAGGGGTAGTCGGATTGGGTTTGTTGATGATTGGTGGGACTACCCTAGGATCCGAATGGCTCAAGAGGGGGCCCTCGGTTGAAGATGTGCTCTGTAGGAGACATCGCCACCGGTGGAACCTCAGTGGAGTCTAAATAGGCTAGTAATCCCGTTGTAAAGGCTATTTTGTGATCTCCTAGCCACAAACCTAAAGAAGTATGAGACGACATAATTGAGATTCTGTAGTCATCAAAAGGTGATGAAATCACAAACACGCTGGTAAAGCGGTACAACCTCTGCAGAGTGTGTTTAAAACTATCATGATAGTCGTGCTCCCGGTTATAAGCAACATGGACCCTCACATGATTAGAGGAAAATTGAGATTTGGGATGGTTATGTTTGGTATTATGGTTATGGATGGTTATGAATAATTTCTGGTATTGAATATGGATATTGGTATATGATGATGGATATGGAATATGGACTGGTATTATGATAACTACATGGCTTATGATGGGTTTATTTCATATACATGTAATATATTGCTTTCCAAATGTTTTAATGTACTTTTCAGCACTCAACTATTATTATATTCGTCATTTGAATCAGCCACATGTCATACTTTCCACACTTGCTGAGTACGCAGTCTCTCCGCCCCCCCCCCCCCCCCCACCAGTTGCAGGTCAGGATTGGGAGTTTAATGGCGAGAATGCGGAGTTCTAGGCCGTGTATGCCGTCAGCTTTTCCTGTGGTGTTGTATGGAGCTACGCTATACCCTATTGCTTATGTTGCTTAGCTGTTTAGTTTGCTTATTTAGTTTATTTCTGTTGTATTAGTTGAACTTGTCATTAATATTTATTAGAACCTGTATTCGAGGTTGATATGGTTTGTGTAACAAAATTTGGTTAATAAATCTTTTTCTGTGGTAATTTTCTATATACTTTTTTGTGAATGCACTCGTGTATGTGTGTTGAAAGTCCTGGCCACACATATGCGTTTACTTGGTTCATTTTTGGAACCGGGTGTCACATCCCCTTAGGTAGAACCTTGTGTGTGTCATACTACTCCAATTTATCATTTATCCATCCATGCTAGAACCTTGCCTAGATCAACATAGCCTCTCCACTTGATGATTGTTTTACTTCCATCTAGGCTTCCTTAGGGAAAATATAACTGGCACCCTTTGGGAATACTCCTAAAGAAGAAATGCTACATCGATAGTTTTTGTGCGCTTGCGGATTTATATGTATAATATAAAATCTATTAACAAGCATTTCTGGCACCACTGTTAGAGATGAATTGTTAGTAGCGCTAGGAACCATCAACAAGCATTTCTGGTGCCGTTGCCGGGAAAGGCAGCCAGAGTATTGCACGATTGAGTGAATAGGATAGGAGGTTTTAGTAGGATGACCCTTCTTTATTTTTGAATTTTATGTGAATACAGGGTAGTGTATGCCTAGTTCCCGCTTGTCGGAAAACATTGTTGAAGATCCTAAATCCCTTCTGAGAGATCAACCTTGTGTTGTAACTCCTTAGAAGCTTCGAGTGACAAAGCAAGCCAGCATAACTTCACCAGCACTCGAAACGCTAATCGTCTAGAAGACGCTTCGTGAGTTTTTGGCTCCCTCAACTAACAATGTGCCTGTTGGGCCCACTATTAACACGGGAGATGTGAACTTCGAAATCAGGACTGGCCTTATCACTATGGTGCAAGCCAACCCATTTTGTGGGAAGGCTAACGAGGATGCAAGTGCTCACCTGCAACAGTTCCTTGAGATATGCACCACTTTTAAGATCAAGTACTTATCTTCTGATTGTGTCCGTCTCGGGCTGGTTCTGTTTTCTCTTCTTGTGAGAGCGAAATAGTGGTTCTACGCAAATCGAAGTGCTATAGATACTTGGGAGAAGTGTTCTACGACATTCCTCGCCAAGTTTTTCCCGTTGGGAAAGACCAATGCCCTACGTGGAAGAATTTCAAGCTTCTAGGAAGATGCCAAGGAATCTATTTTCGAGGCTTGGGAAAGGCTTCAGAGATACATCCTAGCCTGTCCCCACCATGGGATGGATGACTAGCTCATTATCGAAAACATCTACAATGGGATGATCCCTTCTGCCCGTGACCATGTTGATGTTGCTGCAGGAGGTGCCTTCTGCTCATTGATGGTGCCCAAAGGCAAAAAATTGATTGAGAAGAAGGTGTTAAACATGGGATGGAGTGATGAGCATCTTCATACAGGCCAGCGAGGCATGCACACCTTGAAGAAGGCAGACCACTACCAAATTGGACCTCCTTATGAAGAAGATTGATGGACAAACAATGGTGAGGTATGTGGCAATGCCTACTGATTAGACTCTCACATCACATGTGAAGTTTGTGGTAACACGGGCCATTTGGGCAATGACTGTCTAGAAACCCGTGAGGATGCTCTATATGTAGCCAACAATGGAAGCAACAATGGATATCGTCGAGGAGGTCAAGGGTGGGGACAACCACGCCCATTCTTTCAAGGAGGGTACAACAACAATGGCAATAATGGAAATCAACCCAACTCGAGAGAACATGCCATTGGCCAGCTGAAGATCAATGAAGCTATATCCAAGAAGCTATTGGCCAATGAAAAGACCCTAGGGAGCATTAGTGCCAAGATTGAAGGACTATCTTCAGCCTTCAAGAATCAATTGCGTTTCATCAAAATGCTGGAAACTTAGCTGGCTCAACTAGCAGCTGTTGTTCATCTAGTGGAGAACGACAAGATGCCAGGACAGTCTGAACCTCCTTTGGAAAGCGCCAACATGATTTATCTATAAGGAGGCAACTTGCTGAAGGACCCTCGATCTCCTACAATATTATGCACAATTGGCGCTCACCACTTTGACAAGGCCCTTTGTGACCTTGGAGCAAGTGTGAGTGTGATGCCCAAGGTGGTTTTTGACCAACTGAAGTTCACGAAACTTACTCCAACACCAATGCTGCTCCAACTAGCTGATTCTTCAGTCTGTTATCCGGCGGGTATCGCTGAAGATATGTTCTGGTGAAAATTTGGAATTGCTTTATACCCGTGGATTTCGTGGTGCTCGACATGGAAGTCAAGAAGAACACACTGCTCATTCTTGGGCTATCATTCCTAAGCATCGCGAAGTCTCACATAGATGTGGGAGCTTGAGAAATCCACTTCCATATAAATGGCAAGGAGGAGAAGTTTAACTTTCGCCCAAAGTTGGAGCAATGATCCATGATTCATATGACGTATGGGACAAATGTTAAACACATTCAAGAGGTCGAAAGCACACCCTCAAAGGTGGACTCACTCATTGCATTCATGAGGAATTCGATCTATGAGGAAAACTCGTCTTATCGTTCACGCCGACACCTTAAGAAGACAGAGAAGTCCAGGCCTCTCGAAAGGCCAATGTCCACTGAGCAAACCAAAGAAGGTATGGCAGAATAAGAAAGACAAGCCTTCTAAGCCCATCCCTTCGGGCCCAGATGTCAAGAAATGAAGAAGGAGGAATGTCCATCTCATCGGACGGTGGTGAGACCTAGCCAATAGGTTAAATTGGTAGTTATCCTTTTCTTTGTTTTTCTTTTCTCTTTATTTGGTTTTCCCCATTTAGATTGATTTTCCAGATTGCATATTTGGTGGCGGGAAATGGCCCTTCTCCAAGCTATAAATAGGACCCCTCACCCCTCACTTCAACATGCACCACTTGAGTATTCATCCATTGTATCCACTACTCTTCGTAGGTTTAGAGGAGTATAGGCTGTAGAGAGGAGAGTCTCTAGTCCATAGTCCAAGGAGTAGAGGAGTAGAAGGAGTCTCTTCCCAATTCCTTATTGGGAAAGGTATGCCTCTTATATTCCTATTTGTATTTGTGACTTTATTCTTAATAAAGATGTTATCTTTAGTCTTCTATTGTTCATATACTTTGATGAAGCGTTTCCTGTGGATTCCATGTATGTTGTAGGAGTAATATTTATGATTAAGCCATACCATTGTCATTATATCATCATAAACAATACAAACCCCCACTATAGTCTAATTAGTTATGATATGATTATGTTATCATGAATCACTTATGCTATGAATTAACATTGGTTTGACGATGATTTAGTTCATTCCCTAGGCTTCTAAGGTAATTACTTATTATGCCAGCATGGTGCTAGGATAGAAAATAGAGTTGAATGTCTCGTAGAACAACAGATTGAAGAGGTAGGCAGTAGGTGGTGATAGCCCTATCCGTCATTTGTAATCCTCCACATTCGGCTATGCCACATGCTCTTGGTGGGAGTCGCCCGAGTATTGCTAGGGGTAAACCCGTGCCCGTCGTTCTAATCAACTTAGCATGAGAATTCATAATTGATGTGACCGTTAGTAACTAACTTAGGCTATGTATATGTACATTACAAGCATCGTAGGAGTCTCTACCTAACTCTTAGCCTAGTCGCTCTTTACCCCATTTATCCCATTAGGATAGAATGCTCTTGTGTGTGTCACACTACTCCAATTTATCATTTGTCCATCCATACTAGAACCATGCCTAGATCAACCTAGCCTATCCACTTGATTATTGTTTCACTTCCGTCTAGCCTTCCTTTGGGGAAATATAAATGACATATTTTTGGGAATAATCTTAAAGGGGAAATTCTACATCGATAGTTTTCCGTGCACTTGCGGATTTATATGTATAATCTAAAATCTATTAACAAGCATTTTGTGCACCACTGCTAGAGATGAATTGTTAGTAGTTAGTAGGAACCGTCAACAATATGCAAGAGTAGAGGGGTTGTAGTATGGTGCATTTGGTGGTGCAAAGCGGGGGCGAATATTGCTTCCTTGTGGTTGTCCTTGATATGGCGCCTTCCTCTTATTGTCTTGCTCCATCTGACGAACCTTGTTCTCAACCACAATAGCTTTGTCCACAAGCTTATGGAAATTTGCATAGTCACAAATGGCAATTGTACTTGAATCTCATTGTTTAGGCCCCTCATAAACAAATATTGCTTGCGACTGTCTCGGTTGACATCCTCTGGAGCATACCTTGAGAGTTGAGTAAATTATTGAGATACTCACTCACACTGATCCTTCCTTGCTTGAGGTTTTCAAATTCTTTCCTTCTTAGTATCATGACTCCCTCTGGCATATAGTGAGAATGGGACTTCTCCTTGAATTCAGTCCAAGCGATTCCCTTTGTGTTCACATGAGCATTGCATATAGATTCCCACCAGTCTGCAGTAGCTCCAACTAATTGATGGGAAGCAAAAAGAACCTTTTCTCTATCACTGCACTGGAAAATAGCAAATTTCTTCTCTATAGTTTTTTTTCCAAACATTAGCTTCCAATTGATATGTGGCTTGAGCAAAGGTAGGCGGTCTGGTCCTCATAAATTCTCCCTGACGATTGTGGGGTGGTGGGGTGGTGGTGGTGGAGGCATATGAGGATGGTTTTGATTGTTGGTCTGCAGCTGTCCCAAGGTTTGCATCACCGTATGCATATGTTGATTCTGCATAGCCAACAACTACTGAAGGTTGATAGCCTCAGGTCTAGGTCCATTGTTGTTGTTCTGAGGTGCTCCATTGTTTCCTCATTCTCATTTACATCAACTTGGTTGCTAGTCCTCGGCATCTGATGAAAGAACAAGAGATAGAAGAATCTAGAAAATGTCATCAACTATATGCATCAAAAGATATGAAACTATGCAACTACCTATACTAGCCTATATGCATGTGAGAAACGCTAAAGCATCCCATAATCCTCTACTAAGCACACAAGCAAACATCACATAGCAATCAGCACACCAAGAAATAAAAATGATACCTGAGTGCTTCTATGTGATCTAAAGTGTCCGTTCTATCTAGCCTGCATTCGATGGTCAACCCGTGGCTCTGATACCAATTTGTGACACCCGGTTCTAAAAAAGGAACCAAGTGCGACGCATACGTGTGCCTAGGACGTTAATCACATATACATGAGTGCATCACAAAATGATATATAGAAAATTACCACAACACAAGTTAAGTAAGTACTTTTATTACAATATTCAAACAATCCTCGATTGCAAACTCCAATGATCATTATTTGTAAGTTCTGCAGCGGGAATATTCTAAAGTAAGCAAATAGGGTAGCCGGCTCCAAGCAACACCACAGACAAGTCAACGGCAGCACACAGCCTAGTACTCCGGATTATCCTCAGGATACTCCCAAACATCACTTGAAACTGTTGGTGGGGAAATTGCAAGGGTGAGCACATGTCATACTTAGCAAATGTGCGAAAAAAATGACATGTAGCTTAAACAAGGAATTGATTATAAATAATGGCTAATTATTGAAAAGTACATTTTAAAACAGGTGAAAAGCATCCTACAATGTCTATGTGAAATAATCCCATCATCTCCCAGTTATTTAATATAACATAAAACCATCATCCATTATCCATCCATAAGCCATATTCTTACTATCATTATTAACCATGTCCATTTATCACCATCCCATTCATATCCATAACCATTACAAAACCATAACCAACCCATAACCACACCATAACATCCCATGACCAACCATAACCATCCCAAATTCCAAGTTCCACTCTAATCATGTAGGTCATCCAGGTGCTTTTAACCGGGAGCACGACTATCATGATAGGTTTTAACACTTTATAGAGGTTGTACCACTTTACCCACAAGCTCGTGATTTCGTCACCTATCGGCGACTAAAGGAACCTCCCTTATGCCAATTACACTTCCTTAGGTGTATGGCCAATAAATCACAAAATAGCCTTTACAAAGGGACTACCAGCATATTCAGACCCACTATGGTTTCACTGCTGGTGATACCTCAAATAGAGCACATCCCACCAAGGGCCCCCTCTTGTGCCGTTCGGATCCCAGGGCAGTCCCGCCACAATTGGAAACCCAACCGACTCCCATTCCCCGCACCTCCAAATGATCCGAATAATGCTGGAAATACACCTAATTAATTGGCTAAGCCGCACCCATACTTGGCCTTGTGGTGGCACTGTTGTCGTGACTTATTCTCGCATGAACCAGTCCTTAGATCCAAAGCAAGCAAAACAACCATAACATCCAACCCAAGCCACAAACCTTGCTTGCTTAGATCTCCCAAGACCCATGTTACCAATTATCTATGTTCACCAATTCATATTCATAGGGTCATTAATTCATAATTTGTCCATTTGGTTGTTTTCCCATCCAAATTAATTTAGAGCAAAGAAAAAAGGTCAAAAACCCTTCCTGACTCTCTAGAATATATTCCAAGCGACAAGGATGGTCAAACAAGTCTAGTAAACACCTATAAATGGGTTTCCCATCAAATTGACACAAGCATGCAGTTTTGCAAACAAAACATTAAAAAATAGAATTAGAATTATCAAGGACACTTGCCTTTCTACTAAGATTGATTAGGGTCAAAAGCTTTGAAGTTCTAGTGTTGGAGGTCCTCGACAGCACCCTGTAGAGCAAAACCTTCCATTCTGCGCAAAAGACATACAAATCAGACATTACAATCAATAAATGCCCATATATTACTCAATATGCCATGATTAATGCAATTGCGGGGTAAAACTTGTTAATGAGTCGCTATTAATGTTTACTACTTAGTTACAATGGTTTTTAACAAGTTTGAACATGTTTTAAATTGATTTGAGTAAATTTGAAGTCCATTCAGCATTTAACGGAATCAGACACCGGACTAGTCCACCCTGTCCAGAACTGAGGAAATTAAGGTTTTCTGATCAGCGGAAATTGGGGGTTGAATTCCGGTATAAACATGGATGTAGAGGGTGTACCACGTGTCTAGAGATCCAAGGGTCGAAGATTTGATGCAACACTAAATCTTTATGTCTGGGGCTTCATGAAGATTAGTTGGTGAAGGTTGGATGATGAAGAACGTTGATTGTCGAAAAGTTAACGAAGATCGCGTTTTCTTGATCCTCCTTCTCCTCCATCTCCTTGTTGCTGGATCTTCTCTTGATGGTGGCACACGAACTAGGGTTTGGGGTTTTCTCTCCACCTGACAAAGAGATGAAAAGTTGGGGTGGTGGGGTGTTTATATAGACGTGCCGGTGGTAGGGTTTGATGAATTTCGAGTTTAATGTGGTGGAGGCCATGTAGGGGTCCCACATGGGCTGCACATGGGTTGGGCATGACGCCCTTGGGCCCAATTAAGGCAAATACCCAATAGCAAGTCGTGGAGGAAAAGATTGAATCCGAGTCGAGCACACTGGACAAGTCCGGTAGGGGGCCAGACTAGTCCGATAAGGAACGGAGACTTGAATAAACAAGTCCAGTTGAAGACACGACAAGTCCTATCTTGTCCAAAAAGCAAAATAGACAAGTCCAGTGCTGGCTAGACAAGTTCAGAGGATTGATCAATTTTCCAAAAACCGTATCAAGAGTGGGGTCCATCGGACAACTCCGACATGTTCCAGAAGCAGGGAACGGACTAGTCCGTACTCAACAACGGACAAATTCGGAAAATCAACAAAACTCAAGCCGACTAATCCGCAGTAAGAGCGGACAAGTCTGGGGAATCAACAGTGAGCAACACCGGACTAGTCCGGGTCCAAACCAGACAAGTCTGCCCTACCCAGGGAGAACAACAAAGAGTTAGACGGACTAGTCCAAGGTCCAAATCCGGACAAGCTTGCACTACAAAAGGTTTTTATTTGCTTGCATGATTATAATTTATTTTAAACTTATTACTTTTTGTGTTGATTAATATTAACATGTATAATAATTTATGCAATGCATGATGGATCAAAATCAGGGTGTTACAGGCAACCATGTGGCCCACATGTTCGAATGATAGCCAAAGCAATTCTGGCATGTCAAATAGGAGAAGTTGTCCACATCTTCAACTCCAGGATTGATAATGAATCGCCGCACTGAACATGACGGTGGTAAGTCCCACTAATCGGACTTCAAAAATTCGGTGAGTCCTTGTCAGTAGCCAAGTTGGTAGTTATCTCATATTTATTTCTCAGATGCATATTTGAATTTTTCAGTATTTGCATTCAGCATGTTTGAATTTGCACACTTACATGTTGGAAGGTAAATTTTCCAACCATCATAAAACTAAAACTTTGACTTAGAGAAGAAATTTAATTGGATATGAATCCTGGGCATGACCACTTAAATTTATTTTGTAAATCAACAAAAAAAAAGATTTGCTTTGTGCCTCGTTGCATTCACAAGTTGTTTCAAGTTGGGCAACACAATTTTACAATAGGGTTCTATTTACTTTTAGCTAACGTAACTTGTTTTCGAGTTGTTTTGTTTGTTCTTGATGGAATTGCAGCAGGACAAAATTGTAAATGGGTGGTTTTGCAACAAAGAGGAGGCCACATCAAGCTAAAGCCACCATTGGAAGGATTTGATAACACATCTCTCCTTCAAACTCATTTTGAGTTATAGGTAGAGAAATGTTCAAGATGATGACCCAATGGAGGAGCAAGAAGAAGCCTCAACCAAATCCATCGCCAAATCCAGTCTCAACTTGTGCAAAAATCAAGTCTATGCAAAAATCCAAGGTTGTGAGTTTCTCACACAAAGGCCTTCATCACCAACTGCCCTTGAAATGAGTGTTGACGTTTCTTACTTCATAGATTAAAATCCGCAAGCACACGGAAACTATCGTGTAGCACTTCCCCGTAAACAGTATTCCCAGGGCTATCGAATCTAAGGAATGTGTGTGCTAATCTTACGAACTAATTCACCCAAGGACACAAAGGTTTTTCGTAGGCAAGGATTAGGGAGGAATTCAATGTATTGATTCTATTTTGAAATGATTTTGCGGTGAATTCTTGCTTCGGGCACGGATTTACCCCTAGCAACACTGCGACGACTCCCGCCAAGAGCCTATGGCATGGCCGAATATGGATGATTACAAGGACAGATAGGGCTGTCACAACCTACTGCCTACCTCTTCAATCTGTGGGTCTACGAGATATTCACTGGTGATTTCGAACCTAAGCACCACTCTTACATTCTAAATCACTACTCTAGTTGTTTCGAACACAAAGCTACAACTAGAGCCTCTAATAAATCAAAGCAATGAACCCACAAGTAACTACTTGCGCAAACTACCTTGAATTCGAAATCAAACTTGAGATGAATTCACAAAGGCCTACATGGTCTTGAATCAAACATTTGGTACAAGTGTAGAAGAGGGACATGACAAGACCAAGTATCCATTTTCCAAAGTATTAACCACACTCTCCATCTACTTGGCAGCCTCTAGGGCTACTCTAAACATTAGGAGTGGTATTATAATCTCAACTTTTGGTGTGTGTGTGTGTGTGTGTGTGAAATGAGGTGTGGGCGCTATTTATAGGTGGGCAAGGGTGGGTTCCCACCACCAAATGCGCGCAAATCAGTCATGCCCAACACGTGTCGATTGATCGAATTTTGCGCCAGGATGAATTCAGCCGAACTCCATGTTCGACCAAAGTAATTTTCTTAATGTTTAGTGTGTGCTTTCTCCAGGTCAGTTCCAGGTGGGCCCACTAACTAATATGGGTAATACACCATTGGATGGCCTCGGATACTACTGTTTGTGAGCCATTTGATCCATGTGATGACACGTGGCATTGCCTGGTTTGTCGGAATCCAATTTAATGGATTACTCCCTGCATGTCTTGATATTTTCGATATTAATTCATCTGCATACAAATAAATATCAACACTTTTGGAATTGGTTACTGTTCATCCCTACTACTACATTGTGTTTTTCATTTGGGCACATTATGAGGTGAATTGACAGTTTATATATGTCACTTAAGGACCGTCAACAACCCCCCCCCCCCCCCCCCCCACACACACACTTAATCCTATGCTCGTCCTCGAGTGAAGGCAAGAAGAAGAACTAAGGTGTAGTCATAAATTTGATGTAAGATAGAAAATGAGAGTACTAGATATTTCAACTTATACCTCGATTCATGAGTTCCCTCTATGGAATGTGGCTACCACATCGATCTTTGTTGTTCGAAGAGTGGAATGGTTGCAATGTAGTTCCCTTGGATCTTCTTTTTCTGAAATGATTTGACAATTTGCTATATTCGGAAAGTAAAATAAACAATTGCCTTTATCCCTCATTTGGAATCTCTCAAATCTCTCAATGTGTTTTGATCCTCACCTTGGCATGTTTTGCCAAAAGATTGTCCCTATACTAAGTATGGCTATATCTAGAGCTTCGTAGGGATAAATGTGTCACACATTGTAATTCATATATTACATAGTCAAAAACTTGATCCTATGAGATATCTATGCAATAAACAATTTGACAAAGGATCATTGTGCACATGAATGGAATGGATAAATGTAGGCTCCATGAATTTGCTCTCTTTAAAGATGAAACATGGCTACTTATTCTTTCTCTTTTTTTTTGAGCATTTTTCCTCTTTTTGAACAGTAGATGCTTTTTCTATTTGTAGCCATGTACTTTTTCATTTTTCTAGAGAGATGTTGATAATCATAATGTATGGAGTTTCTTTATGAATGGATGAATAGTGGATGCAAATTCTCAATGCAAGAAATTTTGCATGAATAGTGGTGCACATTATGAGGTGATTAGTGGTGCACATTATGTATCACCCATTCCACTCTTCGAACATTTCTTTATGGCTGGATCAATAGTGGTGCACAAGAATTTTTATGTCAAAATTTCATGCATGTCACACAATTGGGTGACGAGTCTGACAAAGTTCGATGAAAAGCAAAGTGGCATATGCATGTGGTTTTCAAGAAATTGTATCATATGGCGTTGGTGTGTATTTAAATTTTCAATAAGAGGATTAGGCAAAGTTCAAGACCCCAAATTTTTGCAAATATCAAAAATAGATCCTCGAGTAACTGATTTATGATATCACACTAGTCAAATACTTAGATGAAGTGTTTATTCCCACTTTTGATTTTGGGAATCATAAATAGGGCAATAAATTGAATATAAAGTATTCAAATTTTCAGATCCAGCAAATTTTTACTACCAAGTTTTAATTCTAATTTTTGATTTGATTCTTTTGAAATATTCCATTTTAAATAGGAAATCATCTTAAACAGCAGGATAGCACATATATTCAGGGTTAGGAGATCCAAACCGAATTTGTGGAGCGAAACGGAGCCGTGTGCTGCCCGCATCAGTGCGGCCGAATAGGGCATTCGGCCGAACCCCATCTAGCCTCTCTAGTGCTCAGTTTTGATGTGTCGAGTCGTATGATCGGTTGTGACATGTTTCAGGATGCAACACTATTTTTGCACGTCAGGATTTTGGTGATTTGGGGTGCGTCCCACATACCTGTTCCCTGAATTTTGGATTCAACAAAAATAAACAAAAAGGGAACTTTACTGGTGTTAGATGAACCGTTATGTTCTCTATATTGAATCCCAAAAATTGGGGATGCTTACATTATTCACTCTAAATAGATAAAAATTTGAAGTAAAATTAAACCTAAACCAGTAAGTATCCTATGTTGCCAGGACATCTAAACTATTGTGTGTCATAAATGTTGGGCTCTCCGGTAGCATTGCATAAGTGTTGCAGCTTGGCGCTCATGCCACAGCGAACACCGTGAATCTCCTCTTTGAGGTAGATGAGTTCATCCTTCAGCTCCGCCCCCTCGATGTGCCCTTCAGCCACTAAGTCAGATAGCTTCTTGTTTTCCAAATGAAGACAATCTAACTCCTTAGAATGTTGTGCCATCTTGGGGGGCACGAGGGGATTTCCCGTCGCTGTTCTCAAATTGGCAAGGTGGCCCTCTGATGGCAGGAGGCAAGAGGTGACTCCTAATCTTGGAGGGAAACGAGCCCATTGACTCCTCCATTGCCATAGTATCCACACGCTTGAAAAAGCCTTTTGCATATCCTCCTTCAGTCTTGCGCAACCCGTGGATAATGAGGCGATCACCCATACGCTCCGGCGAGGTACATGTAGGTGACTTGTAGTTGAGGCTCACTACATCACCGTCCTTGTTTTTTAAAGTGTACAAAAACTCCTCACCAGGCTACAACATTGGGAGAGACTTGTCTTTTTTAGGAAAAAGGCGGGTCTTGACTAGCTTAAGGCCAGCCACAATCTAACGATGTGTAGGCATGGTCGACTTCATGGGCGTCCTCCGAGGGGAGAATGACCGTGCAGCACCACGAGATGTGGTGCTACACCCACTTGGCGGGATTATGGCGAGAGTTTTAGCATCTAATGCCATGACGAACTCCAATGCGAGGGTGGTGTTGTCATTGGCTGACATGATGTCTCCGCTAAGATTGAAGGTTGAGCTAGAGGAGGCATGAGGGACAATTTTCTTGTCGGTCATGACTTAGATAGGAGGAAAAAGAGATGATTGTTTCTCTGGGAGGTGCAAGGTTCTCCTCTATCTTGCCATCATTGAACAAGAAGAGAATGATAAGATAGCACCAGGTATTTTGTTGGGATAAATCAGGAGAGTCTACAAAAGAAAACAAAGCACCGGCGGCACGAAGGAAGCTTTGGCCGAACATAGGGTTCGACCAAACCGTTTCTGGTTCTGTTTGCGCCGAGTTTTTGTTGGTCAACTAAATGGGCCTCATAGATAAATATTTGGATGGGCCCAAATGTTGGAGGCGGAGAATTTAGACAAAATTTAGAGAAGCAGAGTGAAAATTGATAAGATTTATCATGTCGATTTTTTTCCGCCTCCTCCTGGGATTCAAGAAATAATTTTAGTCGTTGTCCATTCACTTTGAATAGCTGAACATCATCACCTTGAAGTGTGATTCCTACATAGGATTAGGTTTCTACTACAGTGAAGTGATGAGTAGGTTTAGGCCCGATCTTCCGAAAGGTATGTCGATTGGGGTGGAGAACTCGACGTTGATGATCCACGACACTCGAGCAGTTCGAGTACCTCTGCAATCACTACACCACGGCTCCGTTTGTTATCAACCGTGCTTCACACGCTTTACCTCACCAAGAAGGCTAATCCCTACATGTGCAACCGAGAACACGAGCAAGAACGTCGAAGACACGATCGGAAATCGCGAAGTTGGGGTCTCACAAACCGTAGAACAGCGAGATTATTGGTCTAAGAAAAACCCACCGAATATGAACGGAGGCTGCAGTATTTGTAGGCTAGGGTTTGACCAAAACACGATTAGACGCGTCCCTAATGGACTCTTACAGGGTACATGGCCCAAAGGCCCGTTTCGGTGGTGCAGCACCGCACAGAATTCTGGACTCGACTTGTTTCAAAGATTCCCAATGACTCCGGAAGAATTTTGAGGTGGAACCAGAACCATTGGAATTTTTATCTTATCCTCTTTCCGTGCATATGTATAACGTCTAAAACGGAGTCCGTATGCCTCCTGGGCGTCCGTTTTAATGTGGATTGTTCCAGGACTCCGAGTTGAACTCGAGTCCGAGTTGTAAACTGTTTCCATCAACTTGTGGACGTCCCAGCTGGTTCTCCACGCTCCCAAGGCCTCTTTCCTTTACTTGTTGATCTTCTCCATTATTCCTAATAACAATTAAATCATTACATAGCAATCTATTCTCAAACTCACATGCAAAAGAAGTTAGGAGCGAATTCACCTGCTGATTTAATAACCGTGCTCGTGCTCTTGATTGGTCCTTGCAGTTCAATGTGTGGCTGTTGTGATGTCCTCATCATCCCCCCCCTCTTGAATTGGAGTCGTCCTCGACTCAAGTTCATTTTCTTCTCCCAAGCACGGTCGCAAATCTGAAATGTTAAATGTAGGACTAACCCCAAAATCGGGAGGCAATTCAAGCTTATATGCATTATCATTAATTTTTTTAACGATCTTAAAAGGACCAGCAGCTCGTGGCATAATTTTAGATTTTCTCAAGTCGGGAAATTGCTCTTTTCTCAAATGTAACCACACCAAATCACCAGGTTCAAGTTTTACTTCTTTTCTACCTTTACTACCTGCAATCATATACTTCTCATTCATCATTTCAATATTTTTCTTTGTAGTTTCATGCATCTTAAGAATGAATTCAGATCGTTGTGTGCATCCAAATTTATAGTTTCAAAAGGAAGCAAAGGTAGTAAATCAATAGGAGCACGGGGATTTAAACCATACACTACCTGTAATGGACTTACCTTTGTTGTGGAGCGAACGGATCTGTTGTAAGCAAATTCTATGTGGTAAACACTCCTCCCAAAACTTCAAATTTGTTTTCAAGCAGCCCGGAACATAGTGTATAAAGTACGATTAACTACCTCGGTCTGTCCATCCGTTTGTGGGTGACATGTAGTTGAAAACAACAACTTGGTTCCTACTTTATACCACAAAGTTCTCAAAAATTACTTAAACATTTTGCATCATGATCAGAAACAATGGTATTTGGCACACCATGTAAACGAACAATTTCCGTCATAAATAAATCAGCAATGTGTGAGGCATTATCATTCTTATGACAAGGTATAATGTGTGCCATTTTGGAAAAACGATTAACAACTACAAAAATACTATCCCTCCCCCTCTTAGTCCTAGGCAATCTGAAAACAAAGTCCATAGAAATATCCTACCAAGGTACACTAGGAACAGGAAGAGGCATATAAAGACCATGTGGGTTAAGGCGAGACTTAGCTTTGTTGCAAGTAGTGCATCGTGACACGTAGCGCTCGACATCACGCCTCATCTTCGGCCAAAAGAAGTGTGTGTACAGCACGTCTACAATTTTCTTCACTCCAAAATGTCCCATCAAACCTCCTCCATGTGCTTCCTGCAAAAGTAATAGGCGAACGGAGCTAGCCAGAACGCATAGCTTGTTAGCACGATAGAGGAGACCATCTCGCAGCACATATTTATTCCAAATTTTTCCTTCTCTACAATTTTCAAAAGAATCTTTGAAGTCCAAATCAGTATGATATAATGCTTTAATTGTTTCCAAACAAAAGATTTTATGATCAAGTTGGGACAGCATGGTATAACGCCTAGATAATGCATCGACAATGATATTTTCCTTCCCTTTCTTATGCTTAATGATGTATGGAAACGACTCTATGAACTCAATCAATTTAGCATGTCGTTTATTCAGATTGGTTAGACACATAAGATACTTCAATGATTCATGATCGGAATGTATGACAAACTCCTTAGACCAAAGATAATGTTGCCAAGTTTGTAATACACACACTAAGGCATAAAATTCCTTATCATAAGTAGAATAATTCAGAGAAGGACCATGAAGTTTTTCACTAAAGAAAGCAACGGGTTTACCTCCTTGTATGAGAAAGCCTCCAATACCAATGCCTCTTGCATCGCATTCTAGCTCAAAGATCTTATCAAAATCAGGAAGTTGTAGCAATGGTGCTTGTGTAAGCTTCGATTTGAGAGCATCAAAAGCTTGTTGCTGCTGTTCGCCCAATCGAAATGGAACTCCCTTCTTCATTAGCTCATGTAGAGGTGCTGCAATGATGCTGAAATCCCGCACAAAGAGCTGATACAAACCTGCAAGACCAAGAAAACTACGAATCTGTGTGATGGTTGTTGGGGCTGGCCAGCTGGTGATTGCTTCAATTTTTGCCTCATCCATCTCAATTACCTGCGAGGAAACGACATAGCCAAGAAACGAGACTCGATTGGTGCAAAAGACGCACTTTTCGAGGTTACCAAACAAACGTGCATCTCTCAAAACAGTAAAAACAACACGTAAATGATCAAGATGTTCATCATATGACTTGCTGTAAATGAGGATATCATCGAAGTAAACCACCAAAAATTGTCCAATGAAAGCACGTAAAACCTCGTTCATTAATCGCATAAAGGTACTAGGTGCATTAGTTAAACCAAAAGGCATGACTAACCACTCAAAAAGTCCAAACTTGGTTTTAAATGCCGTTTTCCATTCATCTCCTAGTGCCATTCTAATTGGGTGGTAACCACTATGAAAGTCAATTTTTGTGAAGATGGTAGCACCACTCAATTCATCGAGCATGTCATCTAATCGAGGAATAGGATAACGATATCGAATGGTGATGTTATTGATCACTTGACAATCAACACACATGCGCCAACTACCATCTTTCTTAGGAACCAAAAGAACAGGAATGGAACAAGGGCTAAGGCTTTCACGAATGTACCCGCGGTCCAAAAGATCTTGGACTTGTTGCTGAATTTCCGTAGTTTCTTGTGGGTTCGCCCTATATGCTGCACGATTTGGCAAACTTGCTCCTGAAATCAAATCGATCTTGTGTTCAATGCCTCTCATCGGTGGTAAACCAGGGGGTATCTCGGAGGGAAACACATCCTCAAACTCCTGCAAAAGGATAGCAAAAGCAGGGGACAATGCAATAGACAATTCATGAAGTGAAAACATGGCTTCTTTGCAAACTAAAGCATAGCACATCCCCTTAGCATCGAATAAATCAACAAGTTCAGATTTAGTTGCGAGCAACGATGGTGATTTTAACTTAATAACTTGCTGTTTTTCATATTCTAATTTTGTTGCTTTGCCATCACGAATTTTACTCTTCCCAAAATGCACAATTTCAACAGGAGTCATGGGGAGCAAAGTGATTTTCTTTCCCTCATGCATGAGAGTATATTTATTGGTTCTACCATGATGAATAGCATATATATCAAATTCCCAAGGACAACCCAATAAAAGAGAACAAGCATCCATAGGAACAACATCAAAATCAGCAAAATCATGGTATGAACCAATTGAAAAATGTATTCTCACTGTTTGTGTTACCCGAACCTTACCGCTGTTGTTGAACCATTTGAATGTGGTACGGACGAGGGTGCGCTCTTGTTGTCAAACCGAGTTTCTTGACGACGTCCGTGTTCACCAAGTTACTGCAGCTACCTCCATCAATTATAGTGTGTACACGGCAGTCCTTGATGATGAGAAACATGTGGAAGAGGTTGTGTCGTTGTAGCTTGTCGTCGATCTCCACTTTGGAGCTCAAGGCACGCTGCACAATGATGCTCCTATAGTTCTCCGTCGCCGCTGTACCAAGTACCTCTTCTTCGGTGTGTTCGTTATTTGGATCTGTAAAGTCAGTAGCAAGAGAATATTCATCTTCAACATCCAAAGTACTATCATACCCGCCATCGTCGCGTGCTATGTATGCTCGTTTGCTCGGGCAATCTCTCATCATATGACCAAGTCCCTGGCAGCAGTGACACTTAATGTCGGAAGTACAACCCGTAGAAGGAGTGGACGATGAAGGCTTGAATGATGTCACCTTGCTGCCTTCTGGCACGCGAGAAGGTGGAGCAGCAGGTATAGTTCGTTGGGCGCCATTGGGTGGTGTAGTCGCTGCACGAGGGGTCGAAGATGGTGCTGTTTTGGATGGTGTAGTCGCTGCACGCGGCGTGAAGTTGCTCCTCGTGCGATGTTGCTGTTGTTGTTGGCCCTGCAATTCTTTTTCTGCCAATATAGCAAGCTGAAACAATCTGTTAACAGTAACATATTCCTTGTAATCAACAATGTCCTGAATTTCACGCCTCAACCCCCCATAAAAACGAGCTATTTTATCATACATGTCCTCTACTACCCCACAACGCAGCATACTCTTTTGTAACTCCTGATAATACTCCTCTACGGACATCTTACCTTGGTCCAAGCGCTACAATTTTTTGCGAAGGTCCCGCTGAAAAGATGAAGGAACAAATCGAACACGCATAGCTTCCTTTAATCTGTCCCATGATGGAGGATCAGTTCTAGTTTTAACAAGTTCATTCTACCATATGATAGCAAAGTCCTTAAACTCACTAGTGGCTTGATGAACTCTATGTTGTTCAGGAAAAAGATGGGAATTAAATTTTTGCTTTACTGTCATCTCCCAATCAAGATAAGCCACAACATCATAAGCACCAGAAAAAGAGGGTATAGTAAATTTCACTTTAGCAAAAGGATCATCAGGAGGATAATTCTAATTGTTATGATTATTACCTCCCATACCTCGATGATAAAGTGGCAGTCTTGGATGATTATGGTGATCTTCTAGTTCGTCATAAGCATTGTCTTCTTGTCCTCCAGCGAGAGGCAACCGAGCCTCAAAAGTATTCATCCGAAGAGCAAGGTCATCTAGTTGGCGAGTCAAGTTCACCAATGACTCCTTTGTTGTTGCGTTGTATTTGGCAAACATATTCGTCATGGTCTTCATCATACCATGTAACTCAGCATGTTGAACACATTCATCATCATTGTCTTCTCCTGCCATTGTTTGTAGGAAACAAAAGACAACAAAAAAAATATGTTATCCCTATCAACTACGGTGACAATGTGGAAGGTGGAAGAAAACAATCTCTCTCGCTCAAGCGTCTTACCACAATCTTACAAGTGTTCTTACCGACACAACAGGTGGTGTGGACGGTGAGATGAACCAATGAAGTGTGGGGTGATCGCAAAGGTACCTGTTATGCTAAAGAGAAAGGTGGAGATTGGATGGCACAATATGGTGGCTAATAAGCAGAAAATTGTTAACAGCTAAACAAAGTTGAATAAGTATTCAATGTAGGAAACTGTTGCTGGTCAACCGAGTGACCTAGAGCCTAGCACAACAAAAGGAAGTATCAAGGCAAAAGAAAGACAATGATATAGCCAATAAAACAGCAGCAAGTGGTATAGGCCAATTGCTTTAATATGCATGCTCTTCATATTTTTTTCTTTTTTGTAATATTTTTTTTTATATTTTTTCTTTACTCGGGAGCACAAATATAGGAAACACACAAATTTTCAGCTCAATTGGATGTAATATGCGGCCTATAGGAAATCAAGAAGATTGTTTAAAATTTGTGCTAAAACTTCAAAGGCCGGATAGCCTATCTTCCGAGGGGAATTTAGGCAATCTAATTTCGCCGAACGCGGCTACGCGGTGGAAAATCAGATGGGAAATTTTTCGTAGATGAATCTGAAAAAAAAATCGCCCGATTTCAAGTTTGTATGCGAAAGTTATAACCGTTTTAGGGTAGGCTGTCCGAGTTACGTTTTTTTTATGTTGATTCCAACTAAGTTTGAGACCAGAACTCACAATCGGATATGAAAACAATCGGGAATTTGCACAGTAACTAATGTGGTGGTGTTTGATGATTCAAGGATGAATGGCACAAAGGTTTGTCACCTAATCTAGGGCTGGCGATACGGGAGTTCACGCAAGGCGGCTAGCTAGGGCAAACCGATGAATGTGGTGGATCGGTTTGTTATTTAGGGATTGTGGAATAGGTGTCAAATAGCAAGAAAACAAGGACGAAACATGATAACTAGGACCCAAAACACAAAGCTAAACCAGCAACAAGACTCGACCAAATGAATGCAAACTCAACAATGCAAACTGAAAACGAAACTGCAGGCACTATAGTCTGGGAAGCGGTAAAAATGATCTAATTTTTTTGTGGCTTTTCTGTGGACTCTAGGTATGAATCAAAATCGATCTAATGGAAGGAAAACAGAGATACCTCACGGGCAACCTGGAAATCTGATACCAATTGATGAGTAGGTTTAGGCCCGATCTTCCGAAAGGTATGTCGATTGGGTTGGAGAACTCGACGTTGATTATCCGCGGCACTCGAGCGGTTCGAGTACCCCTGCAATCTCTACACCACGGCCCTGTTGGTTATCAACCTTGTTACACACGCTTGACCCCGCCAAGAAGTCTAATCCCTGCAAGTGCAACTAAGAACACGAGCAAGAACGTCAAAGACACGATCGGAAATTGCGAAGTTGGGGTCTCACAAACCGTAGAATGGCAATATTATTAATCTAAGAAAAACCCACCGAATATGACCGGTGGCTGCAGTATTTATAGGCTAGGGTTCGACCAAAACACGATTAGACGTGTCCCAAATGGACTCTTACGGGATACAAGGCCCAAAGGCCCGATTCGGTGGCGCAGCACCGGACAGAATTCTGGACTCCATTTGTTTCGACGATTCCCTATTACTCCGGCGGAATTTTGAGGTGGGACCAGAGCCATTGGAAATTTTATCTTCTCCTATTTCCGTGCATATGTAGAACATCGAAAACGGAGTCCGCATGCCTCCTGGGCGTCCGTTTTAAGGTAGACTGCTCCTGGACTCCGAGTTGAACTCGAGTCCGAGTTGTAAACTGTTTCCATCAACTTGTGGACGTCCCAGCTGGTTCTCCATGCTCCCAAGGCCTCTTTCCTTCACTTGTTGATCTTCTACATTATTCCTAATAACAATTAAATCATCACATAGCAATCTATTCTCAAATTCACATGCAAAAGAAGTTAGGAACGAATTCACCTGCTGATTTAATAACCGTGCTCGTGCTCTTCTGATTGGTCCTTGTAGTTCAATGTGCGTCTCCGCTGTTGTGATGTCCTCATCATGAAGGGTCCTTCCCATTTACTTCTAAGCTTCTCATGTCCGAAGAGTTTAACCCTAGTGTTAAAGACCAAGACTTTATCTCCATGTTTGAACTCTTTTGGCGTAATCCTCTTATTGTACCATCTTCTAGTTCCCTCCTTGTATATTTTGGCACTATGATACGCCATATCTCTCCACTCATCCAGCTAGGAAATTTGTTTCAATAGGTGTTTTTCGGCTTCATGGAGATCCATGTTCCAAAGACTGATGGCCCAATAAGCTCTATGTTCCAATTCTGCAGGAAGATGACAAGTATTCCCATAGACAAGTTGGAATGGAGGCGTGCCAATGTGTGTTTTGTAGGTAGTACAGATGCCCACAGTGCGTCGCGTAGCTTATGCTTCCATCCTGCTCCCATTTCCAAGACAGTCTTTTGTAGAATATTCTTAATTTGCTTATTAGATGTTCCTGCTTGCCACTTGTTTGTGGGTAGTATGGAGTAGCAATATTATGTTGGACACCATGCTCCCTCAAAAATTTCTAGAAATTCTTATCTATGAAATGAGACTCTCCATCACTTAAGACCATACAGGGAGTGCCAAAGCGTGTGTGACACATGGTTTTGAAAATGAACCAAGCGTGATGCATATGTGTGCCCAGGACGTTTAACACACATACACGAGTGATTCACGAACAATAAACAGATAAAACCATGTCTCGAAGAATAATACTAATAATAGTACCTTATTACAAACCAAATAGTCTTGAATACAAGCTCTAAGGGACTGTAGCAGAAAACACTAAAAACTAAACACTCCAACTCCATAGGCAAGCTTGACGGTAACACACATGCCTAGAACTCCTCAAAGATCTCTGGGTACTCCACATTGTCGCCTGCGTCTGAATTTGTAGGGGGGGAATAGTAAGGGTGGGCACCTGTCGTACTCAGCAAGTGTGGCAAAGTATGACATGTAGCTTAAACAAGGAATGATAATAAAAATGTCTTATTGCATAAAAGTACATTGAAAATAGTTGAAAATGCAATTATATTATCATTAAGTGAGGTCCTCCCAAAATATCCCAAATGACATCAATTTCAACTTATCTACCCAATACCTGCAATAATAATTCATAATCAACTCTTAACTGCTCATATGTCTTAGTTTCATCAATTCCATATACCAAAACCAATTACTGAACCAACACCCATTCGTAGTTCAAATCCAGCGATTAAAACATGTTCAAGGTCCATAACTCTAATCATATGAGGGTCCAGGTTGCTCGTGTCTGGGAGCATAGCTATCATGATAGTTTTAAACACACTCTACAGAGATTCTACCACTTTACTCACAAGTTCATGATTTCATCACCTTTCGATGACCAAGGAATCCCAATTATGTTGTCTCACACTTCCTTAGGTGTGTGGCCAAGAGGTCACAAAATGGCCTTTACAAAGAGATTACTAGCATATCTGACCCCGTTGAGGTTTCACCAGTGGTGATGTCTCCAACTGAGCACATCCAACCAAGGGCCCCCTCTTGAGCCATTTGGATCCCAGGGTGGTCCCACGAATCTCTACAAAACCATCCAACTACCCCATCCCCGAGCATTCTTAATGGTCCAAATAGTATTGGCAAAACACTAATTAGTCAGCTAAGCCACACCCATACTTGGCACTGTGGTGGCACTATAAATTCTTGATGGTCGCTCCATGAACCGGTCCTTAGATCGAAAGCAAGAAAAACCACCAAAACAGTACAACCCATTCCACATAACCGACTTGCTTAAATCCCTATGCACCATGATGCTAAAGGGTTATTATTACCAATTGTCATCACTCATGTGTTCAATAGTTCATAATTAAGCAATATGATTATTTCCCAAACGCCATTTGAGTACAGCGAAGCAAAAGTGTAAACTACCCTTCTCGACTCTCTACATTATGTTCAAGCGACAAGGGTGGTCAGACAAAACATTAAACTCCTACAATTGGGTTTCCATACCAATTGACACAAGCATGCAATTTTGCAAACAAAACATTTAAAAACCCGGATCAAAATGATCAAGGACACTTTCCTTGCTCTTGAACTAAGTTTGGATTGAAAGTTTTGAAATTCTAGTTCTGCGGGTTCTCGAAAGCACTCTCTACAGTGAGACCTTCTATCCCTCGCGACAAATATGTAAAACAATATTACAATCAATGAATGCAAATATATTACTCAATATGGCAAGATATGCATGATTAATGCAATTGTGAAGTAAAACTAATTAATGAGTTTCTATTAATGTTTACTAACTAGATACAATGGTTTCTAACAAGTTTGAACGAGTTTGGAATTTATTTGACTCGATTTGAATTCAATTCAGCTTTCAACAGATTCAGGCACCGGACTAGTCCGCTATCAGGGCTGGACTAGTTCGTCTTGCCCAGAACTGCAGAATATAGGGTTTTATGTACAGCGGGTTTTAGGGTTAAATTATCGTGGAAAAGTGGATGTAGAGGGTGGACCACATGTTTAGAGATCCTAAGGTCAAAGATTGGATGCAATCTTTGGACCTTGACGTCTAGGCTTGATGAGAGGTGTTGATGACAAATTGGGCAATGAAGAACGTCGATGTCAAAATGTTAACGAAGATCAATCTTGATTGAGCCTTCTCTGAGGTTAGGCACGAAGTTCTTGGGACCAATTAAGGCAATTACCCAATAACCAATAGTGTAAGAATAATAGAATCTGGGTGGAGTTCAGCAGGCCGGACTAGTCCGCAAGTGAGACCTGACAAGTCCGCTTGGCAACAGAGAGTTTTTCGTACATGTCCGGTATGTGTGGCTAGACAAGTCCGTTTTGGATCAAGAACTATTTTGGACAAGTCCGGTGTACCGGCTGAACAAGTCTGGGGTTGAAAAAAAAAGTATTCCGGACTGAAAATTGGAGAAGATCGGACTAGTCCGTTTAAAATCGGACATGTCCAGAAAAACATCAAAACCTCAAACAGACTAGTCTGTGCATTGTGTTGGACAAGTCTGGGCTTTGAGGAAGACTGAATTTTTCTGAATACAAGGGGACTCGTGCACTATTCCGGAATGTGGCCTAGAGGGGGGTGAATAGGACTTTTTGATTGTTAGTCGGATCCTACAACACTTAACAAATTGATCAAATCTCGATATATCGGACTAGTCCGGTACAAGGCGGACTTGTCTGGTGTGTACCGACTAGATTGATCAAATTTGATCAATTATCTTGATCCAAGGATGTATGCAGCGGAAATATACTTGTAATTGAAGTGTCACACTACTATGAACTAGGATGTACCACAAGTTAATCTTATATTCAACGTTTCAACATAAAGTGAACAAGACTGATTGAGACCCTAGATTGATACGAAGAGTAAGAACAATATGCGCGATGTAAGAACACAAGCTCTTTATCTCGTGGTTCGGTTCCCACTGAGGCAACCTACGTCCATGTTGAGGAGTCTACAAAAGGAACGGGTCTTCTCCAACCCTACCCTCATCGGATCGCCACGGAGGCCAATCCTCTTCACTATCACAAAGGGCAAATAATCAAATTCAAGGGGCCTTCTCACAAGTTGAGGGCTCCCCAAGATTACAATATGAACACCACCAAGAACACACTCTTAGGATCACAATGAAAACTACAGGAGTGTGTTAGGGAATCAAACAAAGAGCTAAATGAGTGAAGAATCGTGTCTCTCTAATGATCCAATGTGTATCCTCAAGGGATTGATCTTTCTTGCGTTTGATTTCGTGGAGAGAGGTGTTTTCTATGCTCTTGGAAGGTGTGACGGTGCAGGGGGTCGAGAGAGTTGTGAAAGATGGGCCGCGCACACCTATTTATATGGGGTTTCCAAAAGTTACCGTAAGGGTTTAGAAAGATCAGACTAGTCCATGGTGGACACCATACTAGTCCGGTGTGCTGCGTTTGTAGCAAACCCTAGGTGTCCCGAAATATCGGACATGTCCGAAGTGAAGTCGGACTAGTCCGATTTTGGTTTTGGAAATCTTCGGACTAGTCCAATTAATATCGGACTTGTCCGCATAGGTAAAACCATAAGTGAATTTGGGGAACAAGTCCGCACTTTAAGAACATACTCAATTTAGGTCAAAGGGTTTTCAGACTAGTCCGTGCTAACATCGGACTTGTCCGATTGACATCAGAAGGATATCGGACAAGTCTGGTGTGTTATCGGACTTGTTCGATTTTGTGCAACCTGTGAAGTGTTTGGGGGACTATTCCGCACTGGGGAGGACTAGTCCAATTTTAGTCAGAGAGATATCGGACTAGTCCGTGGTGATATCGGACTAGTCCGGTCTTTGAAAATCTAGACTGTGAGGACAAGTCAGCATTGTGAGGACTTGTCCGATCTTGTGCTGAAAGATATCGGACTAGTACGGGGTTAGTCGGACTAGTCCGGTCCTATATAATTTTGTGCAATGTGTGTCATTATTTGTGCTTGAGCTCTTGGGGTATGTTTCCTTAACACACTCCATACACAATCATCTACTACACTTGATTCTTGAGCTCTTTTCTGTATTGCTCCTCATTCTCCTTTCTTTTTGGCACTTTGCTCATTCTCTCATTAGAACATGTGCTCATCTCAACAATGTGGTTAGGATCTCATTTGCTTGTCATTAATTAACCAAAACCCACAAGGGATTCGTAGATGCACTTTCAATCTCCCGCTTGAGAGCCAAGTGGCCATTTGTTGCCATGGGGGTCTTTATAGGCTTCGCCTTGTCCATTCCAATCTTCTTGAGTATGTCTTGAGTGTACTTAGTTTGACTTATGATCGTCCCATCCTTTTGTTGCTTCACGTGGAATCCCAAGAAGTACTTTAGCTCTCCCATCATAGACATCTTAAACATATCTGTCATAATCTTACTAAATTCCTCACAAAAAGATTTATTAGTTGAACCAAATATAATATCATCAACATAAACTTGACAAATAAAGAGATCACTGTCAAAGTTCTTTGTAACCAATGTATAATCTACTTTACCGATCTTAAAACTATTTTGAATAAAGAAATCTCTAAGACACTCATACCAAGCTCTAGGAGCTTGTTTGAGGCCGTAGAGAGCCTTACGCAATTTAAAGACAAGGTCGGGGAACTCTTCATCTTCAAATAAGGGGGGTTGCTCCACATACACCTCTTCCTTGATTGGTCCGTTGAGGAAGGTGCTTTTCACATCCATTTGATAGAGCTTGAAATCATGGTGAGTAGCATATGCAAGTAATATCATAATATACTCAAGTCTAGCTACGAGAGCAAAGGTTTCATCGAAATCCAAACCTTCGACTTGTGAATACCATTTGGCCACAAGTCGTGCCTTGTTCCTTGTCACCACCCCGTGTTCGTCTTGTTTGTTGCGGAAGACCCATTTGGTGCCGACGACGTTGAACTTGGGTCTTTCAACTAGTTCCCACACCTCATTCCATTTGAATTTGTTGAGTTCTTCTTGCATGGCCACTACCCAATCCAGATCCTTCAATGCATCGTCAACCCTGCGTAGTTCCAAAAAGGATACAAACGAATAATGCTCACAACAATTAGTTATGCGAGATCTAGTAGTTACTCCCTTTTGGATGTCACCGATGATGTTGTCGATTGGGTGATCCCTTTGGAAGCATTTGTCTATTCTTGGGTTTGGTACTTGCTGTCTTGAATCTTCATGGTCATCTTCTTCTCCCCCTAGATAGTTGCCCTCATTGACTTGTTGATCATTTTTCATCTTCTTGAGGTTGATCTTGTATGGAAGCTCCCCCTTGATCATTGGCATCCTCTTGTGGTTCATCTTCCTCATGCATATGTAGACGTGGTTCTTGTGCTCGAACTTCACCCAATTCTATTCTTCTCAATGCTTGGCAAGGAGCTTCTTCTCCATCTAGCGCACATGGATCAACTTGCTCCTTTTGGGAGCTGTTAGTTTCATCGAACACTATGTCATGTGCTACTTCAACAAGTTTGGAGGTCTTTTTGAAGACACAATAGGCGTAAGAATTCAAATCATAACCAAGCAAGATGTAGGATCGAAGAGCACGTGAAAAGCTACAAGATGGGGGGGTGAATGGTAGATTTAAAAATCTTACGCAGCGGAAAAAATTAAACCCCAAACCCTTTCGGCCGAAAAACGATCCGTTAAAGAAATCGTGTGTGAGACTAATCTAAACGTGTCTCACTGTGACAAAAGTGACAGATATCAGAGAGAATCAAGTCACGAATACTACAAGAAAAGAATCACTCAAATCCGTCGAGAAAAACTCAAGTTATGATCGAAAGATCAAACAATGGTCAATCTGCCCTACCCGAGAAAAAACTGTTCTGGAACGCTGCAAAGAAACTCGTATTGGTCATAGAAAACAAATCCAATGACCGTGAAATTCTGACATATGATAGAAAATCAAGTTCTGAAGACAACCCAAAAAGAATCACGTCAATTGGATCTGCAAAACTCGAGTTATGATAAAACCACCGACGAAAGGTACTGCTGTCCAGAAACTCGACGAGTAAAACTTGTCTGGAACAAGTCGGACGAACAAGGCACAAAAGTTCCTTCAAACTACGAATTTTATTCAATAGAACACAAGAGGAACAGCCCCAAAGTCGTACTCCACGAGCTCTAGGCTCCCTTGCTTATATAACCAGCTCGAAAGCCAACTCAACTCAGATCAGAAACCTAATCCTACTCTGTTCACGAATCGTAACTTTCCATAACTGCTTAGGATTCTTCTATACGCAGATAGAAGCAATCTTAAGACTTCCAAACACCTTAAGAATGTATCCCACATTCCTAAACAACTCAAATTCGTGACCCACACGAAATCCTATCATAACCAACTCAAATCTTTCCATATTTGAGTCAAACCCGACTCAGCCGCAGCCTGAGTCCATAACCTAGTCGGTTGGACCTTTCCGACCAACTCTTTACGTCCACATCTCTTCATCTCGTCTCGGAACCATGTAGCCACGTCCATGCACTCCTTGCACACGTGCAAACATCTTCCAATGACGTCCACGATACCTTCATATGCATTGTTCTTGATTCAACCATGTTGCGCAACCTCCTGATCAGCTCAACCACAATTCCTCCTGAATTTGTTTGTTGGAACCTCATCTCCTCCCTGAGACTAGTCCAATGGATCCCGTCACCAGCCATGTCTTGAACTCAAGCAACACATGCACATGAATAAACAACCAGTTCATACGAGCCCAGGTCCTCGACATGACTCAAGTTAGTTCCAAACACAACACCCTACGTGAGAACCTCACATAAGCATGTTGCAAAACCATAGTAACACAATATCATCCATATCAACCAAAACGCAACAAAAACATAGCAAATGAATACTAAGCAATCTTTCCAATAATGTAAAGCAAGTACGAAACATTGCAAATGAAAAGCAGAAGCACTACAGTCAAGTTCCGGACCTTGCCAGAGCAACCCGGACCTTAAGCCAAAGCTAACAAAAGCTAGTAGAACCTAGCACTGGAGCTTACCAAAACTAGTACAACCAAGCTCCCGCCGGAGCTTACAAAATCAGCAGGACCTAGCGTCAGAGCTAACCAGAACTGGTCGGAACTAGTAATCCCAAAAGCTGGAGCTAGAAAAATCAACTTCGGAGCTTAGCAAAAACACGGTGGGGCTATCAAAAACATGTCGGAGCTATCAAAGACATGTCGGAGCTAAAGAAAAAACATCATCGGAGCTGACCAAAGCTAGTCGGACTTTGCTGTAGCTCGGAGCTAGAGTCAGACCTTGATAAAAAGGTGTTTTGGTGATATTCAAAACTTTTATCATCAAGGCAAGTGTATTCACTACAAGCCAATGTATTCATCACACATAGGTCTTACAATCTCCGCCTTGATAAATGCATTGGCAACATCGTTTAAAATCCGAACATTGGCTTATTCACATAAAAGTTTTGAAGGCAATTTCTCCCCCTTTGTAAATCAAAAGTAAAACGAGAAGAAAATCCAAAAACAAAAATTATCCCATATTATCTCTCTCCCTTTATTATCTCTCCTTATGCACATATTCTCCACATATTCTCTTTCTCTTCATGCTTATCTCTCCCACTTTGACAATGTATTCAGCAAGTCATGAGCATATAAACAAATTATCTCTCCACCTCTAGTTGTTATGAGCATATTATAACATATACATATAAGCAAAACTCATCCAAGTCATACTATCAAGTACCTTACATTATTGCATAAATGAAATACATAAAGTAGTGTAAGACATGCTAGAGATCAAATGTAATTTTCAATTTAAGTAAGTCATGATCTTACAAACATAAAAATTTCAAAACCTGAAAGCATGACACTAGTTGCTGCATTTTATTATTTTTCAAAGCATAAATTTAGATCATATGATATTTGCAAGAGATTATATGCGCACCTGCCTTATTCTAACCAACCAAGCCAAGCCTACGTCATTTGACAATCAGAAGGTTAAGGACATGGTTTTATTCATACACAACTTCTTCGAAGTTCATATCTAAGTGCAATGATAAGCTATCTCAAAAGAAGAAGTGCGATGCATGCATATTCTCTTGATATTTTCTCAATTTATGTTTGTTCATAAAAACTCAACATGTGAGTTGATTACTTGATGAATTCTTAATGGTTAAAAGCACTTGTGAACATGTAGCAGGTTCAAAACAGCAAGTAAGTTCGACCATGACCTGTTTTAGTGTAAGTAATTATTCCAATTACTAGACATGGCAAAAACTACAAAATGTATAACACGAGTAATGTAGTAAGAACTTTCAGCATGTAAAAGGAATCACAAAGTCATATATGTATGAAATACTATGCTCAAATTATTTTAATTTCAGATTCACACATAGACTTCCCAAGTTTCAAAAACTCCCCCTCAATTTAAGCCATGAGGATGCACAACCCCTATTTCACTATGATTGTAACAAAAACGAGTGAAATCCAAAGGTTTTGTAAAAATGTCAGCCAATTGTTGTTCGGTATCTACATGGTGAAGCACAATGTTTCCTTTTTCAACATTATCTCAGAGAAAGTGATACTAATGTCAATGTGCTTATTTCTAGAATGTTGCACGGGGTTTTTAGCAATGCAAATGGCACTACTGTTATCACAGAATAGTGGAACACTATCTAGATCAACTCCATAGTCCGTAAGTGTTTGAACAATCCAAAGAATTTGAGAGCAAGCACTAGCAGCAGCTACATATTCAGATTTGGTTGTGGATTGTGCAACTGAATTTTGTTTTCTAGAGGACCAAGCAACAAGAGAATTACCAAGAAAATGACAAGCATCGGAAGTACTTTTCCTATCAATCCTACAACCCCCAAAATCAGCATCTGAAAAAACTTTCAAAGTAACGGTTGAGGAAGAAGGAAGAAAAATTCCAAATTCTTGGGTTCCATGTAAGTACCTGAGAATCCTTTTGACGGCTTGACGATGTGAAACACGTGGGGAGGCTTGAAATCGTGCGCAAAGACATACGCTGAATTGTATGTCCGGTCTTGATGCCGTGAGGTACAAAAGTGATCCGATCATGCTTCTATATTCTTTTTGATTCACAGATTCACCATCTTCATCAAGTTCAAGTGTTGTTGTTGTTCCCATTGGTGTCCGAAGAGGCTTGCTTTTGTCCATGTTGAAGTGCCATAGGAGGTCTTTGGTATACTTCGTTTGATGCACAAAGGTACCCTCCTTGGTTTGCTTGATTTGCAGCCCCAAAAAGTAAGTGAGTTCACCCATCATACTCATTTCAAATTCGGAACTCATCATTGCTGAAAACTTGGACACAAGATCATGAAAAGCACAACCAAAGATAATATCATCCACATACACTTGAACGAATAATGAGTCATTGCCATGCTTAAGCACAAAAAGAGTTTTATCAACCTTTCCCATGGTAAACCCCTTTTAGAGTAAGAATGTTTTTAACCTATCATACCATGCTCTAGGTGCTTGTTTGAGACCGTATAAGGCTTTGGACAGTTTGTAAACATGATTAGGAAAATCTGGATTTTCAAAACCCGGTGGTTGTTTGACATAAACCTCCTTATCTATGTAGCCATTAAGAAAAGCACTTTTAACATCCATTTGATATAGCTTAAATCCTTTAGATGCTGCAAAATCTAACAAAATTCTTATGGCTTCTAATCTAGCGACAGGAGCAAAAGTTTCATCAAAATCTTGACCTTCAACTTGAGTGAAACCTTGAGCAACCAACCTAGCCTTATTCCTAACCACAACCCCATCCTCACTTTGTTTATTTTTATATACCCATTTAGTTCCAATTAAAGTGTGATCTTGAGGTGGAGGTACAAGTTTCCAAACATTATTTCTTTCAAAATTTTCTAACTCTTCTTGCATGGCAATAATCCAAGATTCATTAGTGAGTACGTGTGATATATCTTTGGGTTCAAAAGAAGCAACAAAAGTAGAATGAGGATAAGAGTTTGCATCGCAAAACCTGGAACGTGTGACTCATTCGTGCAAGCTTCCAATCATCTGTTGTGGGGGATGATCTTTGTAAAACCGTAGGGGAACAGATGTCTCACAAGCTTCTTATTCATTAGGTTCATCGTAGATTGATGAGCTTGTGACTTGTGGACGATCAGGACCAGCATAAGTGATAGCCGGAGCTTGTTCAATGTCCGGAGCTGGACACGTGTCAACTTCGGAACTACCAGGCAGTATCACCGGCTCTTCTTCATCTTCGAAAATACCCTCCCCCTGAGGATACGGATCTGGTCCCGCAACACCAGAGCTAGTACCCGATCTAGCTTCATCAAAAGACACTTCACAAGTCTCCACAATTTTGTTAGTGTCAAGTAAAAGCACACGGTAGCCTCTAGTATGAGATGGATAACCAAGAAACATGCCATCAAAAGATCTAGGTTCAAATTTATCAAGATTACCATGTTTCTTAACAAAGCATTTGCAACCAAAGACCCGAAAGTGTGTAACACTAGACCTATGTCCAAACCGGAGCTCATATTGTGTTTTACCTAGATTAGCATGCAAGAAAACACAATTTGAGACATAACAAGCGGTTGCTAACGCAACAGCCCAAAATTTCCTAGGAGTTTGATATTCATCAAGCATAGTCCTAGCCATCTCAACTAAGGTTCTGTTCTTTCTTTCTACAACACCGTTTTGTTGAGGTGCATATGGTGAAGAGAATTGATGATCTATTTTATTTTCAGCACAAATGTGATCAAAAGACTGATTTTTAAAACCAGTTCTATTATCACTTCTAATTGCTTTTAAAGATCCTGGGTAATCAATGGATAATCTAAGAAATAAAGTTCTAAAGTGACTAAAAACTTCATTCTTAGACGCCATAAAGTAAACCCAAGAGTATCTAGAATAATCATCAACAATAACAAGAACATACCATTTACCTCCGAAGGATTGAACACGTGAAGGTCCTACGGTGTCAAGATGCAAAAGTTGACATAGTTCATTTGTCATCATCATTGTGAGAGGAGTATGTGAACCTGCAACCATCTTAGCATGTCTACAAGAAGAGCACACAATTTCTTTGTCCCCTTTAAACATAGGCAGCCCACGTATGCGATCAAGAGCACTAACACGCGTTAGGTGATCAAAGCCTACGTGACCAAGTCTACGATGCCAAAAATATAAATCCTTGAATCATTAGCAACTAGACACCTATGCTTAGAGGAAGACATATCAAAATCAGCTTTAAAAACTCTTCCAAACCGAGACATTTTAAAAATAAGCTCAGTATTTGAACCTACAACTTTGCAACAGTTTTTATTGAAAATAATTTCTAGATTTTCATCTAGCAATTGTGAAATAGAAAGCAAGTTGTATTTCAAATTTTTGACAAGTACCACATCCTTCAAAGTGTAGTGATCATTTACTCTAACCGAACCCTTAGCAATTATAGGAGTTGAAGAATTATCAGCAAAAGTAACATTCTCTACACGTGACACAAAAGAGAGGGAGAAGAACCAATCTTTGTTATTGGTCATGTGGCGTGAGCAACCTGAATCCACAATCTAAATGTTCTCCTTCCTCATACATGTGACCTAAATAGAAGCACAATATGTCGATGACTCAATACTGGGGTTAGTCAAAAGGCATTTAGGAATCTAGTACTGAGTCACATGATGTGCAGTAGGAAAAACACGCGAAAGCTGAGACAATACAGTAGGATTATGAGTCAAAGTTTGAGATTTTTTATTCTTAACTACTAACCTATAAGGTGTTACTTGTGTAGCACAAAAATCAATAGCTCCGGAGGCAAAAACAGAAGGTCCAGAGGTAAACTTTGAATGTTTTTGACTCAAAACAGCAGGTTGTACATTTGGTTCAATGTGTGCAGCAAATTTTGCATGAAAGTTTTGAGATCTAGCAACCATTCTTTCCCTTTTCTGTTGTTTAGATAGTGTATAACAAAAATCTATGACATGAACATCTCTACCACAGAAGATAAAATGAAATTTAACTTTGTGTTCATGTCTAGATGAGCAAGCAATATTTTTATTTGAAACCGAATGAGACAACACTCCTGCAGATTTGAAAACCACTCCTTTTTGTTTAGGAACTGTTTGAATCAAACCACTTCCTAATGACTTTACAATTTTAGGTGGATGTGCCTTAGCATGAGCATGAGAATCAAAACCTAAACCAGTTTTATCATTGCAAGACTTGGAAGAATTCAGCAGTAAGTTTAGGTTCTTATTCCCATTACAAAACCGATCTAATGTCCTATGCATGTCATCAAGTTTATTGGACAGATCAAGACAATTTTCACATGAAGTTTTTCCTTTTAGTTTGCAATTTGAACAAAATTTAACTTCATGATAACGTAAAGCATTGTTCAATATAGAAATTTCATTCATAGCATCATGTAGTTTCTTATCAAGATCATCACAAGTAGAACAATGCAAATCAATTGTAGAACAGCTAGCATCTTTCAAGTTTTTATCATTAAGTGCAGCAAGATCTTTGTTCTATTCAATTTCTAACTCAAGTTTATCAAGTGTGGAGGTGTGCGCACTTCTTAATGAGGACAATTGTTCATATATTAAATCACATGAGGAACATGCATCATCACTAGGAATCAAGGTTTTTAAACGATTGATTTCAGATTCTAGTGAATCAATTTTAGCAACACTATCCCTAAGCTTTTTGTCCTTTTTCTTAACAATAATAGTGGCACAAGAAATAGCATCACACATTTCTTCGCAAGTAGGACATACCTCTTCATTGTCGCTATTGTGTTCTGCCTCCTCCATAGTTGATCTTGACTTGCCCGCCATAAAGCACAAGTTTGCCAAATCATCTTCATCACTTCCAATGTCCACGTCGCTTGACCTGAACTCTTGAAGCGCGGTGATGAAACTGTTGATCATCTTGCGTCCTATGGTACCTTTCTTCTTCTTGTTGAAATTTCTAGAGGAGGTCCGAACCTTGCTTTGTTTTTCTTCCCGGGTGGTCGGACCTGAAAGGTTAGGGCATTCTGTACGAAAGTGTCCTGTTTTACCACATTCAAAACAGCGTTGAGGTCCGGAGCTTCCTCTCCTTCTAGTTCTCACATTTTGCAATGCTTTTGAGAATCTAGTAGAGATGAGTGCCAACTCCACTTCTGGAAATTCTTCAATCTGCTCCACGGTTAGTGAGGACAACAAAGCAAGAGTATTGCAAGATGATGATTGGCCGGAGCTAGACATATCACGTTGTGAAACAAATGCAATAGACTTATTGGGGTTCTTATGTGAGATTATGTCAATTTCATGAGTTTTTAACTTGGAATATAGCACATCTAAAGTAAGTGAACTCATGACAGTAGATTCACGAATAGATGTGACTTTCATCTCCCAAATTGACATATCTAATGCACTTAGCAATTGCCTAGCATTTTCAGCATCTGAAAAATTAACATTGACACTACGCAAGTTGCTGAGAATCTTATTAAAGCGAGCAAAAAGGTCATCAATAGACTCACCGGGTTGCATCTCGAAGCGCATGTATTCTTTCTTGAACATGTCTTGCCTTACCTCTTTGATCGTGTTGGATCCTTCGTGGTAGTCACAAAGTGCTTTCCACACATCGTATGCAGATCGGAGGTGTGCAACACGGTCGAAGTCGCTTTGTCTTAATCCTTGTATGATCAAGTTCCGAGCCTTGTTGTTGTTGTCAACATCTCTCAGATTTGTAGCTGTAACTTGATCGTTTGATGGCACTTCGTAAGACTTGTATACCTTCTCCCATATTGCAAAGCCTTGTGCCTGGATGAAAGCCTCCATGCGTGCCTTCCAAACCTGAAAATCAATACCAGCGAACACACAAGGTTTGGCAGAGTACATCTCCATGATGATTAGTCAAAAAACATGCGCAAATCACAAAGATTAGAGCACCGTGGCTCTGATACCAATTGTAGGATCGAAGAGCACGTGAAAAGCTACCAGAGGGGGGGTGAATGGTAGATTTAAAAATCTTACGCAGCGGAAACAATTAAACCCCAAACCCGTTCGGCAAAAAAGTGATCTGTTAAAGAAATCGTGTGTGAGAATAATGTAAATGTGTTTCACCGTGACAAAAGTGATATATATCAGAAAGAATCAAGTCACGAAGACTACACAAAAAGAATCACTCAAATCCATCGAGAAAAACTCAAGTTATGACCAAAAGATCAAACAATCGTTAATCTGCCCTACCCGAGAAAAAACAGTTTTGGAACGCTGCAAAGAAACTCGTGTAGATCATAGACCAAAAATCCAATGACCGTGAAATTTTGACATATGATATAAAATCAAGTTGTGAAGATAACCCAAAAAGAATCACGTCAATTGGATCTGTAAAACTCGAGTTATGATAAGACCACCGACGAAAGGTAGTGCTATCCAGAAACTCGACGAGTAAAACTTGTCTGGAACAAGTCGGACGAACAAGGCAAAAAAGTTCCTTCAAACTACGAATTTTATTCAATAGAACACAAGAGGAACAGCCCCAAAGTCGTACTCCACGATCTCTGTGCTCCATTGCTTATATAACCAGCTCGAAAGCCAACTCAACTCAGATCAGGAACCTAATCCTACTCTGTTCACGAATCGTAACTTTCCATAACTGCTTAGGATTCTTCTATACAAAGATAGAAGCAATCTTAAGACTTCCAAACACCTTAGGAACGTATCCCACATTCCTAAACAACTCAAAGTCGTGACCCACAAGAAATCCTATCATAACCAACTCAAATCATTCCATATTTGAGTCAAACCCGACTCAGCCGCAGCCTGAGTCCATAACCTAGTCGGTTGGACCTTTCCGACCAACTCTTTACGTTCACATCTCTTCATCACGTCTCGGAACCATGTAGCCACGTCCATGCACTCCTTGCACACGTGCAAACATCTTCCAATAACGTCCACGATACCTTCATATGCATTGTTCTTGATTCAATCATGTTGCGCAACCTCCTGATCAGCTCAACCACAATTCCTCCCGAATTTGGTTGTTGGAACCTCATCTCCTCCCTGAGACTAGTCCAATGGATCCCGTCACCAGCCATGTCTTGAACTCAAGCAACACCTGCACATGAATAAACAACCAATCCATACGAGCCCAAGTCCTCGACTTGACTCAAGTTAGTCCGAACACAACACCCTACGTGAGAACCTCACATAAGCATGTTGCAAAACCAAAGTAACACGATATCATCCATATCAACCAAAACACACCAAAAACTTAGCAAATGAATACTAAGCAATCTTTCCAACAATGTAAAGCAAGTACAAAACATTGCAAATGAAAAGCAGAAGCACTACGGTCAAGTTCCGGACCTTGCCAGAGCAACCCGGACCTTAAGCCGGAGCTACAACCAAGCTCCCGCCGAAGCTTACAAAACTAGCAGGACCTAGCGTCGGAGCTAACCAGAACTGGTCGGAACTAGTAATCCCAAAAGTTGGAGCTATGAAAATCAACTTTGGAGCTTAGCAAAAACACGGCGGAGCTATCAAAAACATGTCGGAGCTATCAAAGACATGCCGGAGCTAAAGACAAAACTTCACCGGAGCTGACCAAAGCTAGTCGGACTTTGCTGTAGCTCGGAGCTAGAGTTGGACCTTGATGAAAAGGTGTTTTGGTGATATTCAAAACTTTTATCATCAAGGCAAGTGTATTCACTACAAGCCAATGTATTCATCACACATAGGTCTTACACAAGAAACCTTCATCGGACTTCGAAGTGAACTTTGAAGTCCTATGCTTCTTGTTCAAAATATAGCATTTAGAACCGAAAAATCAAAAATATGAAATATTAGGCTTGTTACCGGTGAGTAGCTCATATGATGTCTTCTTGTAGAGTCGATGAAGGTAGAGTCGGTTTATGGCGTTGTAGGTCTTGTATTCATCGAACATCGTTCTCGCCATATCTATGAGGGTTCGACTCTTCCTTTTGGCAACTCCATTTTGTTAAGAGGAATAAGGTGCTGAAAACTCATGCTTTATCCCTTCTTCATCTAGGTACTCCTCAACCTGAGTGTTCTTGAACTCCGTGTCATTGTTGCTTCTAATGTTCTTGATCGTCAGTGAAAACTCATTTTGAGCATGCTTGAAGAACTTCTTGAGTGTTCCTTGTGTTTCTGTTTATCATGTAAAAAGAAAACCCAAGTGAAGTGAGAAAAATCATCAACAACTACTAAGCCATATTTGTTACCACCGATGCTTATGTAAGCAATTGGACCAAATAGGTCCATGTGAAGTAACTCAAGCGGTCTTGTTGTAGTCATGACGTTTTTCGCGAGATAACGTGCTCCAACTTGCTTCTCGGCTTGACACGCGCTACAAGGCCTGTCTTTCTCAAAAACAACATCGTTGAAGCCTCAGATGTGATCGCTCTTGAGGATTTTTTGAAGATTCCTCATACCAACATGCGCTAGTCGTCTATGCCACAGCCAAAACATGTTGTTTTTTTCAATCAAGCATGTGTCGAGTTCGGCTTTATCTTTGTTGAAGTCGGCAAGGTAAAGCTTTCCCTTTAACATACCCTTCAATGCAATGGAATCATCACTACTCCTAGAGACGGTCACACCCTCATTAGTGAACAAGCAATTATAACTTTTGTCACATAGTTGAGATATGGACAGTAGGTTATAATCTAAGAAATCAACATGTAACACAAGAGAAAGAGTATGTTGAGATGATATGGCAATTTTACCAGTACCGAGCACCTTTCCTTGACTATTGTCTCAAAAATAGATGCCCTCGCTTGGATCCTCATTTTCTTCATATCAACGAACATTCTTCTTTCTCTGGTCATATGGTTGGTGCAACCACAGTCTAGCACCCATTTAGATCCACCAGAGGAATAGGCCTATAAAAAAATCATGCCTTGGTTTTAGGTACCCAAGCTTGCTTGGGTCTTATTAGGTTAGTCACAAGGGATTTGGGCATCCACACATCAGATTTGGTGTTCCCATGGCATGGCCCAACATAATGAGCATAAACTTTACCAAAATTACTTCTCTTTAAAACATAAGATGCATCAAAGGTTCTAAATAGCAACTGTTGTTGTTTATATACAGAACTAGTCCGGGATACCGGACCTAGTCCAATGATCATATGTGTTGGATGTGTTAACTTTGGATTTTCCAGTTTGAGAGGGTCTTCCCTTTACAAAGGCAATGCTTTCCTTGTTATTCTTATGGCTTCTAGCATTTTGCTTTCCACCATAGGAATACCCAATGCTATATTTGACATTAGGAGGTCTTGTGGGCAACTATGCACTACGTGCATATTTTACCTTCTCCTTGTCAAATATGCCACTTTGGGCAGGATGCTTATCCTTGGTAGAGGTTGACTTGTCTTTCAAGCTGGTGTCAACTTTACCACATAAAAAAGTAATGATAGCTTCAGTTTTAAGTTGTTGAGAAGGTGAGCATGAAGAGGATGAAGGGTCACCTTGCTTGAGTGACTCAACATGTACCTCAAGGATCTTGTAAACCTTGATGAGGTTAGCAAGTTCATCCTTGATTGTAACATTTGAGTCGCTTAACTCCAAGCAAGGTTCCTTGCTTGAAGCTAACTCAAGCTCTAGTGACTTGCTTCACTCCTTTTCAAGTTCTAGAAGCTTGTCAAGTTCAACATATTCCTCCTTTTGGGAGATAATCGTGTCTTCATGACAGTTTATCAATTTCTCCTTCTCTACAAGTTGATCAAGTAGAAATTTCATTTTCGCGGCTATTTTCTTATCTAAGACAAAGAGCATATCCTCATTATTGCTAGCAATTTCACTATCACTAGAATAGGAATGCGAGGAAGAGGATTTGGTTGTTACCTTTCGTTTACCTTCCTTTGCCACGAGGCAAGTGTCGTTCCCTTTCCATGCGCCGAGAGTGGGGGAGAGAGTGGACTTCTTGGATGTCTTCTCGATGGCTATGCTAGCCATCTCCTCTTCTTGTTTGGATGAGGACTCATCATTTGAGTACCACTCCTTCCCTAGATGTGTTTGTTCAGCTTGCTTCTTCTTCTTGAAGAATTTCTTGGGTTTAGGCTTCGTTTCCTTGGTCTTTTCTTGTTCTCTTCATATGGGCAATCAACTATAAAGTGGTCATACTCACCACAGTTATAGCATGCCCGCCTCAACTTCGGTCGTGATTTTTCCTTGTACTTTCCTTCACTTGATTTATCCCCATGTCTTTTCTTCATCAGTTTTTGAATTTCTTCATGAATAGTATCATGTCATCTTCATCCATGTCGCTGCTCTCATCATCACCGTCTTCTTCTAGTTAAGCTTCTCGAGCTTCTTTAGACAAGGGCTTGAGAGTGGATTTGAAAGCGACCCCTTTCTTCTTTGCTGAGGTGAGATCGGCAATCTCCTTCACATGCTTGGCTTGCTTTTCCGTCATCTCGAAATTGATGATCTTTCCAAGCAACTCATCCGGGGTCATTTAATTGTACCCGGGGCTTTCTCGTATCATCGATCACAAGGTGACATTGCGAGGCATGAAGGCTCTAACAATGAGCTTTACCACCTCATGGTCGTTCCACTTATTGCTTTCGTACGCTCGCACCTTGTTGATGAGCGTCTTTAGTCGGTTGTACATGTCTTGTGGTGACTCATCTTCTTCGATGGCGAATCTTCCCAACTCGCCTTCAATCATTTCGATCTTGGCTTCTCGAACATGATGATCGCCTTCATGTGCGGTTTGCAACGTATCCAATATCTCGTTTGTGATCTCGAGTCCATCCACCTTTGTGAACTCGTCCCGACTATGTGATGAGGTGATGACTGCAGCAGCCTGATCATTTCGATGGATTGCTTGTTCTTGGTTGGGTGTGCGCTCCTCATCATCATCGGGGATATCTATTCTTGTACATACAATATGCCACAAACTTGGAATGAGAGAAATCAAGTGCATTTAATGCTCTGCCTCCACATTGAGTAGTCATTGCCATCAAAATGTGGGGCTTTTCCAAGTGGAATAGAAAAGTAGTGATTATTGCTAGAGCTAAGACGATCGTAGTTGAAAGGATATCGGGAGTAGTTGGTGTGACTACTCCCCTTCTTCTTCTTCTTCTCATCTTCGATCTTCAATTTTCCCTTGGAGAGAGTTTTCCTCCTTAGGAGCTCTTTTAGTTCCAGCGTCTCCTCATCGTCATCCTCGATGTCTTGAATGGCTTCGAGGAGCCTCCCCAATTTTTGGTTCTTTTCTTCTTCAACCTTCTCTCGTTTGATGCTCTTGTGTACTTCCATCATGTCCAACATGATCTCTTCGAGCGATTAATCTCCTTTTTGAAGAGTCCTGCTCTAATACCAATTGAATGTGGCCTAGAGGGGGGGTGAATAGGCCTTTTTGATTTTTAGTCGGATCCTGCAACACATAACAAATTGATCAAACCCCGAGATATCAGACTAGTCCAGTGGAGTGCGGACTAGTCCGGTGTGTACCGACTAGATTGATCAAATTTGATCTATTATCTTGATCCTAGGATGTATGCAGCGGAAATATACTTGTAATTGAAGTGTCACACTACTATGAACTAGGATGTACCACAAGTTAATCTTATATTCAATGTTTCAACATAAAGTGAACAAGATTGATTGAAACTCTAGATTGATATGAAGAGTAAGAACAATATGCGCAAAGTAATAACACAAGCTCTTTATCCCATGATTCGGTTCCCACAGAGGCAACCTATGTCCACGTTGAGAATTCCACAAAAGGACTGGGTCTTCTCGAACCCTACCCTTGTCGGATCGCCACGGAGGCCAATCCTCTTCACTAATCACAAAGGGCAAATAACCAAATTCATGGGGCATTCTCAAAAGTTGAGGGCTACCCAAGATTACCATATGAACACCTCCAAGAACACACTCTTAAGATCACATTGAAAACAACAGGAGTGTGTTAGGGAATCAAACCAAGAGCTCAATGAATGAAGAATCGTGTCTCTCCGATGATCCAAAGTGAATCCTCAAGGGATTGATATTTCTTGCGTTTGATTTTGTGGAGAGAGGTGTTTTCTAGGCTCTTCGAAGGTGTGACGACGCATGGGTTGTGAGAGTTGTGAAAGATGGGCCATGCACACCTATTTATATTCGGTTTCCAACAGTTACCGTTATGGTTTAGAAAGATCAGAGTAGCCTGTGGTGGACACCGCACTAGTCCGGTGTGCTGCGTGTAGCAAACCCTAGGTGTCCCGAAATATCGGACATGTGTGAAGTGAAGCCGGACTAGTCCGATTTTGGTTCTGGAAATCTTCGGACTAGTTCGATTAATATCGGACTTGTCCGGATAGGTGAAACCCTAAGTGAATTTGGGGAACAAGTCCATACTTTGAGAACTTGTCTGATTTAGGTCAGAGGGTTTTTGGACTAGTCTATGCTAACATTGGACTTGTCCGATTGACATCAGAAGGATATCGAACTAGTCCGGTGTGTTATCGGACTTGTCCGATTTTTTGCAACTTGTGAAGTGTTTGGGGGACTAGTCCGTACTGGGGAGGACTAGTCCATTTTAGTCAGAGAGATATCGGACTAGTCCATGGTGATATTGGACTAGTCCGGTCTTTGAAAAACTGGATTGTGAGGACAAGTCCGCATTGTGAGGACTTGTCCGATCTTGTGCAAAAATATATCGGACTAGTCTGGGGTCAGACGGACTAGTCCGGTCCTATATAATTTTGTGCAATGTGTGTGATTATTTGTGCTTGAGCTCTTGGGGTGTGTTTCCTTAACACACTCCATACACAATGATCTACTACACTTGTTTCTTGAGCTCTTATCCGTATTGCTTCTCATTCTCCTTTCCCTTTGGCACTTTGCTCATTCTCTCATTAGAACATGTGCTCATCTCAACAATGCGGTTAGGATCTCATTTGCTTGTCATTAATCAAACAAAACCCACAAGGGATTCCTAGATGCACTTTCAATCTCCCGCTTTTTGGTGATTGATGACAACCAATTGGGATTTCACAAAATATGTTAAAAAGTTGAGATTTTCATAAAGTGTGCACATATGAGTTTGAAACACATTAAGCAATGAAAACATAAGTCATATGTGCACTATTTATGGTGGGATGCAAAACTAAGTATGTATAAATGATAATCATGATGAGAATTACATAATTGACATCAATACATCAACAACAAGCATATATGACATTTTTATAGCAAAATCACATATTTCATCAATATCTTCACAAGCAGCTCATAATATTGCATCACATGACCAAGAGTACCAAAAGAGCATAATATAAGTCTTACAAACCACAAAGAGACAAAAGACACAAAAAGATAGCTCTCCTCGCATCCTACAGCTAAAGCCTAAGACCCCCCTCAATCTCCCCCCCCCCTTTGGCATGAAGACACAAAAGAGAAGGAGAGGAGGGACCTAAGGTATTCACGCCTCGCTATCGGTCCTCTCATTGTCTTCATCTTCATTCACGTGCTGATGAGGAGGAGGAGGAGCAGAACCACTCGAGTCCCCAATGCCAAAATATGCAAGCTCAGAGGAAGTCAAGGGCCCGAGCTCGGTGAAATCAGAATCAGAATCATCAGAAATGACTAGAGATCCAATGTGCTCGATCTCATGCTTTTGGCATGTTTGCTTCACATTCTCTTTGACATATCTCATATTGGCCTTTCTCCTCATGTTTAGCTTGTGGGATTTCACATCGCCGTTTTTGCAAGAGGCAAATATGGCTGATAGGTACTTCAAGATGCCACATGGTGACCCCTTTTGAGGAGGGGCCTTGGTGGATGGAGCAGCCCTAGCATCTCCATTGGCTCTCACTGGAGCCTCAGGACTGGAAGCCAGATATGGAGCAGTTCGAAAACTTGCTTTTTGAGGCTTCTGGGGCCTCAATGGGGTGTGCTCCACATCCTTGACGAACTCTATTCCTGTGACCTTCTCAATCATAAACATGAGGTAAGAAGCATAGCCACAGGACTTGTTTAGTGTACAAGATTTGTTCACCATGTCGTTCCAAATATAGTCAAAGATATCAAATATTCTATCTTTGCTTATGACCTTCATCAAGGTCCTGAGGTACACCTGTACACTTCCTGCATCCCCATCCTTCGAGGCAATGGTCTTCCTAAGGACCCTGTTCAACACCACAAAGAAGGGATTTATGTTCTTGGTAGAAGGAGGATTGAACTTTGAGTGGGGTTCATAAAGAAACTTGATCCTGTCCTTCTCAATGACACCAATGTTGTGAATTATCAAGTTGTCATTGCTGGAGGTGTCAAGATGTAGCAATCTTGCAAATTCTTCATATGTAATGGTGTACTTGGACCCATGAGTCATCCAAGTCACCCGCTCTTCCTCATCACTACCAAAGTGGCAAGTAGCATAAAACTGAGCTATGATCTCTTCATTCCAGTTGTTTCTGAAGGTGAAGAGATCCTTCGAGCCATGCCTTTCAATAGCCTCGACCACCTCCACAAAAGGTGAGCAACCCTTCTTCTCAAAATGCGCCCAATCTATCCATTGGTTGCGCACTACGGGGGTCTTCATCGGAAGATAGACAGACTTGTAAAAGTCTGCATGGAAGTTATCCCAGAACCTCCCATCAGTAGCTTGCTTGAGTTGGCTGTAACAATCCACATTTTGGAACTTTGCAGCCGTGTCGCTGCCCTTGCCATTGAATCTTTCCTCCGCGGGAACCTGGGCCCCTTCCCTTGGAGCTGACATCTTTAGGGGGCCAATCGGGCCCGTTGCAATCCCTTTGCCCTCGCCCTTTGCTTGGCGAGCACTTGCCGAGCTAGGGCCACCTCCAGTAGAAGCCTTGGAGGAAGGCTTCTTCGCGAGCACCTTCCATCGAGCCTGGGGAGGAGAAGAATACGGCTTGGAAGGGCACTCTTGGTGCATCTTTCTTAGGCCCATCGAGGACCGAAGCACGGCTTCGTGGTCCATCTCAGCCTCGAAATCGGATATTTCATCGTTGGTGATCGACATAGTCCAAAATTGCTTGATTCTTGAGATTGTAGGGGTTGAAGGAGCGGACATGTATGTGGTCTTCAATCCCTACGCAAAGGAGGTCGTTTTCCACCCAAAATTGCGAAGTTTTGACGAAGGAATCACCAAGTCGCCTGGGGAGCTCGAGTGCGGAGAGAGAGCGTAGGTGAGGTTGCGAGGATGAAGAGAATAAGGGTTTGGCGGTGGCTAGGGTTATGGACACGAAAAATCGGACTTGTCCAAAAACGATCGCAATAGTCCAAACTTTTCCAAAGCCTATATCGGACTAGTCTATGGTCGGCCAGACTAGTCCAGACCCACAGTCACTCTGCGAACTAGTCTGCATGGACGGACTAGTCCGGGCAACCACGGACTAGTCCGTGGTCACCAGGGAAGAAATGCTTAGCCCATTCGTATATATTGAAAGGTACTTATTAAGAAAACTAGGGAGGCAAAGCAAATCAAATAATCTTGATGAATATGATATGTAAGCATACAACAATCAAGCAATGATCATAACTCACCAGGATCTAGTAATTGACATAGTTTTTCAGAAAATTTGTGAGAGATGATTTTCACAACACAATCAATGAATTTTGAAGATAGCATTCAGGTATACAAGATTTCAAGCCACATTCCGAGCATCAAGGATGTTTAGTTCATTTCGGAGCTCGCAAAAGCATTTTTCATCAAGTGGCTTGGTGAATATGTTGGCTAGTTGTTTTTCGGTGTTGACATGTGAAATCGGTATATCTCCTTTCAATGAGTGGTCTCTCAAAAAGTGATACCGGATGTCTATGTGTTTGGTCCTAGAGTGTTCAACGGGATTATGGGCAATTTTAATGGCACTCTCATTATCACGAAGGAGTGGAATACAGTTCATATTATAACAGTAATCCCTTAGAGTTTGTCGCATCCAAAGGAGTTGTGCACATCAACATTCGACTACAACATACTCCGCTTCAGCCGTGGATAAGGCAATGGAGTTTCGTTTCTTGGAGGACAAAGAAACACGTGATCTACCTAGAAATTGGCATATACCGGAGGTACTTTTTCTATCTACTTTGCATCCGGCATAATCTGCATCGGAGTAACCAATGAGATTGAATTTGGAACCTTTGGGATACCAAAGGCCTAGGTTGGTTGTATGAACTAAATACCGCAAGATTCTCTTTACAGCTGTCAAATGACACTCTTTTGTGTTGGCCTGAAACCTTGCACACAAACATACACTTAACATAATGTCTGGCCTAGATGCACATAAGTAGAGTAGAGATCCAATCATGGAGCGATATACCTTTTGATCGACGTTTGGTCCATCTTCATGGGGATCCAAGTGGCCATTCGTTGCCATGGGGGTCTTTATAGGCTTCATCTTGTCCATTCCAAACTTCTTGAGTATGTCTTGAGTGTACATAGTTTGCCTTATGAACGTACTTTCCTTTTGTTGCTTCACATGGAATCCCAAGAAGTACTTTAGCTCTCCCATCATAGACATCTCAAACCTATATGTCATAATCTTACTAAATTCCTCACGAAAAGATTTATTAGTTGAACCAAATATAATATCATCAACATAAACTTGACAAATAAAGAGATCATCGTCAAAGTTCTTTATAAACAATGTATAATCTACTTTACCAATCTTAGAACCATTTTCAATTAAGAAATCTATAAGACACTCATACCAAGCTCTAGGAGCTTGTTTGAGGCTGTAGAGAGCCTTACACAGTTTAACGACGAGGTCGGGGAACTCTTCATCTTCAAATATAGGGGATTGCTCCACATACACCTCCTCCTTGATTGGTCCATTGAGGAAGGCGCTTTTCACATCCATTTGATAGAGCTTGAAATCATGGTGAGTAGCATATGCAAGTAATATCATAATATACTCATGTCTAGCTACGGGAGCAAAGGTTACATCGAAATCCAAACCTTCGATTTGTGAATACCCTTTGGCCACAAGTCGTGCCTTGTTCCTTGTCACCACCCCGTGTTCGTCTTGTTTGTCGCGGAAGACCCATTTGGTGCCGACGACATTGAACTTGGGTCTTTCGACTAGTTCCCACACCTCATTCCGTTTGAAGTTGTTGAGTTCTTCTTGCATGGCCACTACCGAATCCGGATCCTTCAATGCATCCTCAACCCTACGTGGTTCCAAAAAGGATAAAAATGAATAATGCTCACAAAAATTAGTTATGCGAGATCTAGTAGTTACCCCCTTTTGGATGTCACCAATGATGTTGTCGATTGGGTGGTCCCTTTGGATGCATTGGTGTACTCTTGGATGTGGTACTTGCTGTCTTGAATCTTCATGGTCATCTTCTTCTCCCCCTAGATAGTTGCCTTCATTGACTTGTTGACCATTTTCATCTTCTTGAGGTTGATCGTGTATGTAAGCTCCCACTTGATCATTGGCCTCCTCTTGTGCTTCATCTTCCTCATGCATATGTAGAGGTGGTTCTTGTGGTCGAACTTCACCCAATGCCATTCTTCTCAATGCTTGGCAAGGAGCTTCTTCTCTATCTAGCACACATGGATCAACTTGCTCCTTTTGGGAACCATTAGTTTCATCGAACACTACGTCATGTGCTACTTCAACAAGTCTGGAGGTCTTGTTGAAGACACAATAGGCGTAAGAGTTCAAATCATGACCAAGCAAGAAACCTTCATCGGACTTCGAAGCAAACTTTGAAGTCCCAGGCTTCTAGTTCAAAATATAGCATTTAGAACCGAAAAATCAAAAATACGAAATATTAGGCTTGTTACTGGTGAGTAGCTCATATGATGTCTTCTTGTGTAGTAGATGAAGGTAGAGTCGGTTTATGGCGTGGCAAGCGGTGTTAACCGCTTCCGCCCAAAATCGATCAGAGGTCTTGTATTCATCGAGCATCGTTCTTGCCATCTCTATGAGGGTTTGGCTCTTCCTTTTGGCAACTCCATTTTGTTGAGAGGAGTAAGGTGCTGAAAACTCATGCTTTATCCCTTCTTCATCTAGGTACTCCTCAACTTGAGTGTTCTTGAACTCCGTGCCGTTGTCGCTTCGCATGTTCTTTATCGTCAATGAAAACTCATTTTGAGTACGCTTGATGAACTTCTTGAGTGTTCGTTGTGTTTCTGTCTTATCATGTAAAAAGAAAACTCAAGTGAAGCGAGAAAAATCATCAACAACTACTAAGCCATTTTTGTTACCGCTGATGCTTATGTAAGCAATTGGACCAAATAGGTCCATGTGAAGTAACTCGAGCGGTCTTGTTGTAGTCATGACGTTCTTCATGGGATGAGGTTCTCCAACTTGCTTCCTGACTTGACACGCGCTACAAGGCCTGTCTTTCTCAAAAACAACATCCTTCAAGCCTCAGATGTGATCGCCCTTAAGGAGTTTTTGAAGATTCATCATACCAACATGCGCTAGCCGTCTATGCCACAGCCAACCCATGTTGGTATTTGCAATCAAGCATGTGTCAAGTACGGCTTTATCTCTGTTGAAGTCGGCAAGGTAAAACATTCCCTTTAACATACCCTTGAATGCAATGGAATCATCACTCATCCTAGAGACGGTCACACCCTCATTAGTGAACAAGCAATTATATCCTTTGTCACATAGTTGAGATAGGGAGAGCAGGTTATAATCTAAGGAATCAACATGTAACACATGAGAAAGAGTATGTTGAGATGATATGGCAATTTTACCGGTACCGAGCACCATTCCTTGACTATTGTCTCCAAAGTAGATGTCCTCGCTTGGATCCTCATTTTCTTCATACCCAACGAACATCCTTCTTTCTCCGGTCATATGGTTGGTGCAACCACTGTCTAGCACCCATTTAGATCCACCGGAGGAATAGGCCTACAAAAAAAAATCATGCCTTGGTTTTAGGTACCCAGGCTTGCTTGGGTCCTATTAGGTTAGTCACAAAGGATTTGGGCACCCACACATGATATTTGGTGTTCCCAATGCGTGGCCCAACATAATGAGCATAAACTTTACCAAAATTACTTCTCATTAAAACATAAGATGCATCAAAGATTCTAAATAGCAATTGTTGTTGTTTATATACAGAACTAGTCTGGGAGATCGGACTTGTCCCGAGGACCGGACTTGTCCGTGTCCCGACCGGACTAGTCCGATGATCATATGTGTTGGATTTGTTAACTTTGGACATTCTTGTTTGAGAGGGTCTTCCCTTTACAAAGGTAATGCATTCCTTGTTATTCTTATGGCTTCTAGCATTTTTCTTTCCACCATAGGAATACCTAATGCCATATTTGACATTAGGTGGTCTTGTGGCCAAGTATGCACTACGTGCATATTTTACCTTCTCCTTGTCAAATATGCCACTTTGGGCAAGATGCTTATCCTTGGTAGAGGTTGACTTGTCTTTCAAGCTGGTGTCAACTTTACCACATAAACAAATAATGATAGCTTCAGTTTTAAGTGGTTGAGAAGGTGAGCATGAAGAGGATGACGGGTCACCTTGCTTGAGTGACTCAACTTGTACCTCAAGTATCTTGTTAACCTTGATTAGGTTAGCAAGTTCATCCTTGATTGTAACATTTGAGTCGCTTAACTCCAAGAAAGCTTCTTTGCTTGAAGCTAACTCAAGCTCTAGTGACTTGCTTCGCTGCTTTTCAAGTTCTAGAAGCTTGTCAAGTTCAACATATTCCTCCTTTTGGGAGATAATCGTGTCTTCTTGACGGTTTATCAATTTCTCCTTCTCAACAAGTTGATCAAGTAGAAATTTCATTTTCGCGGTTGTTTTCTTATCTAAGCCAATGAGCATATCTTCATTATTGCTAGCGATTTCACTATCACTAGAATAGGAATGCATGGAAGAGGATTTGGTTGTTACCTTTCGTTTACCTTCTTTTGCCATGAGGCAAGTGTCGTTCCCTTTCCATGCGCTGAAAGTGGGGAAGAGGGTGGACTTATTGGATGTCTTCTTGATGGCTGTGCTAGCCATCTCCTCTTCTTCTTTGGATGAGGACTCATCATTTGAGTCTCACTCCTTGCCTAGATGCGCTTGTTCAGCTTGCTTTTTCTTCTTGAAGAATTTCATGGGTTTAGGCTTCATTTCCTTGGTCTTTTTCTTGTTCTCTTCATATGGGCAATCAACTATAAAGTGGTCATACTCACCAAAGTTATAGCATGCCCGCCTCAACTTCGGTTGTGATTTTTCCTTGTACTTTCCTTCACTTGATTTAGCCCCTTGTCTTTTCTTCATCAGTTTTTGAATTTCTTCATGAATAGTATCATGTCATCTTCATCCATGTCGCTACTCTCATCATCACCGTCTTCTTCTAGTTGAGCTTCTCAAGCTTCTTTAGACAAGGGCCTGAGAGTGCATTTAAAAGCGACACCTTTCTTCTTTGCCGAGGTGAGATCGGCAATCTCCATCACATGCTTGGCTTGCTTTTCCATCATCACGGAATTGATGATCTTTCCATGCAACTCCTCCAGGGTCATTTTATTGTACTCGGGCCTTTCTCGTATCATCGAGCACAAGGTGACTTTGCAAGGCATGAAGGCTCTATGAATGAGCTTCACCACCTCATGGTCGTTCCACTTTTGGCTTACGTACGCTCGCACCTTGTTGATGAGCATCTTTAGTCGGTTGTACATGTCTTCTGGCGACTCATCTTCTTCGATGGCGAATCTTCCCAACTCACCTTCAATCATTTCGATATTTGCTTCTCGCACATGACGATTGCCTTCATGTGTGGTTTGCAACGTATCCCATATCTCCTTTGTGATCTCGAGTCCATCCACCTTTGTGAACTTGTCCCGACTAAGTGATGAGGTGATGACTGCAGCAGCTTGAGCATTTTGATGGATTGCTTGCACTTGGCTGGGTGTGAGCTCCTCATCATCGTTGGGGGACATCTATTCCTTTACATACAATATGCCACAAACTTGGATTGAGAGAAATCAAGTGCATTTTCATGTTCTGCCTCCACATCGAGTAGTCGTTGCCATCAAAATGTGGGGCTTTTTGAAGTGGAATAGATAAGTAGTGATTATTGCTAGAGTTAAGACGATCGTAGTTGAAAGGATATCGGGAGTAGTCAATGTGACTAATCCCCTTCTTCTTCTTCTTCTCATCTACGATCTTCACTTTTCCCTTGGAGAGAGTTTTCCTCCTTAGGAGCGCCTTTAGTTCCACCGTCTCCTCATCGTCATCCTCGAAGTCTTGAATGGCTTCGAGGAACCTCTACAATTTTTGGTTCTTTTCTTCTTCAACCTTCTCTTGGTTGATGCTCTTGTGTACGTCCTTCATGTCCAACATGATCTCTTCGAGCGATTAGTCTCCTTTTTGAAGAGTCCTACTCTGATACCAATTGAATGTGGCCTGGAGGGGGGGTGAATCGGACTTTTTGGTTTTTAGTCGGATCCTGCAAAACTTAACAACTTGATCAAATCCCGAGATATCAGACTAGTCCAGTAGAGTGCGGACTAGTCTGGTGTGTACCGAATAGATTGATCAATTATCTTGATCCTAGGATGTATTCAGCGGAAATATACTTGTAATTGAAGTGTCACACTACTATGAACTAGGATGTACCACAAGTTAATCTTATATTCAATGTTTCAACATAAAGTGTGAATGTCGGCCTAGAGGGGGGGTGAATAGACCTTTTTGAATATTTGTCGGATCCTGCAGCACTCAACAACCGGTTTAATAACAGAGATATCGGACTAGTCCGGTAAAGTGCGGACTAGTCCGGTGTTCACGGACTAAGCTTATTAAACTTAATTGATTGATTTGATTCTTTTATGTGTACAGCGGAAGTAGAGAATCAAACAACAGTTTAACAACTATATACTGAATTATATCACAATTAAGTCTTATGTTTAACAATATAACGTAAGATGAACAATGTGTGTGAAACCCTAGATTAAGTCGATTAACTTGAATGATAAGCAATGAAACAAGACACGAGTGTTTATCCCGTGGTTCGGCTACCAGAAAAGGCCACCTACATCCACGTTGAGGAGTCCACAAAAGGACCGGTTTTTCTCCAACCCTACCCTCATTGGATCGCCACGAAGGACAATCCTCTTCCACTAATCACAAAGGGGTGAATAACCAAATTCAAGGGGCGATATCACACTTTGAGAGCTCCCTTAGATTACAAAACACAATACCACCGAAAACACACTCAAAAGTTACAATTGAAATGCAGGAGTGTGTTAGAGAATCAAACCAAGAGCTCAATGTGGTGTAGCAAGTGTCTCTCCAATGATCTAGATTGAATCCTCAAAGGATTGGACGATTTTGCACTTAATTTCGTGGAGAGAGGTCGTTTTTGAGTCTCTTGGGAGGTGTGACAGCGCTAGGGTTCGAGAGAGTTTAAAAGTGGGTCGTGCACCTCTATTTATATGGGGTTTCTAAAAGTGACCGTTAGGGTCAGAAAGTTCGGACTAGTTCGTGGTGGTCACCGGACTAGTCCGGTGTGCTGTGTGTTGCAAACCCTGTGTCCCGAAATATCAGACTTGTCCGGCTGAAAGTGGACTTGTCCGATTTCGCTACTAGAAATCTTCGGACTAGTCCGATGTCCATCGGACTTGTTCGGACATGTGAAACCCTAAGTGTGTTGGATGACAAGTCCGCACTTGGAGGACTTGTCCAACTTGGATGAGTGGGGTTTTTCGGACTAGTCCGTGTGAACATCGGACTTGTCCGAAGTGGATCAGAAATGATATCGGACTAGTCCAGTTGATAACAGACTTGTCTGATTTTGTGTGGCTTGTGTAGTGTTTTGAGGACTAGTCCGCACCGGGGAGGACTAGTCCGATTCTAGTGAGGAAGATATCAGACTAGTCCGACAAATATCGGACTTGTACGTTCTAGTGCAGAAAGGTTTATCGGACTAGTCCATTGTTGAACGGACTAGTCCGGTCCTGTGTATCTCTGTGCAATGTGTGTGTTTAATTATCATTGAGCTCTTGGGGTGTGTTTCCTTAACACACTCCATACACAATAATCTGCTATTCTTTTTCCTTGGGCTCATTTCCGCTTTGCTCCTCCTCATCCCTTCTTTTTGGTATTTTGCTCATTTTTCCATTATAGGCATGCATTCATCTCAATAAAGAGGTTAGGATCCCAATTGCTTCTCATAAATCATCCAAAACCCACAAGGGAGTCCTAGATGCACTTTCAATCTCCCCCTTTTTGGTGATTGATGACAACCAATTGAGATTTCACAAAATATGACAAACATTGAGATTTTCATAAAGTATGCACATATGAATCAAAATACACCAAGCAGTGAGAGAATTATCCATATGTGCATTCTTTATGGTGGGATGCATAACTAAGTACATTAGGACATCGAGAATGACATAATTTGCATTAATCAACCAAAATAAAGCATGTATGTCATTCCAGGAGCAAAAATTACAGATTTTAACCAATACTTCTCAAATTAAGTAAGCATTGCATTCACAGAACCAAAGTTAATCTTAGAAACACAGTTAAAACATTACAATCACGAAGATAGATAAAAAGAGCTATCTCCTTGCATCCTACAGCTAAAGCTAAGACTCCCCCTCAATCTCTCCCCCTTTGGCATCAAGACACCAAAAAGATGAGAGGAGGGTCCTAGGGTCTTCACTCTTCACTGTCAGTCCTCTCGTCGTCGTCTTCGTGTTCTTCATCATCAGCTTGACGAGGAGGAGAGGGAGGAGGGACGGAGCCACTCGAGCCCCCAATGCCAAAGTAGGCAAGCTCGGAGGGGTTCAAGGGCGCGGGCTCAGTGTAGTCTGGATCAGAGTCCTCAGAGATCACTGGAGATCCAATAGGATCAATCTGCAGCTTTTGGCAAATTTGCTTCACATTGGCCTTTATGTACTTCATTTCCTCCCTTCTCTTCTGATTGAGCTTGTGGACCTTTACTTCGGCCTTCTTGCAGGAGGTGAATATAGCAGCCAGATACTTGAGGATCCCACTAGCTGATCCTCTCTGAGGGGCTTCCCTAGAAGCAGGGACATCCCTGACACCTTCATTCGATCTTGCTGGTGCCTCGGGACTGGAGGCCGGCGAAGGAGCAGCCTGCACACTCGGCTTTTGAGGCATTTGAGGCCTCAAGGGGAGATGCTCCACATCTTTCACAAACTCAATGCCGGCGACTTTTTCAATCACAAACATAAGGTATGGAGCATATCCTCAAGATCTGTTGGGAGTGCAGGAAATGTTTACCATATCATTCCAAATGTATTCCGCCACATCAAATGGGCGATCCTTGCTTATGACTCTCATCAGAGTCCGAAGGTATCCTTGCACACTCTTTGCGTCCCCATCCTTAGGAGCAATGGTCTTTCTTAACACTCTGTTCAACACCACAAAGAATGGCTTCATGTTTTTGGTGGAAGGAGGGTTGAACATTGAGTTTGGCTCATATAGAAACTTCATCTTGTCCTTGTCAATGACACCAATGTTATGTATAACTAAGCAATCCGACCTTGTGGTGTCCAGGTGAAGCAAGCTAGTGAAATCTTCTTGAGTGATGCTGTACTTGGATCCATGGGTCATCCAAGTGACACTCTCTTCATCCTCACTAGAGAAGTGACAGGTCGCAAGGAACTGCGCAATCACTTCATCATTCTAGTTGTGTTTGAAAGCAAACAGATCTCTCAGTCCATGCTTCTCAATGGCTCTCACTACATCAGTGAACGGTGAGCAGCCCTTCTTCTCAAGGTGTGCCCAGTCAATACACTGACTGCACACTACGGGGGTCTTCATCGGTAGATACACTGATTTGTAGAAATCTGCATGGAAGTTGCACCAGAACCTTCCACTGTAGCTTGCTTCGGCCTGCCATACCAGTCAATGCTTCTGAATTTTGCGGCCGAGTCACTGCCCTTGCCATTGAGCTTCTCCTCGGTAGGGTCCCGGACCGCTTCCCTGGGAGCATGCAGCTTCAAGGGCCCGACTGGCCCCGTCGCTATTCCTTTTCCCTTGCCCTTTGCTTGACGGGCACTTGCCGAGCTAGGGCCACCACCAGCCTTAGAGGCTGGCACCTTGGAGGCCGGCTTCTTCGCTAGCACTTTTCTCCGAGCCTGAGGAGGGGAAGGAGCAGGCTCGGAAGGTCTTTCTTGGCGCTTCTTGCCAAGACCCGTCGAAGTCTGAGGTGCCACTTTGTGGTCCATCTCGGCCTCAAAGTCGGAGATTTCATCGTTTGAGCTCGACATGATCTGAGAATCATTTGCAAGAATGATGATAAGTGATACAAGGCATAGGTATGAAAAGATAGCAAGGAAGTGCATTGAGGAATTGAAGAATTAGGTTTTAAGTTCAGAAACATCGGACTTATCCGGTGCACAGGCACGGACTAGTCCGGGGGACCGGACTTGTCCTTGCATGGACCGGACTAGTCCGGTGTTCATCCTCAAAAACCTAACATAGTGGACAAAGGCTGATTCCTAATGCATAACAAGTTTAGCATACACGTAGTACATCAAAGGGGCATGTATCTAGTGGAAGGTGCTAGGCTATTCGATCAACAATGGAGAAAAACAAGATTTTTAGGGTTTGGGAGAAAATTGCCGAAGAATTCGATTGAAGCTTGAGGAATAGGGAGTTGGAGCCTGGACAAGTCCGCTAGATTCAATCCGCGCGAGGTAAAGCTTGATTTGCGCCCAAATGCGCACCTTTTTGATGGTGGGATCAAGGAACCGCCTTGGGAACTCGAGCGCAAGAGAGAGTGCATGAGGAAGAGTGGGGATGAGAGGAATTAGGGTTTTGTGGCGGCTAGGGTTATGGACACAAAAAATCGGACAAGTCCGGAGATGACCGGACTAGTCCGAACTCATTCAGAGAGATATATCGGACTAGTCCGTGGTCTATCGGACTAGTCCGGCCTAACCGGCACTCGGCGGACTAGTCTGTAGGGGCGGACTAGTTCGGGTAACCACGGACTAGTCCATGGTCACCAGGAGAAATTTACATAGCCCATTCATATATATTTGAAGCTTCATAAATAGATAATGAAGGGGCAAAAGAAATCAATTAATCTTGATGAATTTGATCAGTAAGCATACAACAAACAAACAATGATCATAATTTACCAAGATCTAGTAATTGACATAGTTTTTCGAGAAAATTTGAGAGAGATGTTTTTCACAATTCTATCAACATTTTGAAGAATTCATACAAGTATGCAACCTTTCAAGCCACACTTCGAGAATCAAGGATATTTAGTTCATCTCGGAGTTCGCAAAAATGCTTTTCATCAAGTGGTTTGGTGAATATGTCGGCCAATTGCTTTTGGGTGTTGACATGTGAGATGGTTATATCTCCTTTCATGGAATGGTCTCTCAATAAATGATGTCTTATGTCTATGTGTTTAGTTCTAGAGTGCTCAACTGGATTGTGGGCAATTTTAATGGCACTCTCATTGTCACAAAGGAGAGGAATACGGTTCATATTGTAACCGTAATCCCTTAGAGTTTGTCGCATCCAAAGGAGTTGTGCACAACAACTCCCGGCTGCAACATACTCCGCTTCGGCTTTGGATAGGGCAATGAAATTTTGTTTCTTGGAGGATAAAGAAACTAAGGATCTCCCTAGGAATTGGCATGTGCCAGAGGTGCTTTTTCTATCTACTTTGCACCCGGCATAATATGCATCGGAATAACCAATGAGATTGAATTTTGAGCCTTTTGGGTACCAAAGACCAAGGTTGGGTCTATGAACCAAATATCTCAAGATTCTTTTTACGGCTGTCAAGTGACATCCTTAGGGTTGGCTTAAAATCTTGCACACAAACACACACTTAACATAATATCTGGCCTAGATGCACATAAATAGAGTAGAGATCCAATCATGGAGTGATATACCTTTTGGTCGACATTAGGTCCATCTTCATTGAGATCCATGTGGCCATTTGTTGCCATGGGGGTCTTTATGGGCTTTGCCTTGTCCATGCCAAACTTCTTAAGTATGTCCTGCGTGTACTTGGTTTGGCTTATGAACGTCCCATCCTTTTGTTGCTGCACTTGGAATCCCAAAAAGTATTTTAATTCTCCCATCATTGACATTTCGAACCTGTCTGTCATGATTTTGCTAAATTCCATACAAAAAGATTGATTAGTTGAACCAGAAATTATATCGTCAACATAAATTTGAAAAATAAAAAAATCATTATCTAAATTCTTTGTAAATAATGTATAATCTACTTTGCCAATTTGAAAACCATTCTCAATTAAGAAATCTCTAAGACACTCATACCAAGCTCTAGGAGCTTGTTTGAGGCAGTAGAGAGCCTTACACAATTTATATATGTGGTCGGGGAACTCTTCGTCTTCAAATCTGGGTGGTTGCTCCACGTACACCTCTTCCTTGATCGGTCCGTTGAGGAAGGCACTTTTCACGTCCATTTGATACAGCTTGAAATCATGGTGAGTAGCTTATGCAATTAATATTCTAATAGATTCAAGCCTAGCTACTGGAGCAAAAGTCTCATCGAAATCCAAACCTTCGATTTGTGAGTACCCTTTGGCCACAAGTCATGCCTTGTTCCTTGTCTCATCTTGTTTGTTGCGGAAGACCCACTTGGTGCCGATGATGTTTGCATTGGGTCTTGCCACAAGTTCCCACACTTCGTTCCGCTTGAAGTTGTTCAATTCTTCTTGCATCGCCACCATCCAGTCCGGATCCTTCAATGCATCCTCAATCCTGCGTGGTTCAAAAAAGGATACAAACGAATAATTCTCACAAAAGTTAGCTATGCGAGATCTAGTGGTTACTCCCTTTTGGATGTCACCAATGATGTTGTCGATTGGATGATCCCTTTGGACACATTGGTGTACTCTTGGATGTGGCACTTGAGGAGTTGTGTCTTCATGATTGTCTGCTTCTCCCCCTAAGTGGTTGCCTTCATTGACTTGTTGATCATCTTTGTACTCTTGTGTTTGATCTTGTGTTGAGGCTCCCCCTTGATTGATGGTCTCCTCTTGTGGTTCATTTTCCTCATGTTCGTGTGAAGGTGGTTCTTGTGGTCGAACTTCGCCTAGAGCCATTCTTTTCAATGCTTGACATGGAGCTTCTTCTTTACCTAATTCACATGAATCAACTTGCTCCTTTTGGGAGGCCTTGTTGAAGACACGATAGGCGTAAGTGTTCGAATCATAACCAAGCAAGAAACCTTCATCGGACTTCGAAGCGAACTTTGAAGTCCTAGGCTTCTTGTTCAGGATGTAACATGGAGAACCGAAAACTCGAAAATATGAAATGTTTGGTTTGTTACCGGTAAGTAGCTCATAGGGAGTCTTCTTGAGTAGTCGATGGAGATAAAGTCGATTTGCGGCGTGGCAAGCGGTGTTAATCGCTTCCGCCCAAAATTGATCCGATGTCTTGTACTCATCGAGCATGCCATCTCAATGAGTGTTCGGTTCTTTCTTTCGGCAACTCCGTTCTGTTGTGGCGAGTATGGTGCTGAGAATTCGTGCTTGATTCCCTCTTCATCAAGGTACTCCTCCACTTGTGTGTTCTTGAACTCTGTGCCATTGTTGCTTCGAATACCCTTGATTGTCAATGAAAATTCGTTTTGGGCTCGCTTGAGGAATTTCTTGAGTGTTCCTTGTGTTTCTTACTTATCATGCAAAAATAACACCCAAGTGAAGCAAGAAAAATCATCAATGATAACTAAATTGTATTTGTTACCGCCGATGCTTATGTAAGCAATTGGACCAAACAAGTCCACGTGAAGTAGTTCGAGCGGCCTTGTCGTAGTCATGACGTTCCTTGCAGGATGATGTGCTCCAACTTGCTTCCTGGCTTGGCATGCGCTACAAGGCCTGTCTTTCTCAAAAACAACATTCTTCAAACCTCGGATGTGATCGCCCTTGAGGAGTTTTTGAAGGATCCTCATACCAACATGCGCTAGCCATCTATGCCACAGCCAACCCATGTTGGTTTTTGCAATCAAACATGTGTCGAGTTCGGCTTTATCCTTGTTGAAGTCAACCAGGTAAAACTTTCCCTTCAACATACACTTGAATGCAATAGAACCATCACGCCTCCTAGAGACGGTCACACCCTCGTTAGTGAACAAGCAATTATAACCTTTGTCACATAGTTGAGATATAGACAGCAGGTTATAATCCAAAGATTCAACATGTAAAACATGAGAAAGCGTGTGTTCAGAGGATATTGCACTTTTACCGGTACCGAGCACTCTTCCTTGACTATTATCTCCGAAGTAGATGCCTTAGTTTGGGTCCTGGTTCTCTTCATATTCTACGAACATCCTCCTTTCTTCGGTCATGTGATTGGTGCACCCACTGTCCAGCACCCATTTGGATCCACTGGAGGAATAGGCCTGCAAAAACAAATTATGCTTTGGTTTTAGGTACCCAAGCTTGCTTGGGTCCTTGGAGGTTAGTCACAATACATTTGGTCACCCACACATGGGATTTTGTGTTCCCATGGCGTGGCCCAACATAATAAGCATAGACCTTGCCAAGGTTGTTTCTCATTAACACATAGGAGGCATCAAAAGTTTTAAATAAAAGCTGTTGTTGTTCATGAGACTGACTAGTCTGGGGGGCCGGACTTGTCCGGATGATAGGACTTGTTCGGGCACGGACCGGACTAGTCCGGTATTCATGTGAGTTCATGTTTTTATCCTTCGATTTACCAGATTGAGAGGATCTTCCCTTCACAAAGGAGATCCTCCCCTTGTTATTCTTATGACTTCCAGCATGTAGCTTTTCATCATAAGAGTAACCAATCACTACAGGAATATCCATCACTTACGTCGGCCAGGGCAACTTACGTCAGCCGGCCGACGTAAGTAAGTAACTTACGTCGGTCCCTGGTAGCCGACGTAAGTTAAATAAATTCAAAGCTTGGTGGGTGGTACATAAGGTGAATCCTCGTGAGCGGTTATACGCTCCAGGAGATGATGATTATCACGACGAAGCTGAGGTTGATTGTGTCTACCAAGAGGAAGAGTTGCCAGACTCCTTCTCAGTCGAGCCCGGTGTAGGACTCGATAACTTAGTTGGAGACGCTCAAGATATTGAGGCTGGCACGGAAGCGGAAACAGAATCAGAATCAGAATCTGAAGATATCGATGACATAGTCGAACCTGCTGATTTGCGCAAACGAAAATGATATGCGCAACAAGAAGATTGATGGGCTGGTTTAAGGAGTAGGGTGCATGATCGTGATGTTGATGAATTTTGAAGTAACGTTTTATTCACTTATCTAACATTAATTTTGTATATTATCTTTGTATATTAATCATTTATTCCTTGCAATAGGATGTCGTCAAAGGGGAAGGGGAAGGGGAAGCCAGTGAGAGGGTTTGAGCCGCCAGCAGACCCTTGCTCAGGGAGCTCGTTCCGTTCTAGTCGACGTGAGCTCTTTCTGGCACACGCTCCACCCTCAGCTGTCGTGTGCTTTCAGCGGAGAGAGGTAAACTTTAGTTACTATAAAGTTATTTTTGAAATTGCAATTGTTATTAATTATTAATAAAGTCATTCCTTTTGTGCAGTCTGGCTCAGAGACTTCTGAGTCTGAGTCAGAGTCTGAGGCTAGGGGGCCGCTACAGGAGCCCGACTCAGAGGCTAGGGGGCCCTCTAGCGCTAGCCTCCCTTCGGAGCCGGCTAGCGCTAGCCTCCCTGGGCAGCCCTCTACCACTAGCCTTCCTGGAGGCTCCGGGGGGTCTGCAGAGCCTTCAGGGTCACAGGACGCGACAGCGTCGCAGCAGAGGCGACGGACGAGGAGGACCCACTTTGCGGCTCCTCCTCCGGTTACTACTCAGCGGACCACGATCCGTCCCGTTGGAGACAGGTATAAAAACTGTAAATAGTATACTAAATATTAGATGTTGTTTTTCTTTACTTAATGATTTAATATATTTTGTAGATGTTGGTACGACTTCTCGTTCACGGGGGCCGAGAAGCACCACAGGCAGGTTAACAGTGTCCTCGGTGCTATCGTCAAGTTGCACTACCCGGTGTAATTGACGGTTTTCCTGCCCTGTCGTGGGATGACTACGCTCGGGTCTCTCACCCGGTGCACGGCACGGTTCAGGGAGCCGTGTGGCATGATTTTATGGTAAGTTTAACTGTTTCGTTTTTTCAACTCCTTTGAATTCTTAATTGCATATCACTTAAATATTTGTTTGCTTAAAGTTGAGGTACCAAGTAGAGGAGCCGGGCATGGAGGACCACGCGAGACGCGTGTTCCATTACAACGCTCGGAAGCTCACGACGGCGGCGTTGTCATATGCCCGGATTCAGGCCGTCAACGCTTACTACAAGCGGCACCCCCGGGAGCAGGAGCAGGAGCAGCAAAGGGGTGTCTTTAGGAAGGACTCGGACTCCTACTTGACAGAGGAGCAGTACGCGGAGGTAAGTTTTTAATATTGTTAAATATTTACAATATCTACTTATGTTAACCGCGTTGATGAAAATGAAATATGTGCAGGTTAGTATTTCCTGGTTACAGGGTAACATCGAGGCGTACTTAGCTCTCTGTCGGTACTGGGCTAGCGACGCTTTTATCAACAAGTCCACGAAGGCTAGACAGTGCCGCATGGGGTCCGAGGGCAAGCACAACTATGGCGGTGACGGCTACTTGCGTTTGGCTAAACGCATGGTAAGTACCTTTTTATTTTATTTATGTGTTCTTAATATATTATTTATCTCACTAACACGGATGTACAGGAGCGAGAGCTGGGTCATGAGCCGACCCCGACCCAGGTTTGGAAGAGAGGTCACAAGGGAAGTGACCCTTCTCAGCCAGGGCAGTGTAGTCAGGTCGCAGCCGACCGACTGGTAAGTTTTCGAAATTCATCAATTTCATTATAACTAATACTATTATTGACATACTTACAAGATTTATTTGTTTTGTAGACAAAGTACGCGCAGGAGGTCGCGAAGATACACGGTGCGGATTACGATTGGGAAAGCGCGCCGATCGACCCCCAAGCCGCGTACGCAAGCGAAGGCGGGAAGGCCCACGGACGGTGAGTTCTTCGTGTGTTTCATTTCTTTTTCAATTAATCTTCTTCTACTTAGTGTTTTCATTCTTTTGCAGGTTTGCCATTTTCGATGGAGTTGTCGACTCGAGGTCGACGCGACCTTTGAGAGGCGCTTCATCGTCGCAGGCTTCGACCGCTGGGACCAGTGGTCGTCTCTCGCAGACGCAGCTGGAGCTCCAGGCCATGAGGGAGTCGCTGACGCAAACTCAGGCAGAGCTGGAGAGGACGAGGGAGGAGCAGCAGAGGACGGCCTTAATGATGGCCCAGATGCAAGAAACGATGGTGGTAAGTAATTTAAAGTACCGTAGTTAAATTTCACAGCACTTAATAACATATATCTGCTAATATCTTGCAATGGCAGGCTCTTGCTCGACAAAGCGGTCAGGACATCCAGATTCCTACGCTTCCGCCACAGCAGACACCGGAGCAGGTAATATTGTCTATACCTAGGAGTTTGATTCCCTTTTCATTATGTTAAAAAGTTATTTGCATCACATTTAATCCTAATTATGATTCTTTTGCAGGGTTCCGGAACGCGTCGAGATCCCGGAGGCAGTGGAGGGGGTAGCGTGTAGACACTGGAGCAGGTGAGAAACTCTCTTTAAGTGTATCTAATCAAGCTTTAGTAGTTTTTGGCCATGGTAGAAATGATTAGTATATAGTGAATAAGTTGTCAGTGCTTCCATTTAACAAAAGGGCTAGTGATTATCGCTGATGTTTCCTTCTTATGTCGAAACTGATGTTCACTGAGTTAACAAAGGGCTAGTGCTTCCATTTAACTAGTGATATAGTACATTACTTCATTTGAAACTACATCATGCTTCCTTCTTTTGTCACTGATGTTCTTGGCCTCTTATGTTATCACTGAGTTGACATTGATGCTTACTAGTGATTATGTTTCTTTTGCAGGGATCCGGAACGTGCCGAGAAGATCCTGGAGGTAATGGAGGGGCTAGCGTGTAGCCCGGTGGTTGTTGATGTTGATTGTTGCAAATTGTGTTGTTGTTGATGTTTTGAACTATATATTGAAACTGTTATGTTGTGTATGAAATTATTTGTTTGTTCTGTGTTCTCGCCATCGAGCGAGGTAGTCAGTTTCTGTTTTTAAAAAAAAATCGAAAACTTAACTTACGTCGGCTACGGTCAGGCCGACGTAAGTTAGCCCAGGTTAACTTACGTCGGTCAGGCCATACCGACGTAAGTTAAACCACTAAACTTACGTCGGTTTGCCCTGGCCGACGTAAGTTACAGCACTTAACTTACGTCGGCCTGCCCAAACCGACGTAAGTCCTCAGGCCCAGCCCAAGGCCCATCTCGACACTTAACTTACGTCGGCTTCCGCAGACCGACGTAAGTAAGTTAACTTACGTCGGTGGCCGACGTAAGTCACCTTAATTACGTCCAAATGCCTACGTCGGCTGAATGCCGACGTAATTAAGGTAAAACCGACGTAATTAAGTTACTTACGTCGGTTTAAGCCTTACTTACGTCGGCCTTGGCCGACGTAAGTGACCGTTATTCCTGTAGTGAATGCCATACTTGACATTTGGAGGTCTTTGGACCAAGTATGCACTACATGCACAGTTGATCTTCTCCTTGTCAAATATGCTACATTGAGTAGGATTTTTATCCTTTGTGGAGATTGATTTCCCTTTCAATCTGGTGTCAGTTTTGCCACATGTGCACATGTGAGCAAATTCAGTTTTAGTGGGTTGAGGAGGTGAGTTTGAAGAAGAGGAAGGTTCAATCAGCTTGAGTGACTCAACTTGCACTTCAAGGATCTTGTTAACCTTGATCAGCTCAGCAAGTTGGTCCTTAATTGCAACATTTGAGTCGGTTAACTCCAAGCAAGCTTTCTTGCTTGAAGCTAACTCAATCTCCAGTGAACCGTTTTTCTCCTTTTCATGCTCTAGAAGTTTTTCAAGTTTGACATTCTCCTCCTTTTGGGAGATAATCATTTCCTCTTGACGATCAATTAACCTTTCCTTCTCAACAAGTTGGTCAAGTAAGAATTTCATTTTTGTTGCAGTTTTCCTATCTAGTCCATTTAGCATATCCCCATCATCGCTATCTATTTCAGCATCAATAGAGTAGGAATGCATGGAAGGGGTTTTAATGTTTACCTTGTGTTTACCTTCCATTGCCATAAGGCAAGTGCCATTTCCCTTTCTTGCACCGAGTGTAGGAAAGAGTGTAGATTTCTTGGACGTGTTCTCGATGGCTATGCTAGCCATCTCTTCTTCATCGGATGATGAGGACTCATCGTTTGAGTCCCACTCCTTCCCTATATGTGCTTGTTCGGCTTGTTTCTTGTTCTTGAAGAACTTCTTAGGTTGAGACTTGGATTCTTTAGTCTTCTTCTTGTTCTCCTCATATGGGCAATCCACTATAAAGTGGTTATATTCACCACAATTATAGCACGCCCGTCTCAATTTTGACTTTGTTCTTTCCTTGTACTTGCCTTCACTTGATTTTGTCCCTTGCTTTTTCTTCATTATTCTCTTGAACTTTTTCATGAACAATATCAAATCCTCTTCATCTAGCTCACTGCTCTCTTCATCACTGTCCTCCTCTAGTTGTGCTTCTCTTGCTTCTTTGGATAGAGGCTTGAGGGTGGACATTAAAGCGACTCCTTTCTTCATCGCCGAGGTGAGGTCGGCAATTTCCTTGACGTGCTTTGCTTGTTTCTCCATCATTTCAAAGTTGATAATTTTACCAAGCAATTCATCCTGAGTCATCCATTTGTATCCGGGGCTTTCTCTAATCATGGAGCATAGCATGACATTGAGAGGCATAAAAGCTCTAAGTATGAGCTTTACCACCTCGTGGTCATTCCACTTCTTGCTCCCATATGATCGCACTTTATTGACGAGTGTCTTCAATCGATTGTACATATCCTGAGGTGACTCGTCTTCCTTGATTGCGAATCTTCCTAGTTCGCCTTTGATCATTTCAATCTTTGCTTCACGCACATGCCGGTCACCTTCATGTGCGGTTTGCAGAGTATCCCATATTTCCTTAGCAATTTCGAGTCCATCCACCTTGGTGAACTCATCCCGACTGAGTGAGGATGTGATTACAGCTGCGGCTTGAGCATTTCTGTGAATGGCCTACTCTTGACTTGGGTTGAGCTCTTCGTCGTCATCCGGAATATCTATCTCTGTGCATACAATATGCCATAAACTTGGGTTGAGGGAAATCAAATGCATTTTCATATTCTGCCTCCACATGGAGTAATCACTTCCATCGAAGTGTGGGGCTTTTCCAAGTGGGATAGATAAGTAATGGTTGTTATTGGAATTTAGACGATCGTAGTTAAAAGGATATCGGGAGTAGTCGGTGTGACTACTCCCCTTCTTCTTCTCTTCAACCTTTGCTTTCCCATTTGGAAAGTGCCTTCTTTCTGAGGAGTGCCTTCAGCTCCAGCGTCTCCTCATCATCGTCCTCGGAGTCTTGAATGGCTTCGAGGTACTTCTCCAGTTTTTGGGTCTTGTCGTTGTTAATCTCCTCTTGGTTGTTGATTTTGTGGACGTCCTTCATGTCCGACATGATCTCTTTGAGTGGTTAAACTCTTTCCTGAAGAACCTTGCTCCGATTCCAATTGAATGTAGGCCTAGAGGGGGGTGAATAGGCCTTTCTGAATATTTGTCGGATCCTGCAGCTCTCAAGAACCGGTTTAATACCAGAGATATTGGACTAGTCTGGTAAAGTGCAAACTAGTCTGGTGTTCACAGACTAAGCTTATTAAACTTAATTGATTGATTCGATTCTTTTATGTGTACAGCGGAAGTAGAGAATCAAACAACAGTTTAACAGCTATATACTGAATTATATCACAATAAAGTCTTATGTTTAACAATTTAACGTAAGATGAACAATGTGTGTGAAACCCTAGATTAAGTTGATTAACTTGAATGATAAGCAATGAAACAAGACACGAGTGTTTATCCCATGGTTCAGCTACCACAAAAGGCCACCTACATCCATGTTGAGGAGTCCACAAAAGGACCGGGTTTTCTCCAACCCTACCCTCGTTGGGTCGCCACGAAGGCCAATCCTCTTCCACTAATCACAAAGGGGTGAATAACCAAATTCAAGGCGCGATCTCACACTTTGAGAGCTCCCTTAGATTACAAAACACAATACCACCAAAAACACACTCAAAAGTTACAATTGAAATGCAGGAGTGTGTTAGAGAATCAAACCAAGAGCTCAATGTGGTGTAGCAAGTGTCTCTCCAATGATCTAGATTGAATCCTCAAAGGATTGGACGATTTTGCACTTAATTTCGTGGAGAGAGGTCGTTTTTGAGTCTCTTGGGAGGTGTGATGGTGCTAGGGTTCGAGAGAGTTTGAAAGTGGGCTGTGCATCTCTATTTATATGGGGTTTCTAAAAGTGACTGTTAGGGTTCAGAAAGTTCGGACTAGCCTGTGGTGGTCACCGGACTAGTCCGGTGTGCTGTGTGTTGCAAACCCTGTGTCCCGAAATATCGGACTAGTCCGGCTGAAAGCGGACTTGTCCGATTTCGCTAATGGAAATATTCGGACTAGTCCGATGTCCATCGGACTTGTTCGGACATGTGAAACCCTAAGTGTGTTGGATGACAAGTCCACACATGGAGGACTTGTCCGACTTGGATAAGTGGGGTTTTTCGGACTAGTCCTTGTGAACATCGGACTTGTTCGAAGTAGATCAGAAAGGATATCGGACTAGTCCGGTTGATAACGGACTTGTCCGATTTTGGGTGACTTTTGTAGTGTTTTGAGGACTAGTCCGCACTGGGGAGGACTAGTTCGATTCTAGTAAGAAAGATATCGAACTAGTCCGACAGATATCGGACTTGTCCGTTCTGGTGCAGAAAGGTTTATCAGACTAGTCCGGTGTTGAACGGACTAGTCCGGTCCTGTGTAACTCTGTGCAATGTGTGTGTTTAATTATCATTGAGCTCTTGGGGTATGTTTCCTTAACACACTCCATACACAATAATCTGCTATTCTTTTTCCTTGAGCTCATTTCCGCTTTGCTCCTCCGCATCCCTTCTTTTTGGTATTTTGCTCATTTTTCCATTATAGGCCTGCATTCATCTCAATAAAGAGGTTAGGATCCCAATTGCTTGTCTTAAATCATCCAAAACCCACAAGGGAGTCCTAATTGCACATTCAGAACAAGATTGATTGAAACCCTAGATTTATATGAAGAGTAAGAACAATATGCGCAAAGTAAGAACACAAGTTATTTATCCCGTGGTTCAGTTCCCACAGAGGCAACATATGTCCATGTTGAGGAGTCCACAGAAGGACCGGGTCTTCTCCAACACTACCGTCCTAAGATCGCCACGGAGGCCAATCCTCTTCACTAATCACAAAGGGCAAATAACGAAATTCAAGGGGCCTTCTCACAAGTTGAGGGCTCCCCAAGATTACAATATGAACACCACCAAGAACACACTCTTAAGATCACAATGAAAACAATAGGAGTTTGTTAGGGAATCAAACCAAGAGCTCAATGAATGAAGAACGTGTCTCTCCAATGATCCAAAGCGTATCCTCAAGGGATTGATATTTCTTGCATTTGATTTCATGGAGAGAGGTGTTTTCTAGGCTCTTCGAAGGTGTGACGACGCAAGGGTCGAGAGAGTTGTGAATGATGGGCCGTGCACACCTATTTATATGGGGTTTCCAAAAGTTACCGTTAGGGTTTAGAAAGATCGGACTAGTCTGTGGTGGACACTGGACTAGTCTGGTGTGCCGCGTGCAGCAAACTTTAGGTGTCCCGAAATTTCGGACATGTCCGAAGTGAAGCCAGACTAGTCCTATTTTGGTTCTGGAAATCTTCGGACTAGTCCGATTAATATCGGACTTGTCCGTATTGGTGAAACCCTAAGTGAATTTGGGGAACAAGTCCGTACTTCGAGAACTTGTCCGATTTTGGTCAGAGGGTTTTCGGACTAGTCTGTGCTAACATCGGACTTGTCCGATTGACATCTGAAGGATATCAGACTAGTCCGGTGTGTAACCAGACTTGTCCGATTTTGTGAAACTTGTGAAGTGTTTGGGGGACTAGTCCGCACTGGGGAGGACTAGTCCAATTTTAGTCAGAAAGATATCGGACTAGTCCGTGGTGATATTCGACTAGTCCGGTCTTTGAAAAACTGGACTGTGAGGACAAGTCCGCATTGTGAAGACATGTCTGATCTTGTGTAGAAAGATATCGGACTAGTCCGGGGTCTGTCGGACTAGTCCGGTCCTGTATAATTTTTTGCAATGTGTGTGATTATCCGTGCTTGAGCTCTTGGGGTGTGTTTCCTTAACACACTCACTACACAATGATCTACTACACTTGTTTCTTGAGCTCTTTTCCATATTGCTCCTCATTCTCCAATCTTTTTGGCACTTTGCTCATTCTCTCATTAGAACATGTGCTCATCTCAACAATGTGGTTAGGATCTCATTTGCATGTCATTAATCATCCAAACACACAAGGGATTCCTAGATGCACTTTCAATTCCGGGTTGGGGCCCGGACAAGTCCGTACCCCGACCGACATAAATTCCTGATTCGACCTAAATCCATTTTAATCTTGTTCCTTTTTAGGTTGCTTTATGTTAATAATGTATGAGTATGTATGCAATGAATTATGCATGAAAATGAGGGTTACAAACCTGCCCCCTAAAATGAATCTCGCCTTCGAGATTTGACATGGAAGGAAAAAGATAGGAAAACTCCATCTTGAGGTCTTGTTCCAGCTCCCAAGTCGCTTCCGATTCTGCATGATGCTTCCATTGAACATTGGATCATCAATTCACCTTGTTCCTTGTAACCCTTTCCTTAGTTTCCAAAATTTATACAGGTTGTTCAGCATAGCTCAAGTCCTCCTCAAGCTCCAATTCTTCCTTGGTACTTGCTCTTTCGGAACCCTAAAGCACTTTTTGAGCTGAGAAACATGAAACACATCATGGACATCGGAAAGATGTGCAAGCATCTCCTGCTTATATGCTACTTCTTCCCGTTTGTCCAAAATCTTGAATGGTCCAATATAGCGAGGTGCCAACTTGCCTTTGACGTTAAATTGCTTGTGGCCTCGCATAGGTGACACTTTGAGATATACGGAATCTCCCACCACAAAACATAAGCTTCTTCATCTATTATCCGCATAACCCTTTCGACTGAGCAACTCACAAATTCTCGCGGATTTTCTGAACATTCTTTTCGACATCCTGGATCACGTCAAGTCCAAATACTTGACTTTCTCCTGTTTCACTCCAAAACAAGGGTGTTCTACATCTTCTCCCATACAATGCTTCACATGGTGACATCTTCAAACTCACTTGATAAGAGTTGTTGTAGGAGAATTTGAAAGTGCATCTAGGCATCCCTTGTGGGTTTTGGTTGATTTATGTCAAACAAATGAGATCCTAACCAAATTGTTGATATGAGCACAGGTTTTAATGAAATTATGAAAAAGCGCAAAAAGAAAGGAGAATGAGGATCTGTATGGAAAAGAGCTCAAGAGCTGAATAGGTTAGATAATTGTGTATGGAGTGTGTTGGAGAAACACACCTCAAGATCTCAAGCACAATAAAACTCATTCTCTACACAAATTTACACAGGACCGAACTAGTCCGATATACCCCGGACTAGTTCGATAACCCCTCTATTCAAAATCAGACAAGTCCTCCCAGTGCGGACTTGTCTGGACAGTCTAGTTTTACAAAGACCGGACTAGTCCGATATTACCACGGACTAGTCCAATATCTTTCTGATTAAGATCGTACTAGTCCTCCCTAGTGTGGACTAGTCCTCAACACTTCATAGCTTTGCATGAAATTGGACACGTCCGATATCACCACGGACTAGTTTGATATCCTTCTGACCCAAATCAGACAAGTCCGATATATGCCCGGATTAGTCCGAAAAACCTTCTATCTAAAATCGGACAAGTCCTTCAAGTGCGTACTTGTCCCCCAATTCACTAAATATTTCACAATTACCAGACTAGTCTGATATGTGCTAGACTAGTCCGAATGTTTCTAGAGACAAAAACGGACTAGTCCGCCCCTGGCTGGACAAGTCCGATAATTCAGGGAACTTAGGGTTTCCCACACGCCGCACACTGGACTAGTCCAGAGTCCACCACGGACTAGTCCGGACTTTGAAAACCCTAACGGTAACCCTGTGAAACCCTAGTATAAATAGAGGTGCACGACCCAACTATGATCTATATCGACCCCCTGTGCCGTCACACCTTCCAAGAGCGTAGAAAACACGTCCCTCCACACAATCAACGAAAGAAAGATCAAATTTGTGTGGATCAACTCTAGATCAAAAGAGAGACACAATTCTTTAGGTTTGAGCTATTGGGTTTGATTCTCTAACACACACCTGTTGTTTTATTGTAGATCTTACGAGTGTGTTCTTGGTGGTGTTCGATTTGTAATCTTGGGGAGCCCTCAACTTGTGAGAAGGCCCCCTGAACTTGGTGATTTACCCTTTGTGATTAGTTGAAGAGAATCGGCCTCTGTGGCGATTCAACGAGGGTAGGGTTGGAGAATACCCGGTCCTTTTGCGTACTCCTCAACGTAGATGTAGGTTGCCTCTGTGGGAACCGAACCACGGGATAAAATCTTGTGTCAATCTTGTTCTTAGTTTCTCATATCACATTGTAGAGTTTACTTGATCTTGCATATCTTACGTTAAAACCTTGAATCTAAAGATTACCTTGTGCTATACTAAGTTTAATTGAAGCAACATACTTTGGTACATCTTAATTTCCGCTGCATAGAGTACTTGGATTGAGATCATTTATCTAACTTGATCAATCTAGTCCGCACGAACCGGACTAGTGCGCACACTACTGGACTAGTCCGATTTCTTGGTATTTGATCAAGTGAATATGTGTTCCAGGTTCCGACTAAAATTCAAAAAGGCCTATTCACCCCCCTCTAGGCCACATTCAATTGGTATCAGAGCAAGGCTCTTCATGAGGAGATTAATCGCTCGAAGAGAAAATGTCAGACATGAAGGATGTGTACAAGAGCCTCAACAAAGAGATGGTTGAAGATGAAAAGGCTCAACAATTGGAGAAGCTCCTCGACACTATTCAGGACTTCACGGATGACGATGATGAGGCGCTTGAACTCAAGGTGCTCCTAAGGAAGAAAGCCTTCTTCAAAGGGAAAATGAAGATCGAAGATGAGAAAAAGAAGATGGGGGTAGTCACACCGACTACTCCTGATATCCTTTCAACTATGATCGTCTAAATTCTAACAATAGCCATTATTTGTCTATTACTCTAGGAAAATGCCCACACTTTGATGGCAATGATTACTCAATGTGGAGGCAAAACATGAAAATGCATCTAATCTCTCTTAACCCCAACTTGTGGCATATAGTGTGCACATGTATAGATATCCCAGACAACGATGAAGAGCTCACATCAAGCCAAGAGCAAGCAATTCATTGGAATGCTCAAGCTGCGACGGTCATCACATCATCACTAAGTCGGGACGAGTTCACAAGGTGGATGGTCTCGAGATTGCAAAGGAAATATGGGACACATTGCAAACTACACATGAAGGCGATCGTCATGTGCAAGAGGTGAAGATTGAAATGATCGAAGGTGAATTGGAAAGATTTGCCAGAGAAGAAGATGTGTCGTTGCAAGACATGTACAACCGATTGAAGACTCTCATAAACAAGGTTTGAGCAAATGGAAGTAAAAAGTGGAACGATCACAAGGTGGTGAAGCTCATCCTTAGAGCATTCATGCCTCACAATGTTACCTTGGGCTCGAGGATTAGAGAAGGCCCCGGGTACAAGAAAATGACCCCGAAAGAATTGCTTGGGAAGATTATCAAATTTTAGATGATGAAAAAACAAGAAAAACATGTCAAAGAGATTACCGATCTCACCTCGACAAAGAAGAAGGGGGTCGCCTTAAAGTCCACTTGCAAGCCCTTGTCAAAAGAAGCTCGAGAGGCTCTAGAAGAAGATGACTTGATGATGAGAGCAGCGATATAGATGAAGAAGACATGATCCTCTTCATCAGGAAATTCAAGAGAAAGACGAAGAGGATACGAGGGGGAACATCAAGTGAAGGAAAACACAAAGAAAAGTCAAGACCGAAGCTGAGACAGGATTTCTATAACTATGTTGAATATGACCACTTTATAGTTGATTGCCCGTATGAAGAAAACAAGAAGAAGACTAAGGAAGCAAAGGCTCAACCCAAGAAGTTCTTCAAGAACAAAAAGCAAGTTGTACAGGCGCATCTAGGAATTGAGTGGGACTAAAATGATGAGTCCTCATCTGAAGAGGAAGAGGAGATGGCTAGCATAGCCATCAAGAGGACGACCAAGAAATCGACCCTGTTCCCATCTATTGGCGCATGGAAGGACAACAACACGTGTCTAATGGCCAAAGAAGGTAGAAGAAAGGCAACAACAAAATCCTCCTCTTCGTATTCCCTTGCTAGTGATAGTGATGATTCTAGTGAATATGATAGTTGTGATGAAGATATGTTTATTGGCTTAGACAAGAAAACAACTGCTAAAATGAAAATTTTTATGGATATACTTGTTGACAAGGAGGAGCCTGATGATCGACGAGAAGTGTGAGACCTATGTGTGCTGAATACATTGGCTGAATACATTGGTTTTGTCAATAAAAGTTTTGAATGCTACGGTAACATCTTTTTAGCAAGGTCCGACTCTAGCTCCGAGCTTCTGCAAGGTCCAACGTAAGGTCCGACATGTTTTTGGGTAGCTCCGGTGAGCTTTGTCTTTAGTTCCGGCATGTATTTGATAGCTCCGACATGTCTTTGTTAAAGCTCCGACATGTTTCTCTAGTTCTGACTATTGGGATGACTAGTTCTGACTAGTTTTGATCAGCTCCGGCGCTAGGTCCGACTAGCTTTGATTAGCTCCGGTGCTAAGTCATGCTAGTTTTGATAAGCTCCAGAGCTAGGTTGTACTAGCTTTGGTTAGCTCCGGTGCTAGGTCCTACTAGTTTTGATAAGCTCTAGTGCTAGGTTGTACTAGTTTTGGTAATCACCGGCTCAAGCTCCAGTTAGCTTTTTCTAGGTTTGGAGCTTGATCGCAATATTCTAGCTTTTAATGTGGAATGTTTCAAACTTGCTTTATATTTTTGGAAAGTTTGCTTAGTATTCTTTTACTATGTTTTTGGTGCGTTTTGGTTGATATGGATGATATCCTCTTGCTATGCTTTGCAACATGCTTATGTGAGGTGCTCACCTAAGGTGTTGTGTTCGGAACTGACTTGATTCAAGTCGCGGACTTGGGCTTGTACAGATTGGTTGTTTGTTCATGTGTAGTTGTTGCTTGAGTCCAAGTCATGGCTGGTGACAGGATCCTTTGGACTTGTCTCAGGGAGGAGATAAGGTTCCAACAACCAAATTCAGGAGGAATTGTGGTTGAGTGGGTCAGGAGGTCGCGCAGGATGATTGAATCAAGGGCAGTGCATATGAAGGTTACTGGACGTCGGAGGAAGGTGTTTGCAAGTATTCATGTGGTGCATTACGTGGCAACATGGTTCCGAAGATGGTTTATGGATGGGATGATCTGGTTGGAAGGATCGGATCGTATCGGTTGATGACATTGGCTGCGGCGGAGTCGGTTATGGCTCAGTATGGAAAGTATTGAGTTGGTTATGATAGGATTTCGTGTGGGTCACGAATTTGAGTTGTTCTAGGAATGTGGAATATGTTTCTAAAGTGTTTGGAAGTATTAAGATTGATTTTATCTGCGTATAGAAGAGTCTTAAGCAGTTATGGAAAGTTTCGATTCGTGAATGGAGTAGGATTTGAGTCCTAGTTGAGATCGGGTTGGCCTAAGGGCTGGTTATATAAGCAAGGGAGGCCAAAGCTCGTGGTGCACGACTTTGTGGGCTGTTCCTCTTGTGTTATATTGAATAAAATTCTTAGTTTGAAGGAACTTTTGTGCCTTGTTCCTCCAACTTGTTCCAGACAAGTTTTACTCGTCGAGTTTCTAGACAGCACTACCTTTCGTCGGTGGTTTTATCATAACTCGAGTTTTACAGATCCAATTGACGTGATTCTTTTAGGGTTGTCTTCAAAACTTGATTATCTATCATCTGTCAAAATTTAACGGTCATTAGATTTGTGTTTCTTATCTACGCGAGTTTCTTTGCAGCGTTCCAGAACTGTTTTTCTCGGGTAGGACAGATTGACCTTTGTTCGATCTTTTGATCATAACTTAAGTTTCTCTCGACGGATTTGAGTGATTATTCTTGTGTTTTCTTCGTGACTTGATTGTCTCTGATATATATCCATTTTGTACCAGAGAAACACGTTTAGATTAGTCTCACACATGATTTCTTTAACAGATTGTATTTCTGCCGAAGGGGTTGGGATTTAATTGTTTCCGCTGTGTAAGATTTTTTTTAAATCTACCATTAACCCCCCTCTGGTAGCTTTTCACGTGCTCTTCGATCCTACAATTGGTATCAGAGACACGGTGGTCTAATCATTGTGATTTGCAGGTGTTTTTGACTAATCATCATGGAGAAAAACTCCGCCAAACCTTGTGTGTTTGCTGGTATTGATCATCAGGTTTGGAAGACACGCATGGAGGCTTTCATCCAGGCGCAAGGCTTCGTAATATGGGAGAAGGTGTACAAGCCTTACGAAGTGCCACAAAATGATCAAGTTACGGCTACAAACCTTAGGGACGTCGACAACAACAACAAAGCCCGAAACTTGATCATCCAAGGACTCACTCAGAGCGACTTCGACTGCATTGCACATCTCCGATCGGCATACGATGTGTGGAGAGCACTTTGTGACTATCACGAAGGATCCAACACGATCAAGGAGGTAAGGCAAGACATGTTCAAGAAATAATACATGCGCTTCGAGATGCAACCCGGTGAGTCCATTGATGATCTCTTTGCTCTCTTTAACAAAACTCTCAGTAACTTGCATAGCGTCAACGTTAATATTTCTGATGCTGAAAATGCTAGGCAACTTCTTAGTGCATTAGACATGTCAATCTGGGAGATGAAAGTTACATCTATCCATGAATCTACTGTCATGAGTACACTTACTTTAGATGTGCTTTACTCTAAACTCAAAACTCATGAAATTGACGTCTTATCACATAAGAACCCAAATAAGTCTATTGTGTTTGTCTCACAACGTGATATGCCTAGCTCTAGGCAATTATCATCTTGCAATATTCTTGCTTTGTTGTCCTCACTAACCCTGGAGCAGATTGAGGAATTTCCAGAAGAGGGGTTAGCACTAATCTCTACTAGGTTCTCAAAAGCATTGCAAAATGTGAGAACTAGAAGGAGAGGAAGCTCCGGACCTCAACGCTGTTTTGAATGTGGTAAGACAGGACACTTTCGTACAAAATGCCCTGATCTTTCAGGTCCTACTACCCGTGAAGAAAAAAAGAACAAGGTCAAGACCACCTCTAGAAACCCCAACAAGAAAAAGAAGGGTACCATAGGACGCAAGATGATTAATAGCTTCATCACTGCACTTCAAGAGCTCGGTTCAAGCGATGTAGACTTTGAAAGTGATGAAGATGATGACGATCTGGCCAACTTATGCTTCATGGTAGGCAAAAAAAGATCAAGATCAAGTCAGGAGGATGCAGAACACAAGAGTGATGATGATGAGGTATGTTCTACTTTTAATGAAATGTGTGATCCAATTTCTCGTGCAACTATTATTGTCGAGAAAAAGGTCAAAAAGCTTAGGGATAATGCTGCTAAAATTGAATCTCTAGAATCTGAAATCAACTGTTTGAAAACCTTGATTCCTAGTGATGATTCTTGTCCCTCATGTGATTTAATCTATGAACAATTGTCCACATTAAGAACTGCACATTCCTCTACTCTAGATAGACTTGAACTTGAAGTTGAAAAGAACAAAAAGCTTGCTGCACTTGATATTGGAAACTTAAAAGATGCTTCTTGTTCTACAATTGATTTGCATTGTTCTAGTTGTGATGATCTTGAAAAGAAACTAAAAGATGCTATCAATGAAATTTCAATATTGAATAATGCTTTACGTTCTCATGAAGTTAAATATTGTTCCAATTGCAAATTAAAAGGAAAAACTTCATGTGAAGATTGCCTTGATCTGTCCAATAAACTTGATAACACGCATAGGACATTAGATCGGTTTTGTAATGGGAATAAGAACCTAAACTTGCTGCTTAATTCTTCCAAGTCTTGCAATGATAAAACTGGTTTAGGTTTTGATTCTCATGCTCATGCTAAGGCACATCCATTTAAAATTGTAAAGTAATTAGGAAGTGGTTGTATTCAAACAGTTCCTAAACAAAAAGAAGTGGTTTTCAAATCTGCAGGAGTGTTGTCTCTTTCGGTTTCAAATAAAAATATTGCTTGATCATCTAGACATGAACACAAAGTTAAATTTCATTGTACCTACTATGGTAGAGATGGTCATGTCATAGATTTTTGTTATAGACTGGCTAAACAACAGAAAAGGGAAAGAATTATTGCTAGATCTCATAAATTTGCTGCACATGTTAAACAGATTGCCCGGAACGTGCAACCTACTGTTATGAGTCAAAAACATTCAAAGTTTACCTCCAGACCTTCTGTTTTTTGCCTCTGGAGCTACTGATTTTTGTGCTACACAAGTAACACCTTATAGGTCAGTAGCTAAGAGTAAAAAACCTCAAACTTTGACTCATAAACCTGCTGTTTTATCAAAGCTTTCGGGTGTTTTTCCTGCTGCACGTCATGTGACTTAGTACTGGATACCTAAATGCCTTTTGACTAACCCCAGTATTGAGTCATCGACGTATTGTGCTTCTATGTAGGTTACACATTAACATTTGGATTGTGGATTCAGGTTGCTCACACCACATGACCGGTAACAAAGATTGGTTCTCCTCCTCTCTTTTGTGTCACGTGTAGAGAATGTTACTTTTGCCGATAATTCTTTAACTCCTATAATTGCTAAGTGTTCGGTTAGAGTAAACGATCACTACACTTTGAAGGATGAGGCACTTGTCAAAAATTTGAAATACAACTTGCTTTCTGTTTCACAATTGCTAGATGAAAATCTGGAAATTATTTTTACTGCAAATTGCTACAAAGTTGGAAATTCAAATAGTGAGCATATTTTTAACAAGTCTCGGTTTGGAAGAGTTTTTAAAGCTGATTTTGATATTTCTTCCTCTAAGCATAGGTGTCTAGTTGCTAATGATTCAAAGGACTTATATTTTTGGCATTGTAGACTTGGTCACGTAGGCTTTGATCACCTAACGTGTGTTAGTGCTCTTGATCACATACGTGGGCTGCCTAAGCTTAAAGGGGACAAAGAAATAGTGTGCTCTTCTTTTAGACATGCTAAGATGGTTGCAGGTTCACATACTCCTCTCACAATGATCATGACAACTGAACCGGGTCAACTTTTGCACCTTGACACCGTAGGACCTTCACGTGTTCAATCCTTCGGAGGTAAATGGTATGTTCTTGTAATTGTTGATGATTATTCTAGATAATCTCAGGTTTACTTTATGGCATCTAAGAATGAAGATTTTAGTCACTTTAGAACTTTATTTCTTAGATTATCAATTGATCACCCAGGATCTTTAAAAGCAACTAGAAGTGATAACAGAACTGAATTTAAAAATCAATCTTTTGATCACTTTTGTACTGAAAATGGAATAGATCATCAATTTTCTTCACCATATGTACCTCAACAAAACAGTGTCGTAGAAAGGAAGAAGAGAAACTTAGTTGAGATGGCTAGGACTATGCTTTATGAATATCAAACTCCTATGAAATTTTGGGCTCATGCAATTGCAACCGCTTGTTATGTCTCAAATCATGTTTTCTTGCGCGCTAAGCTAGGTAAAACACCATATGAGCTCCGGTTTGGACATAGGTGCTACACACTTTTGGGTCTTTGGTTGCAAATGCTTTGTTAAGAAACATGGTAATCTTGATAAATTTGAACCTAGATCCATTGATGACATGTTTCAAGGTTATCCATCTCATACTAGAGGCTACCGTGTGTTTTTACTTGACACTAACAAAATTGTGGAGACTTGTGAGGTGTCTTTTGATGAAGCTAGCCCAAGTACTAGCCCAAACATCGCAGGTCCAGATCCATATCCGCAGGGGGAGAGCATTTACTTGAAGATGAGGAAGAGGTGGAGCTGCTGCCCAAAAATTCAGCAGCTAATGACATTGTTCGAGCTCCTAATTGTGATTCAAAGCCAGCACCGAAGACCACCATTGCTGGCCCAGATACTCCTCAAGTCACAAGCTCATCAATTTGTGATGAACATGAAGAACAAGAAGCTTGTGAAGTGTCAACTCCCCTCTGGGTTCTCAAAATTCATCTTCCACAACACGTGCAAATCACAAAGATTTGAGCGTCGTGGCTCTGATTCGAATTGTAGGATCGAAGAGCACGTGAAAAGCTACCAGAGGGGGGTGAATTGTAGATTCAAAACTTTTTCAGTGGAAACAATGAAAACCCCTCGGCACAAAAACGATATGTTAAAGAAATCGTGTGTAAGACTAATCTAAACGTGTTTCACCGTAAGAAAAGTGATATAATTCAAATAGAATCAGTCACGAAGACGACACAACAAGAATCACTCAAATCCGTCAAAAGAAACTCAAGTTACGATCGAAAGATCGAACAAAGGTCAATCTGTCCTACTAGAGAAAAACAGTTCTGGAACACTGCAAAGAAACACGTGTAGATCCAAAACCACAAAATCAATGACCGTGAAATTTTGAAAGATGATAGATAATCAATTTTTTAATACAACTCAAAAATAATCATGTCAATTGGATCTGTAAAACTCGAGTTATGATAAAACAACCAAATAAAGGTAGTGCTGTGCAGAAACTCGACGAGAAAGACATGACGAAAACAAGTCGGACAAACACGGCACGAAAGTTCCTTCAAACTATGAATTTTATTGACCAAACCACAAGAGAACAGCCCCAAAGTTGTGCACCACGAGCTCTGCCCTCCCTTGCATATATACCCAGTTCGAAAGCCAACTCAACTCAAATCAGGACTCTAATCCTACTCCGTTCACAAATCGAAACTTTCCATAACTGCTCAACACTCTTCTATACGAAGATAGAAGAAATCTTAAGACTTCCAAACACCTTAAGAACGTATCCCACATTCCTAAAACAACTCAAATTCTTTACCCACACGAGATCCTATCATAACCAACTCGATACTTTCCATATCGGGCCATAACTGACCCCACCGCAGCCGAAGTCATCAACCGATACGATCCGATCCTTCCAAAAAGATTTTTCCTTCCTTAGCCCATCTTCGGAACCATGTTTCCAAGTCACGCACCGCATGCATACGTGCGAACACCTTCCTTCAACATCCAGTAACCTTCATATGCATTGCCCTTGATTCAATCATCTTGCGCGACCTCCTGGCCCACTCAACCACAATTCCTCCTGAATATGGCTGTTGGAATCTCATCTCCTCCCTGAGACTAGTCCAAAGGATCATGTCACCAGCCATGACTTGAACTCAAGCAACACCCGCACATGAACAAACAACCAATACTTCCGAGCACTAGTCCTCGACATGACTCTCGTTAGTTCCAAAACTACAACATCTTACGTGAGCACCTCACATAAGCATGTTGCAAACCATAGCAAAATGATATCAAACATAACCACCAAAACACACCAATTACTTAGTAAAATAATACTAAGCAAACTTTCCATAACTATAAAAGCAAAAGCAGAACCAATGCAATCTAGCTTTGGACCTTGCCAAAACTAACCGTACCTTGAGCCGGAGCTAACCAAAGCTAGTACAACCTAGCGCCGAAGCTTACCAAAGATAGTACAACCTAGCGCCAGAGCTAGCAAAACATGTCGAGGCTAACCAACATAATTCGGACCTAGCAAAACATATCGGAGCTTAACAAAGACATGAAGGAGCTATCAAAGACATGTTGGAACTATCAAAGACATGCCAGAGCTAAAGACAAAGCTCACCAGAGCTACCCAAAAACATGTTGGACTTTGACAAAGCAAGTCGGACATATTGTCGGACCTTGCAGAAGCTCGGAGCTAGAGTCGAACCTTGCTAAAAAGGGTATTTTGGCAGAATTTCAGAACTTATGTTATCAAAGCCAATGTATTCAGCACACATAGGTTTCACATCTCTAACACACTCCGGTTGTTTTATTGTAGATCTTACAAGTGTGTTCTTGGTGGTGTTCAATTTGTAATCTTGGGGAGTCCTCAACTTGTGGGATGGCCCCTTGAACTTGGTGATTTACCCTTTGTGATTAGTGGAAGAGAATCGGCCTCTGTGGCGATTCAACGAGGGTAGGGTTGGAGAAGACCTAGTCCTTTTGTGGACTGCTCAACGTGGATGTAGGTTGCCTCTGTGGGAACCGAACCACGGGATAAAATCGTGTGTCAATCTTGTTCTTAGTTTTTCATATCACATTCTAGAGTTTACTTGATCTTGCATATCTTACGTTAAAACCTTGAAACTAAAGATTACCTTGTGCTATAATAAGTTTAATTGAAGCAACATACTCTAGGTACATCTTAATTTTCACTCCATAGAGTACTTAAATTGAGATCATTGATCTAACTTGGTCAATCTAGTCCGCACGCACCGGACTAGTCCGCACACTATCGGACTAGTCCGATTTTTTGGTATTTGATCAAGTTACTAAGTGTTGCAGGTTCTGACTAAAATTCAAAAAGGCCTATTCACCCCTGCCCCTCTAGGCCACATCTAGAATTTACCATATGGCAAACTCTTGTCTCAACTTCCTCCATACTTTAACGCACACGCTCTTAGCGTATCATCCAATATCTGATTTGTTCTCTCAGTCTGTCCATCCATTTGAGGGTGATTGGCAGAATTAAAATTCAATTGAGTTCCCATGGACTCGCGCAACTTTTGCCAGAACCACAAGGTAAATTGAGAACCTCTATCGGACACTATTTTCTTTGGCACTTCGTGTAAGCACACTATTCTTCCCATATACAATTCTTCCATGTTTGCTCCACTATAAGTAGTCTTGACAGGAATGAAATGCATTGATTCTATCAATCCATCCACAATAACCCATATTGAATCATAACCTGATGAAGTGCGAGGTAGATGTAACATCCCAAAATTTTCAAACTTGGCTAATTTCAATATAAAAGGGGATCCAAAATTTTTATTTCCAAATATTTTCTTCAGCCCATCCGAATCTCAAGGGCGAGATTCATTTTAAGGGGGGTAGAATTATAACACCATATTTTTGAGTTTCGGCAAATTAAAAATTTAAATGGGAATTTAGAGTTAATAAGGTGAGGAAATTGCTTTTATAAATCAAAATATAAAATATATGCATCTCATATTGCATTTTGCATTTTGCATTCATCCTCATGTATTGAAAATTTATTACCAAAATAAATAAGCTAAAAGAAATTTATTTACCGGAGTAAGTACATTAAAATAAATTAAATTAGCATAACGAATATGGAAGAAAAGAAATAAAAAGAGAAAAAAAAGGACCAGAGGGTTGCGCCGCCAGGGGAGGAAAAGGGAAAAAGGGAGGAAGAGGAGGAAAAAGAGGAGGGCGCCGTCGTCCGCCGGAGATCATCGTCGTCGTCGTCGCGTCGCCGTCGTCGTGCCGCCGGAGGATTGCTGCACCGTCTACTCCACTTCATCTACACATCACCTTCGTCCCGCGATCTTCGAAGCCGCCGCATCTACGGTAGGGTTCGTTTTTCCGATGCGAATTTTAGCGACGTATTAGATCTAATAGACATAAATTGATTTTAGTTGCATCGTCTTTTTTATTTTCAGCAGCGCTAATTCTTGCTAAAACCCCCGTAAACTCATATGAACACGTATAAACTAATTGTATCTAATTAATAAAGAAGCATAGTTAATTATTTATTGAACCTTGCATGCATGCATATCATCGCATGTTGATTAATGTGTGTGCATCATGTTGATTTGTATATGTTTTCTTGTATGTGTGATCGCGAGTAGAGAGAAGTGCTCAAGAAGTCGTGTACGAGGATTTCGAGAACCAAGACTTCGAAGCGCTTGAGCAACTCTATCTGCCGGAGCAAGGCAAGTGTCCTTGAAGCATATTGATCTTGTTTTAAAATAAATGTTTTGTTTGCAAAATTGCATGCTTGTGTCAATTTGATGGGAATCCTATGATAGGAAGTTTACTAGCTTTGTTTAACCACCCTTGTCACTTGGGATATATGGTAGAGAGTCAGGATGGAATTTTTACCTTTTTGCTTCGCTTAATCAACTGGGATGGGGAAACAACTATACCACTCAATTTAATTATGCATGAATGAGACTATGGTTAACATGAATTGGTTAAATATGATATGGTAATGGGTGATCTAAGCAAGCCTTGTATGTGGATGGGTTGGATGTATCGTGGTTTTGGCTTGCTTTAGATCTAAGGACAGGTTCGTGGAGCGACCATCATGGATTTACAGTGCCACAACAAGGCCAAATATGGGTGCAGCGTAGTTGATTAAACAGGGCTTTGCCAGTGCTATTTGGACTAAGGATGCTCAGGGAAGGGGTAGTCGGATTGGGTTTGTTGTTGATTGGTGGGACTACCCTGGGATCTGAATGGCTCAAGAGTGGGTCCTTGGTTGAAAATGTGCTCAGTTGGAGGCATCGCCACCGGTGAAACCTCAGTGTGGTCTAAATAGGCTAGTAATCCCTTTGTAAAGGCTATTTTGTGATCTCTTGGCTATACACCAAAGGAAGTGTAATTGGCATAAGGGGGGTTCTTTAGTCGCCGACGGGTGATGAAATCACAAACACGTGGGTAATGTGGTACAAACTCTGCAGAGTCTATTAAAACTATCATGAAAGCATGGTCCCGGTTATGAGCAACCTGGACCCTCACATGATTAGAGGGAACTCGATATTGGGATGGTATTTGGGATGGTTATGGTTTGATAATGGCTATGGTTGGTGTTATGGTTATGGTTGGTTATGGATTTATTTCTGGTTATGAATATGGTTATTGGCAATGGTGGAATCTGGTTTAATGATGATGGATATGAAATATGGATATCTAATAATCATTGTGGGATATGATGGGTTTACTTCACATACATATAATATATTGCTTTTCAAATGTTTTATTGTACTTTTCAGCACTTAGCCATTATTATTGTCGTCATTTGAATCAACTACATGTCCTACTTTCCACACTTGCTGAGTACCACATGTACTCACTCTTGCAACCCCCCCCCCCCCCCCACAACGGTTGCAGGTCAGGATTGTGAGTTTAATGGCGATAATGCGGAGTTCTAGGTCGGGTCTACCGTCAGCTTTGCATGTGGTGTTGCATGGAGCTGCGCTATCCCTTATGCTTAGTTTGCTTACTTGCTTAATTAGTTTATTTCCACTGCATTAGTTGAACTTGTCATTAATATTCATTAGAGTTTGTATTCGAGGCTAATATGGGTTGTGTAATAAAATTTGATAATTAATCTTGTTCTGTGGTAATTTTATGTGTACTCTTTTGTGATTGCACTCTTGTATGTGTGTTGAACATCCTGGGCACACATATGCGTTAGCTTGGTTCATTTTTCAGAACCGGGCATCACAGATTGGTATCAGAGCCACAGGTTGACCGTAGGACGCAGCCTAGGTAGAATGGACACTTTAGAGCACATAGGAGCACATAGGAATCGATGTGTTTTTGCTTGGAGTGATGTTTGCTATATATATTGTTTGCTTGTTTGCTTAATAGAGGATTTTGGGGTGCTTAAGCATTGCCATGTCCATATAGGCTAGTATAGTTAGTTGTTTAGTTTCATATCCCTTGATGCATGCATATAGGTTGGGATTCCTTCTATCTTCATTCCTGTCTCTACTTCCGTGGAAGATTGGCACTACGAGAAGATTCATAACCCCGTATGAAGCTAGAAGCGTGAAGATGTTATCAAGGATTTTATCGTCTCTTCTTTAATCCGTCCGAATCTAGAGGGCGAGATTCCTTTAAGGGGGTAGATTTGTAACATCCTAAAATTTTCATACTTGGCTAATTTCAATATAAAAGGGGATTCAAAATTTTTATTTCCAAATCTTTTCATCAGCCCATCCGAATCTCGAGGGCGAGATTCATTTTAAGGGGGGTAGAATTGTAACACCCTGATTTTCGAGTTTCGGCAAATTAAAAATTTAAATGGGAATTCAGAATTAATAATGGGAGTAATTTGTTTTTATAAATAAAAATATAAAATATGTGCATCTCATATTGCATTTTCCATTTTGCATTCATCCTAATGTATTGAAAATTTATTACCAAAATGAATAAGCTAAAAGAAATTTATTTACCAGAGTAAGTACATTAAAATAAATTAAATTAGCATAACGAATATGGAAGAAAAGAAATAAAAAGAGAAAAAAAGGACCATTATGAGGGATTACTAGCCTATTTAGACCCCACTGAGGTTTCACCGATGGCGACGCCTCCAACTGAGCACATCTTCAACCAAGGGCCCCCTCTTGAGCCATTCGGATCCCAGGGTAGTCTCACCAATCAACAACAAACCCAATCCGACTACCCCTTCCCCGAGCATCCTTAATGGTCCAAATAGCACTGGCAAAGCCTGATTAATCAGCTACGCTGCACCCATATTTGGCCTCGTGGTGGCACTGTAAATCCTGGATGGTCGCTCCACGAACCTGTCCTTAGATCTAAAGCAAGCCAAAACCACCATACATCCAACCCATCCACATACCAGGCTTGCTTAGATCACCCATTACCATATCATATTTAACCAGTTCATGTTAACCATAGTCTCATTCATGCATAATTAAATTGAGTGGTATAGTTGTTTTCCCATCCCAGTTGATTAAGCGAAGCAAAAAGGTAAAAATCTCATCTCGACTCTCTACCATACATCCCAGGTGACAAGGGTGGTTAAACAAAGCTATTAAACTTCCTATCATAGGATTCCCATCAAATTGACACAAGCATGTAATTTTGCAAACAAAACATTTATTTTAAAACAGGATCAATATGCTTCAAGGACACTTGCCTTGCTCCGGTGGATAGAGTTGCTCAAGCGCTTCGAAGTCTTGGTTCTCGATATCCTCGTACACGACTTCTTGAGCACTTCTCTCTACTCGCGATCACACATACAAGAAAACATATACAAATCAACACGATGCACACACATTAATCAACATGCGATGATATGCATGCATGCAAGGTTCAATAAATAATTAACTATGGTTGTTTATTAATTAGATACAACTAGTTTATACGTGTTCATATAAGTTTACGGGGGTTTTAGCAAGAATTAGCGCTGCTGAAAATAAAAAAGATGATGCAACTAAAATCAATTTACGTCTATTAGATCTAATACATCGCTAAAATTCGCATCGGAAAAACGAACCCTACCGTAGATGCGGCGGCTTTGAAGATTGCGGGACGAAGGCGACGCGTAGATGAAGTGGAGTAGACCGCGCAGCAATCCTCCGGCGGCACGACGACGGTGACACGACGACGACGACGATGATCTCCGGCAGACGACGGCGCCCTCCTCTTTTTCCTCCTCTTCCTCCCTTTTTCCCTTTTCCTCCCCTGGCGGTGCAGCCCTTTGGTCCTTTTTTTCTCTTTTTATTTCTTTTCTTCCATATTCGTTATGCTAATTTAATTTATTTTAATTTACTTACTCCGGTAAATAAATTTCTTTTAGCTTATTTTTTTTGGTAATAAATTTTCAATACACGAGGATGAATGCAAAATGCAATATGAGATGCATATATTTTATATTTTTATTTATAAAAACAATTTCCTCCCATTATTAACTCTAAATTCCCATTTAAATTTTTAATTTGCCGAAACTAGAAAATCAGGGTGTTACAGTAGACCAACTATGAAATCCATACCAACCTCTTCCCACTTCAGTTCCGGAATCTTCACCGGCTGCAATAATCTTGCTGGCCTTTGATGTTCATCTTTTACTCATTGGCATACATCACAAAGTGCGACATATTCAGCCATGTCCCTTTTCGTACCATCCCACAAATAGTGCATCTTCAAGTCCTTGTACATCTTTGTACAACCGGGATAGATAGAGTAATGCGGGTCATGTTCCTCTTTTAATATCAACTGTCAGACACTCTTATCATTGGGCACAACAATCTGTTTCCCAAGCCATAGAGTACCATGGTCATCCTCATCGAATCTGAATTCTCTCCCTTCCTGTGTTCTTTTCTCGATTTCCTAGATTTCCCTATAATTGGGCTGACCTTTTCTTATTGCTTGTTCGAGGGTTGGATTCACTTCCACTGCTCCCATCTAATTCACAAATCCAATATTCAACTGTTCAAACTATTTGCATAGATCGGATTGCAATTCCCTAACGGTGAGCTGGTGGCTTGATCCCTTTCGACTTAAAGTATTTGCCACTACGTTGGCCTTTCCTGGATGATAGTTGATTCCCACATTATAATCCTTAATGAGATCCAACCATCTTCCTTGTCTCACATTCAGATCCGTCTGAGTGAATATGTACTTGAGACTCTTATGATCCGCATAAATCTCACATCTATGGCCAAAAACGTAATGTCTCCAAATCTTCGATGCATGCACTATGACTAGCGTGTTCGAGATCATGCATAGGATAATTCTTCTCATGTTTCTTCAATTGTCTGGATGCATAAGCTACTACTCGGCCCTCTTGCATCAATACACAACCAAGTCCTTGCCTTGTTGTGTCACAATAGATATCAAAGATCTTGCTCACATCTGGCAATACCAACACAGGTGTTGTTGTTAACCTCTTCTTTAGTTCCTCAAAATTGTCTTGACAAGCCTGAGTCAACTTGAAAGGCTTCTCTTTCATTAATGATTCAGTCATTGGTTTCGCTATCTTGGAAAAGTCCTCGATGAACCGATGATAGTATCCTGCCATTCCCAGAAAACTTCTTATCTCCTTCATGTTTTGCAGCGGCTCCAACTTCAGCACATCTTGACCTTTCATGGGTTGACTGACACTCCTCCTCCGGATATGACATGTCCCAAGAACGATATCTCCCTCAACCAGAATTGACACTTGTTGAACTTGGCATACAACTGGTGCTCTCGGAATTTCTGCAACGTCAGCCTTACATGCTCTTCGTGCTCCTCTTCACTTTTCGAGTAGACCACGATGTCATCAATGAACACTACCACGAACTTATCCAAATATTCCATGAAAACCTTTTTCACGAGATACATGAAGTATGTAGGTGCATTAGTCAATCCAAATGACATGACCGTATACTCATAGGATCCATATCGTGTCGTGAAAGTTATTTTGGGTATGTCTAGTGGTCTAATCTTCATTTGGAAATATCCCGCCCGAAGATCAATCTTAGAGAATATTCTGGCTCCCTTCATTTGGTCGAGCAGATCCTCTATGCGGGACAGCATGTACATATTCTTTAATGTCACTTCGTTGAGAGACCGGTAATCAACACATATTCTTCGAGATCCATCTTTCTTATCTACAAAAAGCTATGGGGTTCCCCATGGCGACAAGCTCGGGCATTAAAACCCTTTTCTAACTGCTCTTGAATCTGCTTCTTGAGTTCTGCTAATTCCTTAGGAGGCATCCTATATGGCCTCTTTGCTATAGGTGCAGTTCTAGGTATTAAATCAATGACGAAATCGATGTCACTATCAGGAGGAATACCTGGCCATTCCCCAAGAAACACATCTCGGTACTCACGAACAATCGGAATTTCCTCCAAAGTTACTCCTTCTGCATGATTTACCGTTGCATTTTCGGTCGTGTGCTGAACTGCCTTGAATTCTATACGGACTCCTTCTTCATTTGTCAATTGCACTGTCCGAGTGGCACACTGAGTCACTTCTTTATGCTTCCTTAGCCAATCCATTCCAAGTATGATGTCCAAGCCTTGTGAATTAAGTACTATAAGGTTGGCGAGGAAATCTACCCCCCTTATGGAAATACTTACTTTTGGAGATACTATATTCGTCCTCGTCTATCCTCTAGGAGATTTAACCAACAGAGTATACTTCAAGTATGAGATAGGCATGCTATGCTTTGCAACATACTTTGATTATATGAATGAATGGGATGCTCTAGAATCAAATAATATAGAAGCGGGGTTGGAGTTTGCGAGAAACACACCAATCAAAACATCTTTGGCTTGTTGAGCATCTTCTGCAATACATGATTCACCTTGCCACGAGCTAAGTTACGTGGTCCTCATTTGCCTTGAGTTGCTCCTCCACTGGCCCTTGGATTCTGCCTTGGAACATTGTTCATCTAACATTGACCTGATCTTGGGCATTGATTTGCAAAATGTCATGCTGGACCACAAGTATAGCAAGTCTTTCCACCAGTGGCACCAGCAAAGTTAGGACGAGGCTGATTATTTGCATAAGTAGGCATATTTGGGCGTGGCGCATGCTGCATAGGTAAGCAAGGTGCTTGCATGGGTGGGCGTTGCTGCATAGGCTATTGCAGTCGCGGTAGATAAGCAGGGCGGTATGCAGCAGCAGATGGGTTGTAATATGGTGCAGCAGGCAGTGCATAGTGAGGACGAATATTGCTTCCTTGCGGCTGTCCCTGATATGTCATTTCCACTTGTGGAGCAGCTCCATCTCATGGATCTTGTTCTCAACCAAAATGGCTTTGTCAACCAGCTTCTTAAAATATTGCTTCATGCTATCAGCGTTGATGTCCTCTGGAGCATATATAGACAGTTGAGCGAATTTATTGAGATACTCACTCACACTCATCCTTCCTTGCCTAAGGTTTTAAAGTTCTTGTCTTCTTAGTATCATGACTCCCTCGAACACATAGTGAGAACGAAACTTCTCCTTGAATTCAGCCCATGTGATTGTCTCTTGATTTTCTTGGGCATTGCAAAGGGATTCCCACAAGTCTGTGGCAGCTCCAATCAACTAGTGTGAGGCAAAAAAACCTTCTCTCTATCACTGCACATGACAATAGCGAGTTTCTTCTCAATAGACTTCAGCCAGTCAAGAGCTTCCATAGGGTTTGTGGCTTGAGAAAAAGTAGGCGGCATGGTCCTTATGAACTCTCCCAAACGATTGTGGGGTGGTCGGGGTGGTGGTGGTGGTGGCGGTATGTGGGGCTGATTGTTGTTGCCAGCTTGCAGCTATCCAGTGGTCTGTATCATAGTCTGCATGAGCTAGTTCTACATAGCCAATAGCTGTTGAAGGTTGATATCTCCCTGTGCAGGTCCCTGGTTTGTCCTAGGGTGCTTCATTGTTCTCCTCCTCACCATTGGCATTCCTTTGTTTTGTATCCTCGGCATCTGATGGTAAAAGAATAGTAGATATGAAAGCATTTAGAATTTGAAAAGACACGCCCCAACCATATGCATAAAGGTATATGTACCTAACAACTCCTTTATTAATACCAATAATCCTATTAGAGGACATGGACATGCACAACTCTATACTACATTCGGATGTGGAAAAAACGCTAGATGTCCCACGACTCGCACCAAGCACACGAACACAAGCACACACCATGAAAATTCAGCACACCACACTAACATGACTAAGACGTTCTAAACGCTTTTCTAAATTTTAAACAGGCGACCTAGCCTTAATTGTGTAAACCGTGGCCGTCCTTGCCGTGAGGCAGCAAAGGAGATGGCGACGGCGAGGCATACATGGGCGCACTCCAAGGCGAGTTGGCCGTCCATGTAGGCACTAGAGAGGTAGCTACACCATTGACCTCCACTGTGTCACAGACTTCCTCTTGCTTCTCCGCGATGAACAACTTCTTATAGAGGTAATGGACCTCTTCCATGTCATCAGCATAGCGATTTCCCAAAATCACCAATACTTCTAGAGATCTGTCAATGGCAAGAGAACTGATTTGAGCTTCATCTTACGGTCTTAAGACTTCCCTTGTTCCCTTCTTGTGTTTCGGGTGCAGAACAAAGCTACTATCTCCAACCTGCTACCGCTAAATGTGACACAATCTAGTAAGTGCATCCTAAACAACATCATCAAGTGTTGGGTGAACACCTCATCTTTTGCAAGAACAGTAACTTGAGCCCTCCATTCTTCACGTCCATGGTGAGGAATCCTCTTAACATAATACTCCGGGTGCATTTTGCATAGATCAAGGAACTCCTTCAATTGCATAGAAGCAAATCCTCCATCGGTGCTTTCGGAATGGAATTCTTGGGCATCACGGTACACTAGGCTTTTGTCCTCCTTTCTGGCTTCACTAGGCTGTGTTCTTTTGAGCTTCAGGTGCTTCCTCACATGCAGCGGGTTTTTCGTGTGGTTCCTACTCTTCTTGGGCTTCATCCTCATTATCCTCATGGGCTTCACCTTCCACTTCCTCATGATCATAGATTTCAACCATCTCTGGATCTTCCTCCTCCTCATCATCATAGCATTCGACCATCTCAGGGTCTTCCTCCGTTGTGTTGGAGTGTTCATGCTCAACTTCCTTTGCGGGGGAACTCACTTCTTCTTGCTCTGGGGCTGGTTCCATTTGCAGCTCCTTGCGAGACCTAAGCTTGCTTCCAAGGGGTGGCAAACGAGCTCTCTTGCGGTGTGTTATTTTGGTGTGCTATCTACAAGAAAACCTGAGAAAAATAGAGGAAAAACATAAACAGTTCTGAAATTGCAGTAGCCATAAATCAAGATGAGACGATGTGCATTTGCTCAAAAAGATGGAAAAGTGCCAAAAATTGCATTGGCAGCAAAAAACACAAATTTTTCCACATTATATATCTAGTGGAAGTCAAATAGTGCAAAATGGGCTAATTTTGAATAGGAAAAAAGTCCTAAGTGATTTGTGGTGTCTATTCTATCTAGACTTGTGTCCTATGGTCAAACACGGCTCTGATACCACATTTGTGCCACCCAGTTCTGAAAATGAACCAAGTATGATGCATATGTGTGTCTAGGATGTTTAACACACATACACAAGTGATTCACAAATGATAAATTGATAAAACCATGTATCAAAAAATAATATTAATAATAGTACCTCATTACAAACCAAATAGTTTCGAATACCAGCTCTAAAAGTCAGCAGCGGAAAACACTAGACACTAAAGACTCCAACTCCACAGGCAAGCTTGACGGTAACACGCACGCCTAGAACTCCTCAAAGATCTTCGAGTACTCCACATTGTTGTCTGCGTCTGAATTTGTTGGGGGAATAGCAAGGGTGAGCACATGTCGTATTCAGCTAGTGTGGGAAAGTATGACATGTAGCTTAAACAAGGAATGATAATAAATAAATGATTATTGCATAAAAGTACATTCAAAACAGTTGAAAATGCAATTATATTATCATTCAGTGGGGTCCTTCCCAAAATAACTCAAATGACATCAATTTTGACTTAACTACCCAGTACCAGCAATAATAATCCATAATCAACTCTTAACTGCTCATATGTCTCAGTTTCATCAATTCCATATACCAAAATCAATTACTGAACCAATACCAATTCCCAATTCAATTGCAGCCATTAAACCATGTTCAAGGTCCATAACCCCAATCATGTGAGGGTCTAGTTTGCTCATGTCCGGGAGCATGGCTATCATGATTATTTTAAACACACTCTACAGGTTGTACAAATTTATGAACAAGATCGTGATTTCATAACCTTTCAAAGACTAAGGAATCTCAATTATGTCGTCTCACACTTCCTTAGGTGTGTGGCCAAGAGATCACAAAATAGCCTTTTACAAAGTGATTACTATCATATTTAGACCCCACTGTGGTTTCACCGGTGGTGATGTCTCCAACTAAGCACATCCAACCAAGAGCCCCCTCTTGACCCATTCGGACCCCAGGGTAGTCCCACCAATCTCTACAAACCCATCCGACTACCCCTTCCCCGAGCATTCTTAATGGTCCAAATAGTACTGGCAAATTACTAATTAGTTAGCTAGGCCCCACTCATACTTGACCCTGTGGTGGCACTGTAAATCCTGGATCGTCGCTCCATGAACCGGTTCTTAGATCTAAAGCAAGCAAAAGCACCAAAACAGTAGAACCCACTCCACATAACCGACTTGCTTAGATCCCTAGGCACCATGTTGCTAAAAGGTCATTATTACCAATTCTCATCATTCATGTGTTCAATAGTTCATAATTAAGCAATAATGATTATTTCCCAAAACCCATTTGAGTACAACAAAGAAAAAGTTTAAAATACCCTTCCCGACTGTCTACATTTTGTTCAAGCGACAAGGGTGGCCATACAAAACTAATAAACTCCTACAGTTGGGTTTTCCATCAATTGACACAAGCTTGCAATTTTGCAAACAAAACATTTAAAAACTCGGATCGAAATGATCAAGGACACTTGCCTTTCTCTTGAACTTGGTTTGGATCAAAAGCTTCGAAATTCTGGTTCTGCAGATCCTCGAAAGCACTCTCTACAGGGAGACCTTCTATTCCACGCGACAAACATGCAAAACAACATTACAATCAATAAATGCTCATATATTACCCAATGCAATTGTGAAGTAAATCTAGTTAATGAGTTGCTATTAGTGTTTACTAACTAGTTATAATGGTTCTAACAAGTTTTAATATGTTTGGAATTTATTTGAGTCGATTTGAATTTGATTCATCATTTAACAGATTCAGGCACCGGACTAGTATCTGCTCTCAGGGCCGGACTAGTCCTCCTTATCTAGAACAGCAGAAAATAGGGTTTTCTGAACAACGTGTTATAGGGTTAAATTATAGTGGAAAAGTGGATGTACCACTTTTTTAGATATCCAAATGTTGAAGATTGAATGCAACACTTGAATCTTGACATCGAGGGCTTGATGAGAGTTGTTGATGACAAGTTGGGTCATGAGAACGTCAATATCAAAAGGTTGACAAAGATCGATCTTGATTGAGCCTTCTCCCTCTTCTTCTCCTTCTCCTTGTTCCTGGGCTCCCACTTGACGATAGCACACGATCAAGGAACGGCGGCGAAGGTTTTCACAAAGGTTGGAGAGGTGAGGGTATTGGGTTGTTTATATAGGGGTGGAGAAGTAGGGTTTTGGGATGAATTCTAATTGGATTTTTTGTGGGGGACGTGTAGGGCCGAGCTCGGGGTCCAATGGGCCTCCTCTGAGATTGGGCACGAATTTCCTGGGCCCAATTAAGGCAAATACCCAAAAACTAATCGTGGAAGAATAATAGAATACGAGTGGAATTCAGCCGGCCAGACTAGTCCACAGGAGTGGCCAAACAAGTCCATTTGGCATCAAGAGGCTTTCGGACAAGTCCGATATGTGTGTCCGGACAAGTCCGTTTTGGTTCAAAAGCTATTTCGGACATGTCCGATGTACCGGTCAGACAAGTCTGGGGTTGCAAAACAAAATTCTTCCGGACTAAAAATTGGACAAGGTCGGAATAGTTCGTTTAAAAGCGCACAAGTCGTGAAAAACATCAGAACCTCAAACGGACTAGTCCTTGCATTGTGCCAAACAAGTTTAGGCTCTAAAAAAGACTGAATTTTTCTGAATACCGGGGGAATACCGGACTAGTCCGGATTGGGGTTCGGACAAGTACGTACCCTGACAGACCTAAATTCCTAATTCAACCTAAATTCATTTTAATGTTGTTCCTTTCAAGGTTGCTTTATGTTAATCGCGTATGAGGATGTATGCAATGCATTTTGCATTAAAATGAGGGTGTTACAACGTGGAAAGATGATCTCATGGAACATTTTCCTAGCTTGCATGGAATCAACATTCTTTCATGGCGAGGCTTCTACCTATTTTGACACATAATATACGGCTACCAGGATATACTCATAGTCATAGGGCTTTGGGCAACGTCCCATAAAGTCGATACCCCACACATCAAATAATTCCACTTGGAGATTATATGTAGGGGCATCGCATTGTGAGCAAAGATTGCCCCATGCTTTTGGCATTTCCAACATCTGCGAATGAATTCCTTTGTGTCTTCATACATCAAAGGCCGATAGAATCCACTCTGCCAGATCTTTGCCTAAGTACGGTAAACATCGTAGTGGCCAAATTAAGGGCCAACATGGCATTTCTCAATAATCTGTGTGCCTTCAATTGATGGGACGCACCTTTCGAGAAGGCCATTGGCACATACTCGATAGATGTATGAGTCATCAGATAGGTGTCCACAATTCTCGTATATGAGTTTCTTTTTGTTTTCCCCTAGTGGTACTTATCCCGTGGCCATGAAGTTCACGATATTCGCATACCAAGGGTGAGAGTCAGTCACCTAGAGTAGCATATCATCTTTTAGGAAGTCACTGATAAGAATGTCAATGGTTTGCATGACTTCCATATGTGTGATATGATCTGCAAAGAAATTCTCTACTCCTTTCTTATCCTTGATTTCTAAGTAAAATTCTTGGAGTACAAGAATCCACTGGATTATCCATTGTTTAGCATCGTTTTTATAGAGGAAATACTTCAACGCATCATGGTCTGTATGGACTATGACCTTAGCTCCAAGCAAATAGGATCTAAACTTATCTTAGCAAAAACTACAGCTAAGAGCTCTTTCTTGGTTGTGGCATAATTGAGTTGAGCTCCTGTCAAAGTTTTGCTAGCGTAGGCTATTGCATGATGCTTTTTATCTTTGGTTTTGCCTAGGACGACACCAACATGAACCGCCGATAGACCCTGCATGACCCAAAAAGCTACGGATTCCCGTAACGTTGATAGGAGGTGGAAGCTTTTCAATAACTTCAATCTTTGCTTTGTCCACCTCTATCCCTCTCTCAGACACTAACTGTCAAAGAACAATGCCTTCATGGATCATGAAATGTCACTTTTCCTAATTAAGCACTAGGTCCTTCCCTTGGCATCTTTGTAAGACCTTGTCTATGTTTTCCAGACAATGATCAACAGTTTTTCCATAGACCGAGAAATAGTCCATGAAAACTTCCGCGATCTCCTCAATCATGTCGGAAATGATAGACATCATGCATCTTTGAAAAGAGGCAGGAGCATCACACGCTCCAAAAGACATACACCGGTAGACATAAGTCTCCTAAGGACATGTGAATGTGGTCTTACTTTGATCGTCGAGATGGATTGGGATTTGATGATACCTTGAATACCCATCAAGGAAGAAAATAGGAGTGTTTTGCCAAGCGCTCTAACATCTCATCGATGAAGGGTAGTGGAAAATGATCCTTTCTTTTAGCCTTTTTAAGTTTTCGATAATCCATGCACATCCCCCAACCCGTGAAGGTGCGTTGAGGAATTAATTCATTATTCTCATTTTGAACGACCATCATACCTTCTTTCTTAGGCACCACTTGAATTGGGTTGACCCATTCACTATGAGTAACTGGGTAAATAATCCCAGCATGCAGAAGTTCCAAGACGTCTTTCTTGACAATTTCTCGCACCGTATTATTCAAGCGCGTTTGAGGTTCCCTTGAGTGGACAATCTCAAGATCAATAGGGATGCGATGGTCGCTTGAGATCTTGTTGTGAACAGCCAAAAACAACTCTATGCTTTTCTAGGATGGCTATGAGTTTGAGTGTCTTATCATCTGAAAGCTTGTCACTTATGATGATAGGGGCTTCCAAATCGCCATTTAGAAAGGCATAACGTAGGCTTGGAGGTAAAATTTTGAGTTCGACAGGAGGTTTTTGAGAGAACTCTTCTTTTGGCAATTAGTTTGCCTCCTGAAATTCATCCACATCTTGGATGAAATCTTCTTCTCCTTCAATTTCAGGGGGTGCTAAGAATTGAAGAGTCCTAACTTCCTCTATTGGTTCATCTTGGATGGGAGATTCTGCGGATGTGATCTTTAAACATAGAATGGGAATAGAGAACTTTCTCCATCCAAGTTTGACATCGAGGTTTCCTTCTAAGGGAATTTCCATGAGAAATTTCTTAATGGGAGTCCCAATCATAATGTCGAAATCTTGGATTTTGAAAACATGGAAGTCTATGAAAGACTGAATGTCTTTTTGTCTTACAGACACCTGTTGCAAAACCCCGCATCCTTCAAGGATGATTCTGAAAGAATCTCGGAAGGATTATCGTGTTGGTGCCAACGGCACATAGCCCAGAATGGCGAGAGCACAAGAATCAGAAATGAGATTTGTTCCAACAGTGGGGTTGTATAGAATCCTCATTGGTGTCCGTCTAATGAAACATGGAATGGTTGCCAAAAGTGAGGTCATCCGAGGGATTTCGAGCAACTGCTCAACTTGCGCAGTCCATTCTTTGCTCCGAATAGAGGTTAACTCCTTGACTCTTTGTTGAACGAACACTCCATGACGTTTTCCTATGACAATAGTACTTCGACGTATTACCAAAATCTTCAAATATTTTTTCCTTGAAGTAAAAGGGAAACACCGATGGTTGAATTTCTTCTTCCTTCGTAGTTTCTAGTTTGGGAGAGGATTCCTCCGGCAAGGTTTGAGATAGGGAAGAAATAGGTTCATCCTTGTCTATGGAGTTATCCTCAGTTCTTGACACGACATCCTCTTGAGGAGGCTCGTAGACACATAACAAAGGAAGAATTTTCTAGAATTCTATCCACAAGATCATTGCCTTCTTCTGTCCTCTTATCGACGAAGGATCCTCCAGCCATAATGTCAAGATGTAGAGTAGACTCTTTGTTCAATCCCATGTGGAAATGTTGCAAAAGCAACAGATCAAGGATGGACAAATCTGGGCTGGAATTTCTAAAAAGAGAAAACATATCTAAGCTGCACCTATAGATTCCTTCTCCATCTGCAGGAAGCATAGTACTTCCCTTCGTAAGGATACAACACGAGCTATTGGAAAGAAAGCAAGATAAAATCTATCTCATAATTCACTCCAATTACCGTTTGTCCTCCCCACATTGTGGTCATACCATTGTTTGGATTTTTCCTTGAGAGAAAAGAAAACAACTTCCATTTGAGAGTTTCATGTGTCACACCTCTGATTAGAAGTCATGAACACAGTTGTTCGAACTCTCGTAGATGGTTGTAAGGGTTTTCACAATCTGTTTTTGAGAAGGATTGTTCCCAAACCATGGCTATAAAGCTCGGGCAATGTTCATTGATAGTAGAACAAATGGGTTTTGCTGAAGGTGGTGTCTCATAGAACTTGCCCTTTGGGGCAGGATAAGAAAGAATGGTGGGCTGCTCCATATATGTGGTGGTGGTAAGAAAAGGAAAGGTAAGGAGATAGATACGAGGGTGAACAACGTTCAAAGATTAATAGCAACAGTTCCCCGGTAACGGCGCCAGAAATGCTTATTGATGTTTCTTACGTCACAGGTTAAAATCCGCAAGCGCACAGAAACTTTCTTGTAGCACTTCCCCTTAAAGAGTATTCGCAAGGGTATCAGATGCAAGGAACTTGTGTGCTAATCTTACGAACTAATTCAACTAAAGACACAAAGTTCTTTGTAGTTGAGGAACAAAAAGGAAATCAAAGTATTGATTCTTATTGAATGAGATTTGTGGTAGCTGCTTGCTTCAGGCATGGGTTTACCCCTAGCAACGGTAGGAACAGTCCCCCCAAGAGCTTGTGGCATATCCGAATGCGGAGGATTACATGGACAGATAGGGTTGTTACCGCCTACTGCCTTCCTCTATAATCTGTGGATCTACAATATATTCACTGGTGATTTCTAACATGAGCACCATGCTTACATTCTAAATCACTACTCTAGTTGTTTTGAACACAAAGCTACAACTATAGCCTCTAATAAATTAAAGCAGTAAACCCACAAGTAACTACTTGTGCAAACTACCTTGAATTGGAAATCAAACATGAGATGAATTCATAAAGGCTTACTTGGTTTTGAATCAATCCTTTGTAGGGGTACAAGTGTAGAAGAGGGACTTGAAAAGCTCAAACCTCCTTTTATAACCTCTTCACCACATTCTCCTTCTACTTAGCAGCTTCTAGGACTACTCTAAACTCAGGATTGGTATTCCAACCTAACTTTTGGTGTGCGTGTGAAATGAGGTGTGGGGTGCTATTTATAGGTGGCGAAGGGTCGGTTGCTGCCACCAAATGCGTGCAAATCAGTCATCCCTGCCACTAAGAAGCCAGGAGGAGTTGACACGCGTCGATTGACTGAGTTCGGCGCCAGGATGACTTCGGCTGAACTCTCTATCCGCCGAAGTGCTTTTTTGATTGTTTCGCATGTGCTTTCTCCAGGTCACTGCCAGGTGGGTCCCATTAACTGATATGGGTACACCATTCGATGGCCTCGGATACTACAGTTTGTGGGCCATTTGATCCATGTGATGACACATGGCATCACCTGATTTGTCAGAATCTAATTTAGTGGATTACTTTCTGCATATCTTGGTATTTTTGGGTATTAATTTACCTTCGTACAAATAAGCACCAACACTTGTGGAATTTTTTAGTATTCAATCCTACCACTATGTTGTGTTTCTCTTTTAGGCACATTATGAGGTGAATTGGTGGTTTAAATATGGCACTTAAGTACCGTCAACAATGAGGTATGAGCTTAGCATTTTTCATTTGTTTGGTTTGCCTTAGAATTGAATATCCTTGCTTGCATTTATGAGGAAGGTTGCCACTTCCTCATCATTCATTCTCATGCATCCTCACAAGAGTAAGTGTTGGTATTTTCTCTTGGATCTCCAAAAGGAAATACCACCTTACTTGGAAAAAGCTAAATCAAGTACCTAGAATTCCTTAAGCATTGTTTTATAGACTTAGTCATTTTTTGCCCAGGTTTAGAAAAAAAAACATTGGGGCATATACATAAAGGGTGAATTGGCATGTAGCAACTTAGGCATAGTGATGACCCTGATATTGATTTGAACTTCAAGCATATATGGTGTCACTAGATTTCAAACTCCTAGGAATAAGTGATATCATTGATCTTAATTTGAATTACATGTTTATGTGGAATCACTAAATTTCAAATTCATAGAAAAGTTTATGAGGATAAAATTGAGAATCTTGTTTGCCATGATTTAGATGATAACATTTGCTCTTGTGTAAAAGGCTATGATTGTTTGAAACTTTACAAGATGAATGGATCCATATAGTGTATTTATATCACTTGCATTGCTATGTGTATGAGCTTTGGAAAATGTTAAAGTTGATTTATCCATAAAGCCACACTTTTATCAATGAATAATACATTGCTAATAGATACACTTGAAACTGGACCCAATGTATCTTTGATTTTGTTCATCCCCGTATGTACAAATGGAAATTCGGTTATCAAATCTGATACAAATGAAAATTCGGTTAGCTAACCTGAAAATTCATTTGTACGAGTATCGGGAGCTAACCATCCCTCTCTATCAAAGAGAGGAAGTTTGCAGGAGTATTATTACTATGGAGGCATTCAAGGAGCCGATTGTTGGAATCCCAAGAGATCCCATTTAAACATCTCTTGGCCATGAAGTAAAAGAGGATGGTTGCTACCTATTGGAATTTAAGCCTGAAGGTCAATCATAACTATATCATAACTATATGAGGTCGGAGATTTGTAATGGGAGACCTCCATAAGCAACCAATGGGTTGCTACGAATATGTGAGAGCATTACGCTCTCAACTAATCTAAGCACTCATTCAAGCTCAAGGGAATTTCCACCATCATTGGGTGAAGTTATTCCTTGTGGCTAAAAGGTATGATGTACCTTAACCAAGGAATGAAAAGATCACAAGCAATGTATATTGGGTGCAAATTCTTCCTATGTTGCTAAATGGTATGCTATACCTTAGTCAAGGAACAACAGATCACACTCAACCCATGTTGAGTGCACTTCATCCCATTGTCGTTATAGGTATGTTGTACCTTAGCAAAGGAACAATGGATCATACTCAGCACATGTTGGGTATATGTCACTCCTTTGTGGCAAAAGGTTCTCGTTACCATAGACAAGGAATCATGGATCGCATCAAATGCATAATGGGTACAAGTTATTCTTTTGTGGCAAGAAGGAATGTTACACCCTAACCAAAGAACGACGGAATACACTGAACGCATGTTGAGTGCACGTCATTCCTTTGTAACTAAAGGTTATCATTACCTTAGCCATGGAATAACAAAGTACACCCAACACATGAGAGACCTTGAGATGCGGACGAGCGACATCAACAACATTCTCTTCAACCACACTCATGGAACCCGTGGGAGGCAACACAACATCGAAACTCAATCCTCCTTTTTCAAAGCCACGCTGTAACAAGGGTAGGCCAACATCATGGCCTACCTACATTGTTAGGGATTCAACCCCTATCGCAGACATTGATCAAGAATAAGCTTGGGGGAGGACCCCCCAATTGAGATAACTTGTATCACACCCATTGCATTTTAATTTCCATCCATTCATCCACCTCGCATCTAATTTTTTTTTAAAAAATAGTAATTGAGATTTGCTATCCATCAAATAAATAAAGATATGTCGTAAGAATTATTTAGAATTCACATAGGCGAAATGATGAATAGTTGCTCTGTTTTATTCTTCCCGAGTCCCTAGTTTACAACATGCTACTCTCCAAATATTGCTTTCGTTGGATTAAATTAACATTGCCTTAATTTAGAAATTGTGGGTAGCAAAAGCTTAATATAATTGTAAGTTGTTTTGAGATTTGAAATAGCAATAGAGCTGCAATTCCTAGTTTAAAAGTGAAACTTAGATTTCTGAATATAAGTCTAAAAAAGATTTGAGTTTCGCTCATTTGATTGGAAATACCTACCAAAGCCATATGACGTTTTACATTGATAAACCTTATGCATATGCTATTTGCTTTAACTTTGAGCCTAATCAAACCAGTATATACCTATGTGAGAATTAATTCTTTTTTTTAATTCAAGACTTGCACGTGCTATACTTCTACACTAGAAGTTAGCAAAATTCTATCATACCATCCTTCGACAATGAAAAGAGAGACTCCATGTCTTTCATGTTTAGTACTCTCTTCGAGTTTATTGCATAAAAAGGAACAGAAGACATGACTATAAGAAAAATGCATGCTTACAACATAAGAATGAGAAAAAAAAGAGAAAGTAGCCATATTTCATCCTTGCAATAAAGAGAGTCCACATCAAAAGCAGTCATCTCAGCATTTCCATATCCACTTCCACTTCCATCACACATGCACAAGTCTTGATTCAAAAGTTTCTAATAAATTTCACCTAAGGATTACTCTTCTGACTTAGCAATATTATGTTTTTAAATATGTCTACTTACATTCCCTACCAAGTTCCACATATAAGCCATATTTAGTGGTACGGTCAGTATAGGAAAATGACTTGGTGAGGATATATTTCCACTATGCAAAAAAGAGTGATTAAGAGAATCAAATTTAGGTACCTAGAATCTAAATTGAAACTCTCCAAAGTTTAAGTGGAACATGACATCTAGGCTATGCTTGCTCCATTTACTGTTCTATCTTTCAACTACCCACTAATATGAAAATCATAAGCCCCATAATGACTTAAGAAGGGTCGAGTACCAAAGCCAATTTTTGCAATACTAGATAGAGTATTTTGTTGTGCACTTGGTACTTCTGAAAGGTAAAACATTGTTGCAACTCCTGATTATCAACCTGAAGTCTTGACATCGCTCGGGACGAGCAAATGGTATGCTCGGGGGAGTTTGATGACGGTTGTTATATACCAAATTCACCCGTCAATATAACTCAATTATGTGAAGGAAAGATCATTTCCTGCACACATCACCTTTTTGCTTACCCTATTTCCACTTGTCCTTGGAAATATAGCGCATGCATGCTTTCTATGCAAGAATTGAGATGAAAGAGGGGGAGCAATTCTAAAAAGTACCATCCTGACCAATCAGGCAATAACACGCGGCATCACATCGAACAAATGGCCCACAAACAGATGTATCCAAGGGGATCCAACATTGTATCAACTATAACAGTCAATAGGACCCACCTGGAAGTGACCTAGAGAAGGCACATGGGAATTGGTGTAATGACTATGTCGGCCAAACCCCCTTTTCGATTGACTTGTTCTTCACGCCAAATGCAGTCAACATGCACGTGCAACTCACTTGTTGTGCCCTGATAACGATTACGACTGATTTTTGTGCTTTTGGTGGCGGGAACCGACTGTTCTCTAGGACCCCCCTACCCCACAATTCAACACACACCACTTGAGAATCTTTATTATATATAACTAACCTAAACATCATACCCTAAGGCAATGACTAACCTAAACATCGTTGAAACAATGTTGAGACATAGCATAAGTTATTAATATTAACATGATCATATCATAACTAACTAGACTATATTGGAGGTTTGTAGTGTTTTTGTTGATAGAATACGATTGTTATGGCATAATCATAAAGAATACAACTACCACATACATGGAATCCACAATCAAACAAGAACGCTTCATCAAGATACATGAATAAAAGAATACTACACATAACATATTTATTATACATAAAGTCACGAATAAAATAAGGAATCTGTGAGCCATACCTTTCGCGATTGGAATTGGGAAGGAGACTCCTTCTACTCCTTTCCTAATTATACTCTCATCTCTACGCCCTAAACTCCTCTAAGACTATGGAATAGATGATGCTAAAGTGGTGTGTGTGAGAAGAGAGGGTAGGGTCTCCTATTTATAGCTAGAGAAGTCGGTTCCCGCCACCAAAAGCGCGCGAATCAGTCTTCATTGTGATTGGGGCACCACACGGAGCGACACGTGGAAGTTGACCGAGTTTTTGCGCAAATTCCACTTTGGCCGAACACGGAGTTCGGCAAATTGGTCTTCTGACCAATTTCAGTGTGCTTACACGGGGTGACTTCTAGTTGGGTCCCATTGACTAATATGTGTGACGCACCATTTGACGGCATCAGATGCTACTGTTTGTGGGCTATTTGATCCATGTGATGCCACGTGTCAGCGTTTGATTGGCTAGGATGATAATTTATAGGATTGCTCTCCCTCTTTCACCTCATTTCCTACATAAAATGTCTGCATGGACTATTGTTTCAAAGGTCATATGTGTAAGAAATGATATTTCTTTCACATAATTGAGTTATATTGACGGGTGAAATTGGGATATACCAGTAGACAACAAACTCCCGCAAGCTTATCCTTTGCTCGTAACGAGCAAAGGCAAGACTTTAGGATGATGATTAGGAGTTGCTACTATGTTCTACTTTTCAAAAGTGTTATGTGCACAACAAAATACTCTACCTAGTATTGCAAAAATTGGCTATGGTACTTCACCCATCTTAATTCATTATGGAGCTTATGCCTTCTCCTATTTATGGGCGGTTGAAAGATAGAACACTAAATAGAGCAAGCATAGCCTAGAGATCATGTTTCACCCAAATTTCTGAGAGTTTCAATTTAGATTCTAAGTACCTCAACTAATTCTCTCAATCACTACTTTGTGTGTAGTAGAAACATGTCCTCACCAAGGCAAGTTTGCCTATACTAATCCTACCACTAAATAAGGCTTGTATGTGAAGCTTGGTAGGGAATGTAGTGGGCATATTTGCAACACATAATATTGCCAATTCAAAAGAGTAATCCTTCGAAGAAATCAATTCAAAACATTTTGATCCAACACTTGTGCATGTGTGTTGGATTGGATGTGGAAGTGGATGTTGAGATGACTCCGTTTTGATGTGGACTCTTTTTATTGCAGCGGTGAAACATGGATACTTTTTCTCTCCTTTTTTTCGCATGATTATGATGTAAGTATGCATTTTCTTTTTCTTTTTCTTGTAGACATCGCCTTCTACTCCCTTTTTATGCAATAAACTTGAAGAGAGTACTAAGTATGAAAGGCATGGAGTTTCTCTTTTTATTGTTGAATGATGAATCAATGGAATTTTGCTAACTTCTAGTGTAGAAGTTTTAGCATGTCCATGTGAAGTCTTGACTTCAGAATGTAATGAATGAATTCTCACGAAGGACTATACTAGTTTGACTAGGCTCAATGTAAAGGCAAATATCATATGCATAAGGTTTACCATTGTAAAATATCATATGTTTATGGTAGGTATCTCCAATCAAATGAAGTTAACTTAAACCTTTTTAGAATTTCTATTGAAATCTAGGTTTTACTTTCAAACTAGGAATAGCAGCCCTGTCACTATATCATATCTCACAACAACCTAGAATTAGAGTAAGATTTTGCTACCCATAATTTCTATATTAAGGCAAAGTTAATTTTAGCCAATGAAAGCAATATTTGGAGAGTAGCAAGTTGTAAACTAGGGACTTAGGAAAATAAAACAGATCACTATTCATCATTTCATCTATGTGAATTCTAAATCATTCATACCACACATCTTTATTTGATTGAAACCAAATCTACATTACTTATATTTATGTTTTTAATATTTTTTGTAGATGCAAGATGAATGATGAATGGAAATTAAAATGCAATGGGTGTGATACAAGTTACCTCAAGTGGGTGTCCTCCCCCAAGCTTGTTCTTGATCATGTTATGTGACAAGGGTCGAATCCCTAGCGACGAAGGTAGGCCGTCAGGTTTGCCTATCCTTGTTGTAGTGTGGCTTTGACAAAGGAGGGTTGAGTGCTGATTTTGTGTTGCCTCCCTCGGGTACCATGAGTGTGGTTGAAGAAAGTGTTGTTGGTGTCGCGTATCGGCACCTCAAGGTCTCCCATGCATCCAGTGTACTTTGTTATTCCATGGCTAAGGTAATGATAACCTTTACCAACAAAGGAATGATGTGCACTCAACATGCGTTGAGTGTGTTCCGTCATTCTTTGGCTAAGGTGTATCATACCTTCTTGCCATACATGAATAACTCGTACCTCTCATGAATTTTGTGTGATCCATCATTCCTTGGCTAAGGTACAACATATCTATAACCACGAAGGGATGACGTGCACTAAACATGGGTTGAGAGTGATCTGTTGTTCCTTCGCTAAGGTATAAAATACCTTCTGGCCACTTAGGAACAAGTTGCACCCAATATATATTGGATGTGATCTTGTCATTCCTTGGTTTAGGTACATCATACCTTTTAGTCAAAAAAGAATAACTTACACCCAATGAAGGTGGAAATTCCCTTCAGATTGAATGAGTGCTTAGAATAGATGAGAGCATAATGCTCTCACATATTCGTAGCATCCCATTGGTTGCTCATAAGGGGTTCCCAACAATCGGATCCTTGAATGCCTGCATAGTAATATTACTCCAGCAAACTTCCCCTCTATGATAGAGAGCTATGGTTAGCTCCCGCTACTCCTACAAATGAATTTGGGGTTAGGTAACCGAATCTTCATTTGTACGTATGGGGAAGAACAAAATTAAAGATGCATTGGGTCCAATTTCAAGTGTATCAATGAACAATGTATTATTCATTGATAAGAGTTGGGCTTTATAGATAAATCATTTTGCACATTTTTTAAATCTCCTACTCATAGAAATGCGAGTGATATAAATACACTATATGGATCCCTTCATCTTGTAAAGTTTCTAACCATCATAGCTTTTTACACAAGAACAAATGTTATCATTTGGATCGTGGCAAACAAGATTCTCAATGTTATACTCTTAAACTTTTCTTGGAATTTGAAATTGAGTGATTCCTCATAAACATGTAATGCAAATTAAAATCAAGGATATCACTTATTACTAGGATTTTGAATCAAGTGACACCATATATGTACGAAGCTCAAATTAGAATCATAGGCATCACTATGCCTAAGTTGCTACATGCCAATTCACCTATTAAATTATGCCAAAAATTTTGTTTTCAATACCTAGGATAAAATGACTAAGTCTATAAAACAATTCTTAATGTGTTTTAGGTACTTGTTTTAGTTTTTTCAAGGTAAGGCGGTATTCCCTTTTGGAGATCCAAAAGATAATACCAACACTTACTCTTATGAGAATGCATGAGAATTGAATGATGAGGAAGCGACAACCTTCCTCATAATTTCAAGGAAGGGCATTCAATTCTAAGGCAAACCAAACAATGAAAAATCATGAAATCATAGCTAATTTGAAAAGCAACTGGTGATGAAGGCCTTTGTGTGGGAAACTCACACCCTTCATGTTTGTCGTAGGCTTCATGTTCGATGTCAAATGCCAAGTTGAGGTTGGATTGGTGATGGATTTTGTTCAGGCTTCTTCTTGCTCCGCTTCCTTGCCAAACCACCTCTTTATATATAACACCCCTAAAATATATATAAGGGGCTAATTAATTTTGGATTCTTTGCTTATGTTTAATTGGGTGTAAGAATTAATTTGACTAATTAAAATGTGATTAGAACCTAAAATCTGGAATTAGAAAGGTCTTACCTTTTTCTAAAACCGCCCTTGGCCGAAATCGATCTCACTCTCGGCCATCCACTCTTTTCCCTTACCTCCTTCTTGGCCCAAGCGTCGGCACATCCCGGTTCGCACGTGCCAGCCGGCCCAGTCGCGCGCACGGCGCTCAGGCACGTGCCTCGGATCCGCCGGTCGATCTTGTCTGTTTCCTCCTAGTCACCGACGTGCAGGGCCCACATGACGACTTTCCCCTCTCTCACGCCTCTTCCTCACGTGCGCGGGTCACGAGATTTCCGTGACTCGGCCACGACGCGGACGCCAAGAAAATTTATCCAATCCAATGAGTTGTGGCCACTAGATTTCGTGCCCGCCAAGAAGCCCTACCATCCTATAAAAACCCCTCCCCAGATCTAGTTGCCCTGCTCCCGTTTCCAACACCTCGCGGAAGCGCTGCTTCGCTGCCGCGCCAAGTCCGGTAAGTGTCCTCGCAGTGCAATTCTACCGCTACACTTCCCCAATCATCTACCTCATCAGTCTACACGACTTGCAGGGTCTCGGCGAAGCCGCTTGGGCCCTCCCGTCGCACCTCGCCGTGGAGAATCGAGCTCCGACAAGATCTCGGTGAGTCCTCCGCCTCTCCCTATGTTCCGGCATAACCGCTGTCTCTTGTCTTGATCTGACCTCACGTTCAAGTTTCCTTTGGTCTAGAACGTATCCCGGGCAAGGAGGACGCAAGAGGTCATCACCCCGACGCTGTTGCGATGCTGCTCGACGCTGTCCGTCGAGCTTCACCGCCGCGATCACCCTTCTACGCCTTCCCGAACTTTGTTCCCCCTCTCAGTGAGCTCCCCGACCCCTCCTCTCTCTGTTCCGTCACTGTTGGCGACAGAATAGTTTGGGTTGGTACGGATCCGTGTTGCCATGCATGTTTCACCGACCCCCACTGTCGATCTCCCATTTCCACACCTTTCCGAGTCGCACCAGCATCCTGGATGGGCTCACGTTGATCCCCTCTAGCGTTTCTGGTAGCTAGATATGAGGATTAGGCCTTGTTGGCGTAGATCGATTTCGCTCCGACGAGCTTGGTTTGCCGGCCATGGTGCGCTGCCGTGCTTCGTCCCACCGGCGGTCGGATCCGGCCGGGGAAACGCCCTGGACTGTTAGATCCAAACCCATAGCTGCGATTAAATGATGCTGTACCCCTTCGGCATTTTCAAATCATGGGCGGTCATTTCGAAAGCGAGGCCCAGAGAAGGCCACGTAGCCCTTAGATCCCCACCCTCCATCTCCAATCCAATGGCTATTTTAATTTCCTCTGCATACCCCTTTGCCCTTCTAATTTGGGCCGTAGATCTTGGATCCGGCGGTCCAGGTTCAGGCGCACATAACCCCTAGTCAATTTGGCACCCACACCACTGTTAGTTTCGGTTTGTTTGCGGATAGGTCCTCGGTTTTGCTAGGAAGTCCCTGGAATGCTTATTTATTTTGTTTTTAGCTCTGAATTGGCACATAGACCCCTACACTTCACTGTTATTGAATTTTTATTGTTTCTGTAGTAGACTATTTAGCAGATTAGCGCCTGAAAATAAATGATATTGGTATTTTAGCCCCTGCAGTAATTAATATTCACTTAAGACTCATGCTTAGTAGGTAAATAAACATCATTTTTTTGTAATAATTCTAGTACTTGTAAAGATGATATTTCATGTATAATAAAGTATGTGAAAACTTAATAAAACATTTGGTGCATCCCTTTAGATCATTCTTGGCATAAAATAGTTGGTAAAAGGTAATTTTATGTAAGGTAGGTTTATATATTAGAACTTGATTTAATCCCTTAGGTGTGCTTGGGAATGCATTATTTTATGTATCGTATAATTTGTTGTCTTTTGCTTATAATTTCATGCATGAGAATATTTCCTTTTGTTTCATTTTCGTGCACGTGGCAGCATATATAGAGGCACACCCGGAGTCGACTTTCAGCCTTTAGGACCAGCTGTTTGACTTCGTCGACCCGCACTACCCAGGCGAGTGCCCTTGACCACATTGCTCCAGTTAGGAAATATTAAGGACATAGATAGAATTAGGTGCATGCAAGTCAATAAAATTGAATTCTATGCTAGGTAGTTTCCCTAGATTTCCATAATATTCCTTGTTGCTCTGTTGGGTAGATGTTAGGGTATTGTGTGGGTGGTTACAACTGCTTAGCCATGCTGTCATAGTTGGGGGGGAGTAACTTTATTTTAAAATTTGCTAATCTGTCTACTCTACTATTATCTGCATTACTGTGGTTTTGGTGGTGGGATGTAGTTGATAGGAATCTCGCAGGCAAATCGACTTGGTGGGTGCAGTACGCATGAGACTTGGGTTTGTTGTTAGATGGCTGTGTGGATTCTAAGGACCGGTTCTTGGCGTTGCGATTCCAGGCCTTACCGTGCCACCACATGAAGGTATGGAACGACTTAGCCAATTAATTAGGTAATCTTTCGACGGGTATGGGAAAATGATGGTGCGGGAAGGAGTGGGGATTTACTGCTCTTAGATCCGCAAGGCTCAAGAGGGGGCTGCCCCAGCGGAGGGATTTACTCCAGAAATGTCACGGTATGTGAAACCTTAGAGTGCTCATACATGTCGGGAGACCCTTTGTAAAGGCTCTGTTGTGGACTCCTGGCCACACAACTTAGGCAGTGTGAGACGGTAGGATGGATTTTCTTAGTCGTCATTAGACGATGAAATCACAACTTGTGGGTAAAGTGGTACAAACTCTACAGAGTATAAATCTATCTAGATAGCCGTGCTCATGGTCATGATCTCGCTTGGATAGCTTAACCCTGATTAGTCGGATTGGGACTGGTTGGATGTTTGGTAGTTGGGTTGTTTAACCCGGTGAGTTGGTTTCCAGGTGGGTATCCTGGACGGTGGTGAGTCGGGTGGGTGTAACCCGACGGTTTGTATTTTTATGGTACAAATGTGTCCTTCACCTAGTAAATAGGATGCTAAGGTCAACTTAGGAAATTAAGGTTGCATAGAGGCTAACCCGTGTCAGCTTTTCCTCATTAAATAGCTCGCATGTCATAATTTCCCACACTTGCGGAGTAGATTAGGTACTCATCCTTGCTTCTTTCCTTTTCTGTTTTTTTGTACATGTCATGCTGTTCAGGACATAGTGGTGGAGTGATGGGTGAGGAGTTCGACGTTGACGACACTGGTGCTCAGGACTAGGCGGGTGTTCCCACAGACGGCGCCTGTGATGGAGATCTCACTGCTACCTTTCCGCTGTCATGAGTTTTTCTTTTGGACCTATGGGTCATTCTTGTATCGAGGATGATGTACTCGCCATACTTGGCTTTATCTTGATTATTGAGCTTGGATTATTATATATGATATCTCTTATTGTGCTCCTGTGTGATGATGAAAATTGATCCTGCCACACACGAGTATACGCTTTGTTTCCCTTGCAGGAATAGGGCGTTACATTACAATTTTTGTCCTGCTGCAATTTAATCATTAACAAACAAAACAACTCAAAAACGGGTTACATTAGCCAAAAGACAATTGAACCCTATTGTCAAATTGTCTTACCCGACTTGGAACAACTTGTGAATGCAACGAGGCATAAAACAAATCTTTTTTGTTTGAATTACGAAAATAAATTTAAGTGGTCATGCCCAAAATTCATATCCAATTAAATTTCTTCCCAAATTCAAAGTTTTGTTTTTAGATGGTTGGAAATTTTATTTCCGATCATGCAAGTGAGGAAATTCAAACATGCTAAATGTCTGTAAAGTCCCACTTTTTCCTTTTATGATAAGTTCAACCACAAGTGGTTTATCAAACATAATGGGGGCAACTAAATTTTGCACATAAGCTTGACATCACCAAAAAGTTTTCTTTCTACAAAGTTGGGAAGTTATTGATTGCAATGGCTAGGGCAAATTATATGGCAGCAGTATAAAATTCAAAACCAATGTTATTTGATTATGTTGCTATGCATATTAGGCCCTGCCAAAACTATTCAAATCAAAGGCTCAAAATTTTTCCTTGGACTCTTAAATATCTAAATAGCTTCTCAGAAAATTTTCAAGATTTTTGATGTACATCTTCCATTTGTTTGGACACGTACAAAGGATTCAATTCGCGTCGACATCAAATTTAGCTTTGCACTAAACTTTGCCCAAATCAACCCCTAAATTTTTCTAAGGACTTTTATGGTTCAGGGAACATGATTTCAAAGTTTAGAGATTTTTGGACCTCAGATACTAATTATTTCAACAAGATTTATACCCATAGTGGGATTCAAGTTTGAATTTGAATTTGATGCAAACTATGTCCAAATTGAATTCTGATTGCAGAATTGTATTCCCCATATTTTTCTTAGTCTACCTGTAAATTTTGGGAATTTTTGGACAATGTTTAAGCTAGAATTTAGAGGAATGGATATGGGAGAGAGAGGTGGGGCCCACAGGTCAGCCTCTGCTGAATGGATCAGCTCGGCCGCCTGCCATCTCTGCACCGGAGCTTGCCCGCTCGACAGCGCACGCGCATGCAAGCTCCAGCGAGCTGCTTGCTTGCTTGCCGTGGCGCTATAAAAGGCCCGGCCGCCGCTCCGGTGTTTCCCTTCCCCGATCGGTTTTCCCCCTCTCGCTATTTCTTCTCCGCCGCGCGCCATCGTCGCCGCTCGCCTCTGCTCCGTGGTGCACCGCCATTTCACGCAGTTTCGAGCCACGATCCTAAAAGCTTAAAGGTGCGCCTAGTCGAGCTCTAACTCGCGGTGCAAACCGTTTCCTTTTTCATTGAGAAATGAGCAAGTTATCAGTCTTCTTCTTTCATGCCGATGTGAGGAAGCTCGCTCGGTTTCTGTTTCAATTACGTTTCTACAAGTAAATATTGTTTGCAATTTCTTAGAGATAGTTTCTATAGGTCCTAGCGCTCCTACCTGAGCAAAAACCCCGAAAAGTTATCAAGCAATGGCCGAGGAAATCGAGTTTTGCTCGCCGCCGGTGAGGAAGCCTTGGTTCGTCGTCGAGCTCATAGTTTCCGATTGTTTCCTCCTCTCCCACGTCCAGTTCCTTGATCTGCATCATCCCATGAAGGTTTTGAAGAAGGTCCCGAGTGGTTTGAGCTACTCTGGAGCGAGTTCCAGGTTGCCCGAGCGCTCACCGCCGTCGCACAACCATTTCCGGCGAGTTTCTGGTCCCATCGACTTCACCGTCGTGCTCAGCGACTCCAAAAACCCCCAGGCGGCGAGTTTGGGCAAGTTTGGCCCGTCGGTTTACCCGGCGGCGAGCTCACCGGCGAGTCACCGCCGCGGGCGCCGCCTCGCGCGGGCGTTGGCCCGAGGTGGGAGACAACCCCGTGGGGCTCACCTGCCAGTAGCTGCGGGATCACGGTGCGGCTGGGATTCCGTGTGGCTGCGTGCAAAGAAATCTGTGGACCGCGGTGTTGCATTGACCAGAGCACGCCACGTGGCCCATAGGACCCACTTGATTGTATTTGAATTCTGGTGCCAATATTTTATTAAATTAATTCCAGAAAATTGTTCAAACTTCTAAATTGAATATCTCCCTGTAGACTACTCCAAAAATCTTTAAATAATTTTTTTTTCGAAGCATTTGAGCTCTAGTTTCTTTTAGTACCAGATAGGTTCTGTGAAACTTAATTTTAAATTCTGTAGAAAATAATCTTTCCAAATACATACACAATTATTGCAGATGAACCTTCCACTGGAAAAATCCCCAAAATTCACATAAAGTACCTTGAACTATTCTTAGTTACCAGAAAAAGTTTGGGAGCCATTGAACCTGTTTAGTTTGTTCAGATTTCCAATTCTTTCCTGCTGGTTCAGTTTTCTTCCAAACTGTATTCAGAAAATAGTATCCTTTTCTAAATTCAGTTTCTCCCTGAAGAATTGCCCTAAAATTCCCAAATAAAATCCTGTATGATCCCTACGCCCATAGCAAACAGGCTGTACAGTTGGATTGGTGTGAGACCCTGTATAACATCCTTTTTAGTTCAATCATCCTTTTCCTTGATTGAATTATCCCAGATGTTCAGTTGCTTTGTTATACCCCAAATTCGGACTGAACATTCCTTTTGTCACGTACTACCTCCTGTAAAGAACTGAGATTTATTTGTCCTAATCTTCTAGGCCAAATTAAGTTCCTAAACTGAAAGATAATTGGTTAAGCTTATTCAATTAGTACATAATTGCCAAAGGGCTTAACCACTTTGATTATCTTTTGATCCTTGCCAAAAATCTCTATCATAGTCATTAGTATGTCTCAACAAAGTCCCAAAGCCAATTAAGATCATCACATGCTATGATCATTAGATGTTAATTTGTATAATTTTTATAGTTATTATTTCAAAATCATTCATATACCATATTGTACGCATGACGTGTAGTGACAGAAGTCGAGGAGGCACTGGAGGTAGTGGAAGTGTACCTTCCTGATACTAACCCCGACTCAGACCTGCATCCAGGCAAGCAACAGTTTGCATTTAAGTCGTTTATAAAATTTTCTTTATCACTATGATGAGTAGTCTATGAATTGTGCATTACGTTTAGGATGATTGATACTCCACTTGCATGGCCAAAAATCCCAGGGATTGGTGGGAACGAGTTATAGTTTGACCTATAGTAACTGCTTTGCTAATGGATAGGAAATTCGGTAGAAGTCGAGTAGTTGGAATCTACTTGCGAGAGATGTAGGACATATCTCACAGGATTGGTTAGATAGAAAATGGCTTAATATAATGAAATTGAGACCGGGCAGGGAATGGATAGGAAGCGGCGAGAATTGGGTCTCGATCGCATAGCCCTGCCTGTGTTGATTAAGGACCGTCCGTATGCAGCCCCTTCGGACAAGCTTGACTTGTACCGGCAACATAATGGATATATGGGCTCCAGTAAACTGACGTAGCTTGGTCACTTGGGTGTCGAGGCATATCGTTCCGTTTTATAGGTGAGGGTTGAGGGCAGCAAGGTGTAAATCCGCTGGTGGGCACGTCAGAGTACGCCCCACGCAGGGACCTCCTGCTCGTGACAGATCGACCGATTCGGCATTTGAGTGTCTCGCAAAAGGTTGTCATATACGACTAGTACTGAAGTGTTACGTAGGTACTGCGCGAAGTACTCACTGGCATTTCCAAAAGTGCGTATGTGTCGTGTTGTACGGGTGTGTTCTGATTGCTATCACCGTCCCTCGTGGAAATAGAGTACCACTTGTTCACTGAGCGGTGATGTAGTAAATACTAAAGAAGCCAGAAAATCATATTGTATTGAATTATAATTACTTTGCAACCTTGTATGATTTAGAGATAGTACAATTAAAAGTTTACAATTTCCCCATACTTTAGCTATAACAGCATTATGTGCTCTGAGCATGTCATATCATCGGTAAAGCGTTTCTTGTTTGATTGTGGAGCCCATGATGTGCCGTGCTTGGAGAATGTCATTTGCTACTTAAAACTTGATTATAAGGATCTACTTGTAGGCGAGTCATTTATGCTTCACCTTACCTATGTTTAGTGTCCCCTTGCATATGTCTAGTGAGACGGGTTAGACATGCTGAGCCTTATGCTCAGTTTGTAGTTAACGAGTTTTTGCAGGTTATACAATTGATGAAGGGTTTGATGATGAGGCCGCTCCCCCTCCAGGGTGTACAGCTGAATGGGACCCTGCACGCCGCCGTGATTGAGGGTTGCTAGTGCAATGTATCCAAGGCATGGATAACTTTGCTTTTGCATAGCTAGTGCTAAGAGCATAGCTATGATATATATATTTCTTTACTTCCGCTAGTATTGTAAAACTTCCGCTGTATTATAAACAAAAGATTTCGTCTTGTATTTTATTCAAGTTCGGTTCCTGTATACTGTTGGGTGTCGCATCGCACGACACCACCCAATGAGATCCTCGGATGTCAGGATTCCGGTCCCCACAGACATGGTATCAGAGCATCATTGGGAACAGTGTACGTGAAAAGAACATATTTTCAAAAATTAGGATTTGAGTGAGGAATTAGCTATATGCCTTTATAAGGAGTATTATTAGTATAAGATATAAAGGTGGTAAACTAACTATGTGTTATTATATTCTGTAATGATGCCCCGACGTCAGGTAAGAGGTAAAGTACGCCACTAAGAGCGGGTCAATCTCGGTAAGCTTAGCATACGAGGAGTGGTATGTGAAATTTCCGTAGCTTGGCACGGGAAGTTAATAGGAGTCTCTGAAGCTCTTTGTCGATGGTTTTGATCCCGCAGATCTCCCGACACTACTAAGAGTGTTTGCGGAGTTTAAAGTTTGGTGTGGGCGCGCGGAGATTCAAGAAGGTGAAATGTAAAATGACACGGGAGACATAAAGATTTACGTGGTTCGAGACGCCTGAGCGTAATACCCTACTCCACGGGGTGTTTTGGTGTTGTATTGGATGTATGAACTCAACTCTGGTGATGTGAGTTGAGTGCGCGTGTGAGCCAATTAGTCTAGATCAGATCCGAGAGAGCTCAGAGAGATCAGAGCGCGGAGAGCCCCGCTATGTATCGTCGGCCTGTCTTTTTAATGTACAAGGACAGACCGTTACAAGTTGGCCTGGCTCGACATGTGGCCCCGGCGGCTACTAATATTGATACACATTTGATGTGCTTAATTACCCTTAACAACCGAGTTACGGGCTTTGACAGCGCCGTTACTGGTAATTATGGTCGTCCGATCGTATGTCATTAACATAGTATTAGTAACACTTAATTGGATTTTGAAGTCCTTGATTCCCCTTTGAAGATCCGGAGCCGTTGTGAGTCTACCGGTGGTTTGAGGCTGAAGTTCCGACGGTTGGACACGTGGCAGCTCCGGAGCATACTGTGGGGAACAGATCGGTCCGGTGCCACCAGACACGTGTCAGTTTTGGAGCTTTCCTCTGTCTGGGGTTAGGTCCGGGGGTGCCGTTATGGTACATAGCCCGGAGCTTCCCCCTGGTGGGCGGTAGCTCTGGTTCGATAGTACATGTGGCGACCCTGGGACTAACCATGTTGGGGAAGCGGGTCTGTTTATGTCTGACATGTGGGCCTCCGAAGGTCTTCAAATCAAGTAGATGACATTTCCTTGAGATCTTTGCAATCTCAAGGGGTATACAGTACCCAGGGTACCGACAGTGGCCCCCTGGGCCCACCTCTGGGGAAGACCTCTTGGGCGAAGTCATTCCGCCGAAGGTGGGTCCATCTTTCGACTTTTGAGCCGAGTCTTCAAAGGTCTTCAGATGTGCTGTTGGCGATAGTTTTGGAGTTAAATCCTCGCCACGTGGCATATCCCGGGTGCGACAAATGAGATCTTTGGCGTGCGGATCTCACGCAATTGAAGGTCGCCGATTCCCGATACGAAAATCATATTGGTTCCGCGCACCTTGTCAGGCCGCCGCCTTCGGGCTTCCCGCCTTACATGATGATAACAGTTCGCCTGGGTAAGAACCTCGATTTGATCGTCGGGGTGGTCCCGGCCCTCTTGTTATCGGCAGGGTGAAATTTTTGAATAGTATCTTCGGCTTCCCTGCGGTTTCCATCCAAGCGTTGCGGGGGCTTACTTAAGAAGGAAAGCACGCACCATCTGGGGTTCTTTACGGCTTTCATCTAAACTTGCGCTCGAACTCCCAAACTTGTGCTTGCTTTTCCTCCCTTGCCTCGCTGTGCTGCGATGGAGTTGGGTCTCCGCGAGAGCCGCTTGAAGACCGAAGGTGACCTGAAGAAGGTCCGGGCCCTCATGGGGTGGTCCCCGGACTTCTTCAACCACCTGGTCCGCGGCGGGGGAGAGCTCCCATTCGAGAAGGAGCACGCCAGCGAGATGGTGTACTTTTCTGCGTACGCCATGGTGGGGTTGATCCCACCTTTTTCCTCCTTTTTCTTGATGCTGCTAGACTTCTATGGTCTGTAGTTGTACCACCATGGCCCCCACTCCATTCTTCTAGTGTCTGTCTTCGTCCACTTCTGTGAAATGTGGGTGGGCATCCCCCCTGCATTGAGCTTTTCCGGACCTTCTCCATCGTTCATACCACCAGAAGGAGTAATGAGTACCTTGGCTTCTACTACTTTGTGAAGCGCAAGAAGTGCCCATTCAAGTACCTCCGGTCGTTTCCCTCTGGAAAGTGGGACGATTGGAAGAAGGACTTGATAGTCATCCGGGTGGAGGAGCACGAGAACCTGGAGCTACCCGAAGGCCTCCCCAACATCGACACTACAGTCTGGAGTGATGCTCCGGTGCTATCGGATGCCTTCAACCCTGCTCTGACCTGGATCCGCCATTGTGTGGAGGGAGGATTAACTCCTCAGGCGGTATTTTGCAATTTCCTAGTCAACAAGTGGGCACCGCTGAAGAGGAGAGAAAAACTTGCTTGGTCCCTCAACAGTGTGATGGACGACGACCGGGTCGAGACCGGGTTGAAGTCCAACATGGAGGGGGCGACCTTGGAGTTTCATCTCAAGAAGTTCCAGCACGGCATCGACGTCGCGGGTGATGACGTGACCCCACCACCAGCTTTCCTCCCTCTGAACTTGGAAGTAGATTTCAGCAGGGAGCTCTGGCGGATGATGCCGGTGCTTGACGACCTCGGTGTCGTCGAGAGACGATCGACTTCCAGGGTGGTGATCCCTGGGGCTTCTGAAGGTGGCTCCGACCCTACGTCGAAGCAATGGACAGAAGTCGTCGGCAAGGCAAGGAGCCGGCGGCCGAACCCTTGTGCCGGAAGAGGAAGCTGAAGCATGCCGACGGAAGGTCCGTCAGGCTTGCATCCTCTGCATCAGCTCCTTCTCCCTGGAGGGGGAGGTCTTCTACAACTGCGGCGACTGCACTTGCAGCAGTGTCTTCCTGGGGTGCTAGCTCCGGACACGTGACTCCAGTATCAGGGCCAGCTGAGGCCTCTGGGTCCGGAGGTCCTTCCCGGTCGAGGGGGGGCCTCGACTAAGGAAATGCCCGCAGCTGCAACAAGTTCCGGGGGGCCTTCCAGAGCTACCATGCCAGTGGCGGCCATGGCCAGTCCAGAACGCCCGGGAAAGAGATTCCATGCAAGCTGGTGCGGAAGCCATCCGAGGTAATTTTTAATCTTTACCTCAGCCAATTGTTTTGTTGTAGTAACTGTTTTTTAAGTTTCTTCATCCATCATTCGCAGCGTCCCCAAGAAGAGGAGTGAGGCTCTGCCCTCAGCCACAGCGGCTGAAGCTGTGAGGGTGGAGGCTTCTGCTTCTGTCCCGGTGCCACCCCGAGTGGTGGCTAAAGTTGCGGCAGCTCCGGCGCTAGCTGTCGTGGTCATGGACCTTGACTCATCCCCCGAGACTCCCGTGGTAGCGCCGGACCATGGGAAAGAAGATGCACCAGCGGCACCTGCACCGGAGTTTGAAGCCCCAGGTCTTGATGCTGAGATGTTGGAAGCTTCGGTCGTTGAGCCGGAGGTTATTGAAGTTCCGGCGAGTGAGCCGGATGTTGAGGAAGTCCCGGCGATTGAGCCGGCTACCTCTGAAGCTCCAGCCTCAGAGCTGGTTGCTACAGAAGCTCCAGCTACAGAGCCAGTTGCAGTTGAAGACCTTCCGGCGCCTGAGCCGGTTGAGGTTGAAGCTCCGGCCTCAGGGCCGGCTGTTGCGGACCTTCTGGCGCCCGAGCCGGTCGTTGCGGAGGTATCAGCGCTCGAACCCATGATGGTCGAGGTGCCAACACCCGAGCCACCAGCGGAGGAGGAGCCCAGGCTAGAGCCAGAAGTAGCCCCTGCTCCGGAAGTGATGACGGCGGAGGTGCCTGCTGCTGAACCAGGGTGCCCTGATGAAGTCGATGGCCCCCTACCTGAGGGGGTAAATGAAGACCTGGCGGCAGGGCCTTCGGAACCACTTCTGGAGGTCGAAACTTCTTCTGCGGGACCCTCCTCGGTGGTGACTGAGGCTATCCCAGAGGACGGCCCTTGTGCTGTGGAGGCTCAAGGGACCACTCTTGTGGAGTGGGACCCAATTTTTGTAAGCGAGAACCCGCTGGAACCAGCGGAGAAGACCCCAACAGGTCCAGACCCTATTCCCCTGTCGTTGTCCATTGACAATGCTTGCTCCAGTCTGCATCAAGTCCAGCTGGCGTTCTACCATGACAGCAAGGCTCTTGAAGAGGAGCGCCAAACCCTTAGGCGGTGGCGTAACCGGCTCTACTTCGAGACCAAGCTGGCGCAGTCGAGGCTGGCAGATGACAAGGAGTGGATCAAACAGGAGAAGGTCCGCCTGGAATACTGGGGCAAATTATTGTATGATAGGGAGAGCTTGACTCGTGCCCACGATGCTCAATCCCTGGCCATTTATGAGCAGACCAAGGCAGCTAATAGTGAGGTTGATGATCGCCAAGATAGGCTTGAAGCCATTAACACTACCCTCATCAAGTGCCGGGAGGCACTTGAGGAGAGGGAGAAGAAGCTCGAAGATGAAGAGCAAAAACTCCTAGAGCTGCGGGATGATGTCTTGAAGAGGGAGGAGGAGCTCGCCGAAAAGGTGGCTCTGGCTGAAAAGGGCCTCGAGGAACGCGCCAAGAAATTGGAGGAGCGTTGCGTTGAGGAGGAGGAGAAGGCCTGGGTGCGAGGGCAGGAACTCTACAAGCAAGAGTGTGCCATCACTGCCAGGGAGAAGAATGTTAGGGGCCGGGAGCAGGACCTGGTCGACCGCCAGAACAAGATCCACCTCCGGGAGGAGGAGCTTGGAAAACTCGAGAAGCAGGTTGCTTTAAAAGATTCAGCAAAATGCCAAAGAGGTTGAGCGCCTTGCTCGTGAGAATTCTGAACTGGCGACGGTCAAAAGATCCTTGGAGGAACTGAAGGGCTTGAGGACTGTGGACTCCCTACAGGTTTGGGAATTCTTGAGCAAAGCTAACGATGGGCTGACACCAATGGGCTTCAGTACCCTACGTCCGGATGATCCGGAGCCGGAGCCGGAACTGGCGTTGCAAGCGTTGAGCTCGGCGGGTGGCAAACTCTCCAAGGTGGGTGACATCATTGCAGACCAGTTGGAGGTTGAGGGGCAGTCCTTGGCGAGGAACATCGCAGAGTATGTGCTGACGTGCTACACCAGCCGGGATCCCCAATTTCCTCTGGACCCGGTGCTTGAAGGTCCCATCGAAGGAGAAGGTGAAGCCACCCGAGCCAACGTGTCGGAGGTTGCTCAGAAGGTCGCCCAGTTCTTCCATAGGGTCTAGGACCATCCCTGTAGCTCCCACTTGTATTCTCTCTTTTTCTTCCCCAATTTTGTAATCCCTTGTCTCCAGATGAATGAAATCCACAATTTGTTAATGAATTTCATTTTTTGTCTTCAACACTTTTGTCTTCACTTGGCCCCCTGGTAGATGTACACAATTTGATTGTGAACATGTACCAAGAGGATATTGTGTTTTGTTGAATACTCGTTTGCTTCAAATTTCTAGAGTGTAGGTCCGAAGTCTTCGATAGTGAAGGCCCCCTGAGGTTGTCGGAGCTCAGAAGCTCCGGTATTGACTACCGGCGGAGCTTAGTAGCTCCGGCAATAGTCTCTATCAATGCGTAGAGCATCGATAGTTAGTCCTCCGGGGTGTCGGAGCTTAGTAGCTCCAGCAGTGACCTTTGCCAACGCGTAGCATCTCGGCAGCAGACTCTGCTTGTGGGGTCTTCTCACAATCTTTTATTCTACGTCGACAGCTGGCCCCCCTAGCTTTGCCGGAGCTTGGATGCTCCGGTAATGCTCGTTTTCAATGTTTAACATCGATCACAAGCCACCTAGGGGGAGTCGGAGCTTTGTTAGCTCCGGCTTTTCTCCATCAACGTGGATTCATTGTTTTTCCTGCACACTGAAGCCAAGAAAAATAGTAAAATTCGCTCCTTGCCTATAACTTCGTCGCGGCTTACGATTCCCAAGAAAATTTTAGGTCAAACACAATTCTGAATACAACCGAATGTGTTGCCTTCTTTCTTCTAGATCCAATTGTACTTGGACCTGCCTTACTTCGGCCTGCCGGGGTGTAGGTAGAGTGGCGTACTTAGGGTGCTTGACCAGGCTAAGTCGATAGCACACTCCGGCCCTAGATTGGCTTGGCGGCATTCAGGCGAGTGGGCCATGAACAATATTTGAATCCAAAAGAATTGACAATACACCTCAAATTGTACATGAACTGGTCGAACTAAAATTTTTTAAGAATTGCACAACTTTGTTATAGACAAGAAAGAGAAAAATAAAAAATGTTGAGCCTGTACAAAATAAATGCACGTGGAGTCCGTTTCACATGAAGATGTCTTTCATTATAGGTCCGGGGTACAGGGGAAACAAGTACACTCTTAGGGTACGGAACCAGGCTAAGCGTGTTTCGTTTCTCGTTTGACCCAGGGTAGCTAGCCACACTTTTAGTCCTGAGACTGTGACAAGTGTTGCATGAACTTTGCGGACCTTCCGGGAAAGGTCCAGCTGTTCTCCCGGGGGAACTACCCGACTTTGTACAACGACTCTATAACATACACCTCAAGTTACTACAGACACACCTCCGTGATATCAAGTGTAGAACTTACGGAGGTGCTCAATATTCCAAGGATTTGGGAGAGGTGTCCCATCCTCGGTAGCCAAGCGAACGCTTCCAGGACGGGATACTTTAATAACTCGGAAGGGTCCCTCCCAGCTGGGGGAGAGCTTGTTTAACCCTTCTCTGGATTGTATTCTCCATAGCACCAGATCGCCTTCCTCGAGCAGTCGGTTGTGTACATGCCGCTGATGATAGCGCTAAAGGGCTTGCCGGTATCGGGCATTCTGAACAGCTGCCTGGAACCTTCCCTCCTCAAGGAGATCTAGGTCTTCACGCCAGAGCTGGTCCTGCGTGGCTTCGTCGAAGGTTCGGACCTGGAGTGACCCCAAGGTGATTTCCGGAGGAAGGATTGCTTCAACTCCGTACACCAGGAAGAAGGGTGTCTCTCCAGTTGACCGGTTTGGAGTTGTCCTATTGGCCCATGGAGTGGGCGGAAGCTCTTCAATCCAGTTGGCTCCATGTTTTTTCAAGCGCTCATAGGTGCGCGTTTTGAGTCCTTTCAGGATTTCAGCATTTGCTCTCTCGGCCTGGCCATTGCTTGCGGGGTGAGCTATGGAGGCGAAGAAAACTTGAATGCTGAGGTCTTCGCAATATCCTTGAAATGCAGAGCTTGTGAATTGGGTCCCGTTATCAGTGATGATTTTGTTTGGGACTCCAAATCTGCATACAATGGACTACAAAAAGTTGATAGCAGATTGCTTGTTTATTGTCACAACTGGAGTTTGTTCCGACCACTTGGTGAACTTATCAATGGCGACATACAAGAACTTATAACCTCCAATGGTTCTTGGGAAAGGTCCCAAGATGTCCATCCCCCACACGGCGAAGGGCCATGTAGGAGGTATCATTTGTAGAGGCTGAGCCGGTGTGTGAATTTGCTTTGCATGAAATTGGCATGCTTCGCATTTCTTCACCAGCACAATTGCATCCTGGAGTGTTGTAGGCCAGTAGAAGCCATGCCGGAAGGCTTTACCGACTAGCGTGCGGGAAGACGCGTGGTTCCCGCACTCGCCTCCGTTGATTTCTGCGAGGAGCTCGCAGCCTTCTTCCCTTGTAATGCACCGCACTAGGACACCATTGGCACCGCGCCGATAAAGATCCCCTTCTACCAATGTGTATCTTTTAGCCAATCTGACTATCCGGTCAGCAGATACATCATCGTCAGGAAGGATTTTGTCTTTCAAGTAGCTCCGGATCTCCGAGATCCATGCATCGGAGCTAACTTGAGCATTTGAGTCTTGCGTGCTGGGTTGCTCGGAGCTTCCGGCAGCACCTACGACCCTTGATGGCTGCCATGGTAACAGGGCCATCGGGACCGACATCTTCGGGATGCTGATCTCGCCCCCTTCGCTCAGTTCGGCAGGCTAAGTTGTGGGTTTTGACAACCTCCGGACAAAAGTTCCTGAATGTGGCCTAGAGGGGGGTGAATAGGCCTTTTGAATTCCCTGCACACTTAATAGAATCGTCAAACCTTGGTTGGCCGGACTAGTCCGGTCGTGTGGGCGGACTTGTCCGGTGTGCTAAAAATATGTGTGTTGATCAAGTGTTGATTGGGAATCTAAGTTTCTTTAGCAGCAGAAATGAGAACAACTGATACTTTTATTTGAGATTAATATAAGAATGCAGGTAAAACTTATGATTCCCTTGGGTTGATGTTTTAGCACTTAAGTGATCTAGTGAATAAAATTTAAATGAAATAAGGCGCAAGACACACGAATTTTTCCCGAGGTTCGATCTCAGCACGAGATCTACATCCTCGTTGAGGAAGCTCACACAGAGCCGGGTCTCCAACCCTTTCCCTCTTCAAGTCACCATGAAGGCCGACTTGATTCCACTATCACGGGTAATCACCAAGTTTGTTGGGCAACCTCACAAGTTGAGGGCTCCCACGAGAATTACAACGAAACAAGTGATCAAATACACTCAAAAGTATTACAATGCAGAGTATGAGTGTAGAAGGATCAAACCCCAAGAGCTCGCAATGAAAGAACGACGATCTCCCAATCCCGAATCCAAGTGTTCAATTGATTTCACTCTTTTTGCACTTTAGATGTGTGGGGAGATGTGTTTTGGGCTCTTGGGATGAAGTGGCGGCGCTAGGGTTTGTTGTTTGATCAGTATTCGATGTGTGTGTTAACTGGGAAGTTGTGGACTCTGTATTTATAGGGTTTCCAAAAGGTAGCCGTTGAAAAACCCTAACACCGGACTAGTCCGGTGCAAGTCCGGGCTTGTCCGGTCTCAGTACATTTTGAAGTCCAGAAAATCTGCCGGACTAGTCCGGTGCTGTGTGAAAGTAAATCCAGAAAGTTCATCGGACTAGTCCGTAGACTAGTCCGATCTCCACGAATGCTAGATTCCAGAAAGTTCAACGGACTAGTCCGGTCCATGATCGCACTAGTCCGGTCCCTCCATATGAGAGACTCCAGAAACATCAACGGACTTGTCCGGTGGAGGCACTGACTAGTCCGGTCTCCCTATAAGTGGGATTCCAGAAAGATGAACGGACTAGTCCGGTCCAAGATCGGACTAGTCTAGTGCTTTGTAAAAGTTAGGTTAATTTTAATCCCTTACCCTCGCGCAAAGTTGTGAACACTTGGAGTGTGTCTTTCATACACTCTCTATACATTCAAAATCTAATTTAGTCTTCCAAGCTTCATCAAAGTATCTCTCTTCGAACACCACTTCATTTTTCACCATTTTGTGTGCACCGAGCTGTTTCACTTGTTTGGCCTGCAATCATCTCAGTGGATTCATTAGGATCTCATATGTTTGTCATCAATTAGCCAAAACCCACAAGGGATATCCTAGATGCACTTACAGTTCCGTCAGGAGCTGGAGCTCTGGTTGACGCTTTCGTCAAGAGTTCGTCGACTTCAGCGTTGTGGACACGCTGGACGTGGTGGAGGTATAGGACTTCGAAGTCCTTCTGAAGCTTCTGGACTTCAAGGAGGTAAGCAGCTAATTGGATATTGTTGCAGGAGCATTCACCCTTCACTTGTTTAATGATGAGCTATGAATCTCCCTTGACCAGCAGCTGCTTGACACCGCATGATAGTGCCACCTTTAGTCCGTAGATGAGTGCTTCATACTTCGCCATGTTGTTGGTCGCCTTGAAGTCAAGGTGTACCATGTATTTTACTTTCTCCCCAGTTGGTGCGAGGAGAAGGTTTCCAACTCCGGCCCCCTGCCTTTGCATGGAGCTGTCAAAGTAGAGGGTCCAGTGAGGCTTGGTGAAGACCGGAGCCTTGTGTTCCGGCTTCTACTCACTCGGGCCCCCAGGGTTTGATGCAGAGGGAGTCCATTCCGCCACAAAATCTGCCATGTTTGACTCTTGATTGCTTGTCTTGGAATGAACTCGAGATCGAATTCGGCCAATTCCGCTGCCCACTTTGCAATATTCCCAGTTGAATTGGGATTATGCAAGATTCCTCGAAGTGGGTAAGAAGTCACCACTGAAATCTTGTGATCTTGGAAGTAATGGCGAAGCTTCCTGGAGGCGATAAGTACTGCATAGAGCAGCTTATGCTGAAGTACACTGGGCGCTGGATGGTCTGGACCCTCCTGGAGGGGTCCGGAGCTTCCTCTTCATTGACCCGGATCCTCCCGGAGGGATCCGAACCTTCTTTGGGGACCTCCGGGTCCTTGCTAGAGGGACCCGGAGCTTCCTCAGAAGCGACCTGGACCCTCTCGGAGGGGTCTGGGTCTTCTGAAGTAACTTCTTGTGGACTCAAGTCTGGTAACTGGGACCCAGACTCGCTTTCAGGAACCTCCGGACCCTCCCGGAGTGGTCTGGATTCCTGAGCATGGGACAGTTCTGGTCTCTCCGCAAATAGGACCATACTGACGACTTCGTCAGTTGCTGAAATGTAAAGCAGCAAAGGCTCACCAGGGTTCGGAGCTACCAGAGTTGGTTGGATGGTGAGGAGCTGTTTTAGCTCCTGGAACGCCTTTTCTGCTTCTTCGGGCCATTGGAATGGTCCGGACTTCCTCAATAACTAGAAGAAGGGAAGTGCCCATTCCGCCAGTCTTGAAATGAAATGGCTGAGTGCTGCTAGACATCCAGTCAGCTTTTGGACATCTTTGATGCGGGCTGGTGACCGCATGTCTTCAATGGCTTTTATCTTCGCCGGATTAGCCCCTATGCCCCGGTGACTTACCAGGAAACCAAGAAGTTTTCCGGAGCTAACATCGAAGACACACTTGTCTGGGTTTAGCTTTGTGCGGGTGACCCAAAGCTTTTCGAAGACAGCCTGTAAGGTGTCAAGGAGTGACTCCTTGTTCTTGACCTTGACCACGATGTCATCGACGTACACTTCCACTATGTCTCTAATTAGTTCTTTAAAAGTTTTGTACATAGCTCGTACAAAGGTTGAAGCTGCATTCTTGAGACCAAATGGCATGGCTGTATAATAGTACAATCCATCTACTGTGATGAAAGAGGTATGCTCTTCATCTTCCCTAGATATTCTGATTTGATGATACCCAGAATATGTGTCTAGGAAACACAGTAATTCACACCCGGAGGTGGAATTCACTATCTGATCTATTCTAGGTAGTGGGAATGGATCTTTTGGACACGTCTTATTTAGAGTTGTGTAGTCAATACACATCCGAAGCTTCGCGCCGGCCTTGGGCACAATGAATGTAGGCCTAGAGGGGGGGTGAATAGGCCTTCTTGATTTTCTCGGTTCCTGTAGCACTTCAACAAAAAGGTCAAATCCAGATATATCGGACTAGTCCAGTAAAGTGCGGACTAGTCCGGATTTCACGGGCTAGGTTGATCAAGTTAGGTCAATTTGATTGTTTCGTTGTCGTTTGCAGCGGAAATATAAACTTTAATGACAGTTCAATAGTTGTAGTTAAGTTTTATTGCAAGTATGATTCTTGTTCAACTATTTAACTTGAATTCAACAAAATGAATCAAACCCTAGATAATGTTGATCAACTAGAATGATGAACACAAATGAACAAGACACAAGATTTATCCCGTGGTTCGGTTACCACGAAGGCAGCCTACATCCACGTTGAGGAGCCCACAAAAGGACTGGGTCTTCACCAACCCTTCCCTCGTTGGATCACCACGAAGGCCAATCCTCTTCCACTAATCACACAGGGGTAAATCACCAAGTTGAAGGGGCAATCTCACAAGTTGAGAGCTCCCTTGATTACAAGTTTCAAAACCACCAATAACACACTTCGAAATATACAAATTGAGATGCAAGAGTGTGTTAGAGATTCAAACCAAGAGCTCAATCGTGTGCCAAGTGCCTCTCCAATGATCTACAAGTGATCTTCAAAGGATTGATTGATTTTGCACTTAATTTCGTGGAGAGAGATGGTTTTTGAGTCTCTTGGGAGGTGTGACGGCGCTAGGGTTCGAGAGTGGTTAAAAGTGGGCCGTGCACCTCTATTTATATGGGGTTTCTAGAAGTTACCGTTAGGGTTCAGAAAGATCGGACTAGTCCGTGGTGGTGACCGGACTAGTCCGGTGTGCTGTGTGAAGCAAACCCTAAGTGTCTAGGAATCTCGGACTAGTCCGGTTCAAAACGGACTTGTCCGATTTCGTCACTGGAAAGCTTCGGACTAGTCCGATTGCCATCGGACTTGTCCGGACCTGTGAAACCCTAAGTGTTTAGAACGACAAGTCCGGACTTGGAGGACTTGTCCGATTTAGATCAGAGTGTATATCGGACTAGTCCGTGTAATCAACGGACTTGTCCGAAGTGGATCAGAAAGGGTATCGGACTAGTCCGGTGGTGACCGGACTTGTCCGATCTAGTGACTTGTGCATTGAGTTGAGGACTAGTCCGCACTGGGGAGGACTAGTCCGAAGTGGAACAGAAAGATATCGGACTAGTCCGGTGGAGACAGGACTTGTCCGATCTTGTGCAGAATGTGATAGCGGACTAGTCCGGTCCTGTATAGCTTTGTGCATTGTGTGTGTGTGATTAAATGAGATTGAGCTCTTGGGTGTGTTTCCTTAACACACTCCATACATACTAATCTACTAATTTCTTCTTCTTGAGCTCAAATTCATTCTCCTTCTTAATTTCCCTCTTTTTGGCATTTTGCTCATTTTTCATCATTTTCCTGCATTCATCTCAACAAAAGGATTAGGATCCCAATTGCTTGTCATAAATCATCCAAAACCCACAAGGGAGTCCTAGATGCACTTTCAATCTCCCCCTTTTTGGTGATTGATGACAACCAATTGAGATTTCACAAAATGAGGTATAAAATGAGATTTTCATAAAGTATGCACATATGACTCAAAAATTCATCAAGCAACAAGATAATTATTCATATGTGCATTCTTTATGGTGGGATGCATACTAATAGCATGAATGCATTAAGAATGACAGAATTTGCATTGATCAACTAATATCAAGTGAATATGGCATTTCAGGGGCAAAAAAATTCAGATTTCATCACACACTTGCAAATTATTTGAGCAATTCATAACAGGACCAAACATGATATGAAAATAGAGTTAAGCAAATACAATCACAATTAAAAAACATAGAGAGCTCTCTCCTCGCATCCTATTCAGCTAAAGCTTAGACTAGAGACTCCCCCTTAATCTCTCCCCCTTTGGCATCAAGACACCAAAAAGAGAGAGAGGAAGGTCCTAGGGCTTCACTCTTCGCTATCAGTCCTCTCGTCGTCTTCATCGTCTTCATCGCTTTCGGCTTGACGAGGTTGAGAGGTGGGAGGAGGAGCGGAGCTGCTCGAGCCCCCAATGCCAAAATAGGCAAGCTCGGAAGGAGTCAAGGGGCTGAGCTCGGTGATGTCTGGATGAGAATCTTCAGAAAGTACTGGAGATCCAATTGGATTGATCTCCAGCTTCTCACTTAGCTGCTTCACATTGGATTTTATGTATCTCATGTCCTCCTTCCTCTTCTGATTTAGCTTGTGAAGCTTCACTTCAGTTTTCTTGCATGAGGAGAAAATTGCAGCCAAGTACTTGAGGATCCCACTGGCGGATCCTTTCTGAGGGGCTTCCCTGGAGGGAGGAGTAGCCCTAGCAGCTTCTTCTTGCCTTGCCGGTGCCTCGGGGCTTGAGGCCTGCGATGGAGCAGCCTGGACACTCACGGACTGAGGCTTCTGAGGCCTCAGTGGAGTGTGCTCCACATCCTTCACAAACTCGATCCCTGTGACCTTCTCAATCATGAACATCAAGTAAGGGGCATAGCCACAGGATTGGTTGGGGGTACTTGAGATATTGACCATATCATTCCAGATATAGTCTGCAACATCGAATTGCCTTTTCTTGCTGATGACCCTCATCAGGGTCCGGAGGTAGCCTTGCACACTCCCTGCATCCCCATCCTTGGGAGCAATCGTCTTCCTGAGGACTCTGTTGAGGACCACAAAGAAAGGCTTCATGTTCTTTGTGGAGGGAGGGACATACTTGGAGGTGGGCTCATACATGAACTTCATTCCATCCCTCTCAATGACCCCAATGTTGTGGATAATGAGTTGGTCTTGTCCTTCAGAGTCAAGGTGCAGCAGGCGGGCAAACTCTTCCTGGGTAATGGAATACTTGGATCCATGAGTCATCCAAGTCACACTTTCTTCGTCTTCACTTGAGAAGTGGCACGTTGCATAGAATTGTGCAATCACTTCATCATTCCAATTATATCTGAAGGCAAACAAATCCTTCAGCCCATGTCGCTCTGCAGCTTGTATCACTTCATCAAAAGCTGCACATTTCCTCTTCTCAAGGTGGGCCCAGTCAATCCATTGACTGCGCACCACTGGGGTCTTCATCGGCAAGTAGACCAGCTTGTAGAAGTCAGCATGGAAATTTGACCAGAATCTGCCATCAGCTGCTTGCTTGGGCCTTGCATAGCAATCAACACTTCTCAACTTCATAGCCACATCGCTGCCCTTGCCATTGAATCTTTCCTCATTGGGGTCCCGGACCCCTTCTCTGGGAGTATGCAGCTTTAGGGGCCCAACAGGCCCTGTGGCAACCCCCTTGCCCTTCCCTTTAGCTTGGCGAGGGCCACTTGAAGGAGGAGCAACCTTCGAGGCGGCCTTCTTGACACACACCTTCCTCCGAACCTGGGGAGGTGAGGGAGCAGGCTCGGAGGGTCTCTCTTGGCGTTTCTTGCCAAGACCCGCCGAGGACCGAGGTGCCACCTCGTGGTCCAACTCGGCCTCGAAATCGGAGATTTCGTTGTCGGAGCTCGACATGATCTGAGAATGAGTGATCAAGAGAAAGGACAAGTTATACAAGGTATTGGTGAGGTAAGATGGCAATGGAATGCATTAGGGAATTAAAGAATTAGGTTTTGGTTCAGAAACAACGGACTTGTCCGGTGCACGGGCACGGACTAGTCCGGGGGACCGGACTTGTCCGTACCTGGACCGGACTAGTCCGGTGTTCATCCGCAAAAACCTAACAAACTGGATAAAAATTGATCCCTAATGAAATAACTAGTCTAGCATACACATAGTACATCAACTGGACATGCAACTAGTGAAGAATGCTAGGCCAAACGATAAGCAATAAAGAAATTTGTGATTTCTTAGGGTTTTGAGGAAAATTTACCAAGAAATCCAAGGAAGCTTGAAAATGTGGGGGTTGGAGGCCGGACTTGTCCGCTAACTTCAATCCCCGAGTCTTCAAGCGTGATCTCCGCCCAAGATTGAGGCTTTTCGACGGAGGAATCAAGGGTTCGCCTTGGGAGCTCGAGCGCAAGAGAGAGAAAGCTTGGGGGCGAGTGTGGGGTGAAGGGATTAGGGTTTAGTGGCGGCTAGGGTTATGGACACGAAAAATCGGACAAGTCCGGACATGACCGGACTAGTCCGAAGTCCTCCAGAAACTTAAATCGGACTAGTCCGTGGTCTGTCACACTAGTCCGGCCTAACCGGCACACTGTGGACTAGTCTGCAATGACGGACTAGTCCGGGTAACCACGGACTTGTCCGTGGTCACCAGGAGAGAATTGCATAGCCCATTCATATATATTTGAAGGTCCAATAATTGAGGGTAGAGAGGCAAAACAATTCAAATAATCTTGATGAATTTGACCAGTAAGAAAACAACAATCATACTATGATAAAAAATTCATCAAGATCTAATAATTGACATAGTTTTTCGAGAGAAAAATGGGGAGGAATAATTTTCACAATTCAATCAATATTTTGAAGCAATCATACAGGTATGCAACTTTTCAAGCCACACTCCGAGAATCAAGGATGTTTAGCTCATTTTGGAGTTCGCAAAAACGTTTTTCATCAAGTGGCTTGGTGAATATGTCGGCCAATTGTTTTTGGGTGTTGACATGAGATATGGATATGTCTCCTTTCATGGAATGGTCTCTCAAGAAATGGTGTCTTATGTCAATGTGTTTAGTTCTAGAGTGCTCAACAGGATTGTGGGCTATTTTAATGGCACTCTCATTGTCGCAAAGAAGAGGAATACGGTTCATATTGTAACCGTAATCCCTTAGAGTTTGTCGCATCCAAAGGAGTTGTGCACAACAACTCCCGGCTGCAACATACTCCGCTTCGGCTGTGGATAATGCAATGGAATTCTGTTTCTTGGATGACCAAGAAACTAAGGATCTTCCTAGGAATTGGCAAGTGCCAGAAGTGCTTTTTCTATCAACTTTGCACCCGGCATAATCTGCATCGGAATACCCAATGAGATTGAATTTTGAGCCTTTTGGGTACCAAAGACCAAGGTTGGGTGTATGAACTAAATATCTTAGGATTCTCTTTACGGCTGTCAAATGACATTCCTTAGGGTTGGCTTGAAATCTTGCACACAAACATACACTCAACATAATATCTGGCCTAGATGCACATAAGTAAAGTAAAGATCCAATCATGGAGCGATATACCTTTTGGTCGACCCTCGGTCCATCTTCATTGAGATCCAAGTGACCATTCGTTGCCATGGGAGTCTTTATGGGCTTTGCCTTGTCCATGCCAAACTTCTTGAGGATGTCATGTGTGTACTTGGTTTGGCTTATGAATGTTCCTTCCCTTTGTTGCCGCACTTGGAATCCCAAGAAGTACTTCAATTCTCCCATCATTGACATTTCAAATCTGTCTGTCATAATTTTACTAAACTCTTCACAGAAAGATTGGTTAGTTGATCCAAAAATTATATCATCAACATAGATTTGGCAAATGAAAAGATCATTATCCAGATTTTTCGTGAATAGTGTATAATCTACTTTGCCAATTTGAAAGCCATTATCAATTAAAAAATCTCTAAGACACTCATACCAAGCTCTAGGAGCTTGTTTGAGGCCATAGAGAGCCTTACACAGTTTATACACGTGGTCGGGGAACTCTTCGTCTTCAAATACGGGTGGTTGCTCCACGTACACCTCTTCCTTGATCGGTCCGTTGAGGAAGGCGCTTTTTACGTCCATTTGGTACAGCTTGAAATCATGGTGAGTAGCATACGCAAGTAATATTCTAATTGATTCAAGCCTAGCTACTGGAGCAAAAGTTTCATCGAAATCCAAACCTTCGACTTGTGAGTAACCTTTGGCCACAAGTCGTGCCTTGTTTCTTGTCACCACCCCGTGTTCGTCTTGTTTGTTGCGGAAGACCCACTTGGTGCCGACTATGTTTGCATTGGGTCTTTCCACAAGTTCCCAAACCTCGTTTCTCTTGAAGTTGTTCAACTCTTCTTGCATTGCCACCACCCAGTCCGGATCCTTCAATGCATCCTCAGTCCTGCGGGGTTCCAAAAAGGAGACAAACGAGTAATGTTCACAGAAATTTGCTATACGAGATCTGGTGGTTACTCCCTTTTGGATGTCGCCGATGATGTTGTCGATTGAATGATCCCTTTGAATGCATTGGTGTACTCTTGGGTGTGGCACTTGGGGGGTCGTATGTTGGTGTTCATCTTCTTCTCCCCCTGAGTTGTTGTCCTCGTTGATTTGTTGATCATGTTCATATTCTTGTGATTGATCTTGTATCGAGGCTCCCCCTTGATTGTTGATCTCCTCTTGTGGTTCACTTTCCTCTTGTATTTGTGCCGATGACTCTTGTGGTCGTACTTCGCCTAGAGCCATCCTCTTTGTTGCTTGATAGGGGGCTTCCTCTTTACCTAATTCACATTGATCAACTTGCTCCTTTTGGGAGCCATTAGTCTCATCTAACACTACGTCACGTGCCACTTCAACAAGTCCGGAGGCCTTGTTGAAAACACGATAGGCGTAAGTGTTCGAATCATAACCAAGCAAGAAACCTTCATCGGACTTCGAAGCGAACTTTGAAGTCCTGGGCTTCTTGTTCAAAATGTAGCAAGGAGAACCGAAAACTCGAAAATATGAAATGTTCGGTTTGTTACCGGTGAGTAGCTCATAGGGAGTCTTCTTTAGTAGTCGATGAAGGTAGAGTCGATTTGTGGCATGGCAAGCGGTGTTGATTGCTTCCGCCCAAAATCGATCCGAAGTCTTGTATTCATCGAGCATTGTTCTTGCCATCTCTATGAGCGTTCGGTTCTTCCTTTCGGCAACTCCGTTTTGTTGTGGAGAGTATGGTGCTGAGAATTCGTGCTTGATTCCTTCCTCATCAAGGTACTCCTCCACTTGTATGTTCTTGAACTCCGTGCCGTTGTCGCTCCGAATACTCTTGATTGATAGTGAGAACTCGTTTTGCGCTCGCTTGAAGAATTTCTTGAGTGTTCCTTGTGTTTCTGACTTGTCATGCAAAAAGAACACCCAAGTGAAGCGGGAAAAATCATCAATAATGACTAAACCGTATTTGTTACCGCCTATGCTTATGTAAGCAATTGGACCGAAGAGATCCATATGAAGTAGTTCGAGCGGTCTTGTCGTGGTCATGATGTTCTTCGCGGGATGTTGTGCTCCAACTTGCTTTCCTGCTTGGCACGCGCTACAAGGCCTGTCTTTCTCAAACACAACATCTTTCAAACCTCGGATGTGATCGCCCTTGAGGAGTTTTTGAAGGTTCCTCATACCAACATGTGCTAGCCGTCTATGCCACAACCAACCCATGTTTGTTTTTGCAATCAAGCATGTGTCGAGTTCGGCTTTATCCTTGTTGAAGTCAACAAGATAAAGCATTCCCTTTAACATACCCTTGAATGCAACAGAACCATCACTTCTCCTTGAGACGGTCACACCCTCGTTAGTAAACAGACAATTATAACCTTTGTCACATAACTGAGATATGGACAGCAGGTTATAATCTAAAGATTCAACTTGTAAAACATGCGAAAGAGTATGTTCAGAGGATATTGCAATTTTACCGGTACCGAGGACCCTTCCTTGACTGTTATCCCCAAAGTAGATGCCTTCGTTTGGGTCCTGGTTCACTTCATACTCCACAAACATCCTCCTTTCTCCGGTCATGTGGTTGGTGCATCCACTGTCCAGCACCCATTTGGATCCACCGGAGGAGTAGGCCTGCAAAAACAAATTACGCCTTGGTTTTAGGTACCCAAGCTTGCTTGGGTCCTTGGAGGTTAGTAACGATACATTTGGGCACCCACACATGGGATTTTGTGTTCCCATGGCGTGGCCCAGCGTAATAAGCATACACTTTACCAACATTATTTTTCATTAATACATAAGAAGCATCAAAGGTTTTAAACAAGAGTTGCTGTTGATTATGGGTCGGACTAGTCTGTGTGACCGGACTTGTCCGGACGACCGGACTTGTCCGGACCACAATCGGACTAGTCCGATTTTCATGAGAGTTTAGATTTTTAGTTTTCGAGTTACCAGGTTGTGAGGGTCCTCCCTTCACAAAGGTGATCCTTCCCTTGTTATTCTTATGATTTACAGCTCTTTGCTTTCCATCACAAGAGTAACCAATGCCATACTTGACATTTGGAGGTCTTTGGACCAAATATGCACTACGTGCATAGTTGATCCTCTCCTTGTCAAATATTACACATTGGGTAGGATTTTTGTCCTTCGTGGAGGTAGGATTTTCCTTCAACCTGGTGTTAGTTTTATCACATTTGCAAACATGAGCGATATTAGTTAAAGTGGGTTGAGAAGGTAGGGTTGAAGAGGAGGAAGGTTCACTAAGCTTGAGTGACTCAACCTGCACTTCAAGGATCTTGTTGACCCTGATTTGGTCATCAAGTTGATTCTTGATTGCAACATTTGAGTTGGTTAACTCCAAGCAAGTTTTCTTGCTTGAAGCTAGCTCAAGCTCTAGTGAGTGATTTTTCTCCTTTTCAAGAACTAGAAGATTGTCAAGTTCGACATGCTTCTCCTTTTGGGAGATAATCATGTCTTCTTGACGATCAATTAGCTCTTCCTTCTCAATAAGTTGGTTAAGCAAGAATTTCATTTTAGCAGCAGTTTTTCTATCTAAGCCAATTAGCATATCTTCATCATCACTATCTAGATCATCATCACTTGAGTAAGAATGCGAGGAAGGAGTTTTGATGTTTACCTTGCGTTTACCTTCCTTAGCCATGAGGCAAGTTCCATTTGCCTTCTTTGCACCGAGCGTGGGGAAGAGTGTGGATTTCTTGGACATGCTTTCAATGGCTATGCTAGCCATTTCTTCTTCATCGGACGATGAGGACTCATCGTTTGAGTCCCATTCCTTTCCGATGTGTGCTTGTTCAACTTGCTTCTTCTTCTTGAAGAATTTCTTCGGTTGAGGCTTGGATTCTTTACTCTTCTTCTTGTTGTCCTCATACGGGCAATCGACTATAAGGTGATTGTATTCACCACAATTGTAACATGCCCGCCTCATCTTTGGCTTTGTCTTCTCCTTGTATTTTCCTTCACTCGATTTTGCTCCTTGTCTTTTCTTCATAATTCTTTTGAATTTCTTCATGAACAAAATCATATCTTCTTCGTCCAGCTCGCTGCTTTCATCATCGCTGTCCTCCTCAAGCTGTGCTTCTCTTGCTTCTTTGGATAGAGGCTTGAGTGAGGACTTTAGGGCAACTCCCTTCTTCTTAGCTGATGTGAGATCGGCTATTTCTTTTACGTGCTTGGCTTGCTTCTCCATCATCTCAAAGTTGATGATCTTGCCAAGCAGTTCATCCGGAGTCATTTTCTTGTACCCGGGACTTTCTCGGATCATAGAGCAAAGTGTGACGTTGTGAGGCATAAAGGCTCTAAGGATGAGCTTTACAACCTCGTGGTCATTCCACTTTTTGCTACCATATGGTCGAACCTTGTTCACAAGGGTCTTCAGTCTGTTGTACATGTCCTGGGGGGACTCATCTTCCTCAATCGCGAACCTTCCCAGTTCGCCTTCAATCATCTCAATCTTTGCCTCCCGCACATGCCTGTCACCTTCATGTGCTGTCTGTAGTGTGTCCCAGATTTCTTTGGCAATCTCCAATCCGTCCACCTTTGTGAATTCATCTCTACTTAGAGATGAGGTGATAACGGCTGCGGCTTGGGCATTCCTGTGGATGGCTTGCTCTTGACTTGGTGTGAGTTCTTCATCATCATCAGGGATGTTTATTCCTGTGCACACAATATGCCATAAACTTGGGTTAAGGGAAATCAAGTGCATCTTCATATTTTGCCTCCACATGGAGTAATCAGTCCCATCGAAGTGTGGGGCTTTTCCGAGAGGAATAGATAGATAATGACTGCTGTTAGAATTTAAACGGTCATAATTAAAAGGATATCGGGAGTAGTCGGTGTGACTACTCCCCTTCTTCTTTTCTTCAACTTTAGCTTTCCCTTTGGAAAGTGCTTTCTTTCGGAGCAGTGCTTTCAGCTCCAATGTCTCATCATCATCATCATCGAAGTCTTGAATGGCTTCGAGATACTTTTCAAGCTTTTGGTGCTTGTCATTGTTCATCTCTTCCTGGTTGTTGATTTTCTGGACTTCCTTCATGTTCGACATGATCTCTTCGAGTGGTTGCACTCTTTCTTGAAGAACCTGCTCTGATACCAATTGAATGTAGGCCTAGAGGGGGGGGGTGAATAGGCCTTCTTGATTTTCTCGGTTCCTGTAGCACTTCAACAAAAAGGTCAAATCCAGATATATCGGACTAGTCCGGTAAAGTGCGGACTAGTCCGGATTTCACGGGCTAGGTTGATCAAGTTAGGTCAATTTGATTGTTTTGTTGTCGTTTGCAGTGGAAATATAAACTTTAATGACAGTTCAATAGTTGTAGTTAAGTTTTATTGCAAGTATGATTCTTGTTCAGCTATTTAACTTGAATTCAACAAAATGAATCAAACCCTAGATAATGTTGATCAACTAGAATGATGAACACAAATGAATAAGACACAAGATTTATCCCGTGGTTCGGTTACCATGAAGGCAGCCTACATCCACGTTGAGGAGCCCACAAAAGGACTAGGTCTTCACCAACCCTTCCCTCGTTGGATTGCCACGAAGGCCAATCCTCTTCCACTAATCACACAGGGGTAAATCACCAAGTTGAAGGGGCAATCTCACAAGTTGAGAGCTCCCTTGATTACAAGTTTCAAAACCACCAATAACACACTTCGAAATATACAAATTGAGATGCAAGAGTGTGTTAGAGATTCAAACCAAGAGCTCAATCGTGTGCCAAGTGCCTCTCCAATGATCTACAAGTGATCTTCGAAGGATTGATTGATTTTGCACTTAATTTCGTGGAGAGAGATGGTTTTTGAGTCTCTTGGGAGGTGTGACGGCGCTAGGGTTCGAGAGTGGTTAAAAGTGGGCCGTGCACCTCTATTTATATGAGGTTTCTAGAAGATACCGTTAGGGTTCAGAAAGATCGGACAAGTCCGTGGTGGTGACCGGACTAGTCCGGTGTGCTGTGTGAAGCAAACCCTAAGTGTCTAGGAATCTCGGACTAGTCCGGTTCAAAACGGACTTGTCCGATTTCGTCACTGGAAAGCTTCGGACTAGTCCGATTGCCATCGGACTTGTCCGGACCTGTGAAACCCTATGTGTTTAGAACGACAAGTCCGCACTTGGAGGACTTGTCCGATTTAGATTAGAGTGTATATCGGACTAGTCCGTGTAATCAACGGACTTGTCCGAAGTGGATCAGAAAGGGTATCGGACTAGTCCGGTGGTGACCGGACTAGTCCGATCTAGTGACTTGTGCATTGAGTTGAGGACTAGTCCGCACTGGGGAGGACTAGTCCGAAGTGGAACAGAAAGATATCGGACTAGTCCGGTGGAGACCGGACTTGTCCGATCTTGTGCAGAATGTGATATCGGACTAGTCCGGCTGATAGCGGACTAGTCCGGTCCTGTATAGCTTTGTGCATTGTGTGTGTGTGATTAAATGAGATTGAGCTCTTGGGTGTGCTTCCTTAACACACTCCATACATACTAATCTACTAATTTCTTCTTCTTGAGCTCAAATTCATTCTACTTCTTAATTTCCCTCTTTTTGGCATTTTGCTCATTTTTCATCATTTTCCTGCATTCATCTCAACAAAAGGATTAGGATCCCAATTGCTTGTCATAAATCATCCAAAACCCACAAGGGAGTCCTAGATGCACTTTCACACAACGATTGGGTTTGCCATCCATTTTGGATGGAAGACTTCTCGGATGAATCCAGCTTTGAACAACTTCTTCACTTCTTGTCAAAGGAAGTTCTGTCGCTCCATGGATTGCTTCTGAGGCTTCTGATGCACGGGCCGAGCGTTAGGGTAGATCTTCAGATTGTGCTCAATCACTTCCCTGGGGATCCCAGGTATTTGTGACGGTTGCCAAGCAAACACATCTACATTAGCCCGGAGGAAAGCGATGAGCGTGAGTTCCTATTTGTCATTCAGTCCCCCCGATATACGTGTGGTCTGAGCGGCATCAGAACCGATTTGGACGACTTTGATGGGAATGTCGGTGTCGCCGTTTAGCTGCACACGAGGTGCAGAAGTCGAGCCTTGTTGACGAATGCTCGGGGGTTTTGGAGCTTGCTCCTGCCTGGAGTCCTCTTCCTGCGCCATAGTAAGCGCATGAAGTTCCTCCAAAGTGGTTACTCAGACAGTGCGATCTCCGCGGATCCGCAGAACGCCTACTGGTGTTGGCATCTTTAACACCAGGTAGCCATAACGAGCAGCTGCCATGAATTTGTACAAGGCAGGCCTACCTAAGATGGCGTTGAAAGGTAAGTTGATCTGAGCAACGTCAAAGACCAACTTCTCAGTGCGATACTTCTCTCGGGTCCCGAAGGTAACGGGGAGAGTAATAGCACTAAGTGGGGTAATGGCTCCCGGACCCACTCCGGAGAAAGGTCGGGAGGGGTGAAGATCCGATGGTCGGATCTGAAGCTTGGTAAAGGCTTCGAAGCTTATGAGGTTCAGCCCCGAACCTCCGTCTACAATAACATGATGGAGCTGAATGTTATTGATGATAGGAGATACCATCAAAGGTAACTGGCCTGCTCCAACCATGCTTCGAGGGCAGTCCGAAGCATCAAAAGTGATGTCTGTGTCCATCCACTTCCGATGAGGCTCCATCCTGGCTGTAGGAGCTATAGCGGCCATGTCCCGTCGCATTGTCTTGAGGACGTGGCGGGAGGTGATGTCCCATGATCCACCAAAATGGTGTTCATGGTCTTCCAACGCTCGTTGTCAAAGACGTCAGAATCATCGTCGATGGAGGTGTAGACGGCCTTCAGGACCTTTTTAGGATCCTGAAAACCTAACTCCTCTTCAGTCGGAGCTTCGTCAACTTTTTGTTTTCCTTCCCTCTGTCGGAAATGAACTTCTTCCCGGCGCTTGTTGTAGCGCTTGACAAGGTTTTGGACCTCCCGACAGTCTTCCAAACTGTGGCTGTCCGTCTTATGAATTAGACACCACACCTTGGGTTTGCCACCGTCTTCAGAAGACGGTCGAGGTCGCTTCCCGGGGCGTGGCCCCTGGCCACCCGGAGCTGCACCAGCTGCAGCATTAGATGCGCCGACTGATGGCTTATTCTTGTCGTTGGTCTTTTTCTTCTTCTTGCCACTGTTAGAGGTAGTGGCTTCGCCTTTGGAGGATTTCTTGCGATCCTCCGGAGGTGGTTTGGAGTGCATTTCACGGCCCTCCGCAGCTCTGGCACATTTGTCGGCCAAGCTGAAGAGTTTCGTGACACTGGTGATCTCCTTGATCGCCAGTTTCTCCAACATCTTCTTATCCCGTACACACTGTCTAAATGCCACTATGACAGAAGCGCTAGAGATAGAAGGGATAGTGTTTCGTACCTGAGAGAATCTCTGGATGAATGATCGCAGGTATTCTCCCCCTTTTTGCACGACTGCAAAAAGGTACAGTTCGGTGCCTGGTCGGGTGTATGAACTCCCGAAGTTGGCGGTGAACTGTCGGCACAACTCCTCCCAATTGTTGATGGAGTTGGGTGGAAGGCTCATAAACCAGGACTGGGCGGTCCAGTTAAAGCCACTGGAAAATAGTTGGCCATTACGGCCTCATTTCCTCCAACTGCCAGGATAGCAGTGGAGTAAATCTGAAGAAATTCAACGGGATTAACGGTCCCGTCAAACTTCTCCGGCAGGTGAGGCCGGAATTTCTATGGCCACCAGACCATACGCAGATGCATGGCCAGGGCTGAACAGCCTCCTCCTACTCCTTCAGGAGCAGGAAAGTCCTGAGCTTCCCGTCTTTCACGAGCATGCTCGATATGGACTCGGCCGTCTTGTTGACGGTATCGGCGATCAAGCTCTGCCCGGAGGTCATGAGTTGAAAGCCTTGATACCGTGTGAGTGTGTCACGCACCGGAGGGCAACGACGTCACTTGCTGTGACGCAGCACGCCTCCTGTTGTTGGAAACGTGTAGACCAAGTCTGCCAGACAAGGTCCGTCGCTGCGACGGGGCCCGTCCTGAAGGAGGGGGGCCCTGGTTACTCATTCGATCGGCTGCTGCTGCAACCAAGTGTTCCACATCGGCCCTCCACTGCTCCATTGCATCCCCGGATGCATCCGGAGGTGTTGGGTGCTGAAGGAGAGCACGTGCTGCATGGAGAGCGTGTTCCGTGTTGTCATGATTCGCCGACGCAGTGATTGACGCCGGTGCACCATCGTGCTGCCCAGCTTGATTTGCTGGTGGAGGCGGCGGTGGTGGAAGTGTGACTCCTGCTGGAACTGAGGTTCCTGCTGGTGGTTGCATATTGGAGGGATTGCCCCCAGCAGCTTGAACAGCGGGATGACCATTGGATGATTCAGCAGCTGAGTTCACCATTCTTGAAATCTCAGGCGCCCCCTACCTGGCGCGCCAACTGTCGGTGGTTTTGATCCGGCAGATCTCCCGACACTACTAAGAGTGTTTGCGTAGTTTAAAGTTCAGTGTGGGTGCACGGAGATTCAAGAAGGTGAAATGTAAAATGACACAGGAGACACAAAGATTTTTGTGGTTCGGGCCGCCTAAGCGTAATACCCTACTCCACGGGGTGTGTTGGTGTTGTATTGGACGAATGAACTCAACTCTAGTGACGTGAGTTGAGTGCGCGTGTAAGCCGATTAGTCTAGATCAGATCCGAGAGAGCTCAGAGAGATCAGAGCGCGGAGAGCCCCCTATGTATTGTTGGCCTGTCCTTTTATAGTACAAGGACAGGCCTTACAAGTTGGCCTGGCCCGACATGTGGCCCCGGCGGCTACTAATATTGATACACATTTGATGCGCTTAATTACCCTTAATGACCGAGTTACGGGCTTTGACAGCGCTGTTACTAGTAATTATGGTCGTCCGATCGTGTGTTATTAACATAGTATTAATGACACTTAATCAGGTCTTTAAGTCCTTGATTCTCCTTTGAACATCCGGAGCCATTGTGGAGTCTACCGGTGGTTTGAGGCTAAACATACTGTGGGGGACAGATAGGTCCGGTGCCACCAGACACGTGTCAGTTCTGGTGCTTCCCTCGGTCTGGGGTTAGGTCCGGGGGTGCCGTTATGGTACATAGCCCAGAGCTTCCCCCTGGTGGGCGGTAGCTCCTGTTCGATGGTACACGTGGCGACCCTGGGACTAACCATGTTGAGGAAGCGGGTCCGTTTATGTCTGACATGTGGGCCTCCGAAGGTATTCAAATCAAGTAGATGACATTTCCTTGAGATCTTTGCAATCTCAAGGGGTATAAGATACCCAGGGTACCGACACTCTCAATGTTTCTGAGAACCTATGACACGCGGTACTCCAGCGTGCTTCAAAGTTAGTGGGAGCCCCCATCGGGTGGTGTATAACCCGATAATATGCCTCTCTAGATCTATCCATGTTCTATGGGAGCATGCGAAACACATATGCCCGAGCGTGTAGAAGCCGGATCGTACGGGAGTCTTTGCTGTACAGACGTATTTACAGCCATGTACCTCGAGTCATGACCTCGCTTGAGGGCGACTGACACCAGAGTCGTATGCATTTATTTTCATATATATTATTGTGACTGCCTGTCGTGTTTCCCCATACCACCTTTGAGGTGTGAATGTGTGAAAGGGGATTGTTTGTCTTTTGCAGCATTAACTATGGTAGAAGACTGTGTAGAAGCCGTTTGCGAGAGAACGATATAGGAACCACCTATAGACGTAACCGGAAATACCGGATCTTTGGTGAGATACGTAGTACCGTCAGTATCAAACATGATACTAGACCATCCCCAACGACATAATGGATGCATAATACTTTGGAAAGTCCAAATATCAGATGCTGGTAGGTTTGGACTCTGTAAAAAGGGACTCCGACTCGATAGGGTAGATAGAATCAATATTCGTGATTTCTGGCACAAGTTGGCTCGACTTCGCCAGGTTGTAATCTTGGTTATCGAATAGATAACATAAGAGTACCATATATGGATGAAAATCTCGTGAAGACCTCTAAATCTTTTTTGTTAACCATCAGGGCAGAAAAGTTTGAAATTCTATTGAAATCTGGAGTATACTAAAACTGCTCTGGATGACCCAACCATTGTACCAGTTCCAGAAATATTGCCATAAATCACTGTAGGAACATCTTCTGCCTTATTGTGACACATTTCTAGAAAGAGCAGAGGCAAGTCTACAGATTTGGTATTTAGAGTTTTTCCTAATTCAAATTTGATTTAAATCAAATTTGGGACTCAAAACAGTGGACTGCAGGACTACTGGTGCAAACCAGTCAGTTCAACTGTTTAGTTTGGATAGTTATAACTCTTAATCCAGATTAGTGAAATAGTCACATATATATATATCTGGAAATCTTATGAAGTCCTCTATCAACTTTATTTTGCATTCCTGATCTAAATCTGGGTATAGCGGTGTCTAATTCCATTTGTCGCAAACTTGGTTCTGGCAGTCCAGAACTTAAAACAGTTTGCACCTATTTGTGAATTCACGCCAATACTTGTATAACAAACTTTTCAGGGGTTAAAACTTTTACTTCTGGATTGTTAACTTGATGTTATACAAAGTTTATTTTGTCGTTAACTCAAAATATTATCATGATAGCCCTGTATAAATTGTGGACATCACTACATATACAGGGGAGGTTCTGTCAAAAATTCCATAAAATATGGGTCAACTTAAAACCTGTATAGATTCTATTTCCTAGCTCACTTGTAGCTGTATGAGTACAATATGGAAATCTTGGAAAGTATACTACATCTTTTGTATTCAGCCCAACGTTTGGATCTTACGTTTCCTGTATGAAATTGTGGAATTATACAGGAGGGTCAGCTGGAATAGACTGTGATTACAGCTCCAGCTTTAAAAATTTTCTGAAAACTGTTGAGAGTTGGAAACTTTCTTATTGTTCCAGTATTCCTTCTATAGATGACGGGTGTGAGGATGCTACTACCAGACGGATGTGTATTTTCCACTTGCGATGGTCATCCGGGCTTCCCAAGTATGCTGCGGGAAGTGCTCCGACAGTTTGGCTTCACTGAGATGACATGCTATTTGGGTAGGGAAGCGATCGAAGGAGGTGTTCGGTCGTGCACCATCTTGGTGGACATTCCGGCTAGTCCACGTCAACATGGATGGGCTCCTTTCTCGGTTGCCATCGAGGGGGCTCAGTTAGAGGACACTTGGGCAGTCGCTGCAAGCGAGGCACTTATGATGCTTTGTGAGCTTCATCAAGATGCCATGGCAGGGACTCAATTTGCCCTTATTCCAGTCTGTGGTATGGCCTGCTTTGAGTGGCAACATAGTATGGTTGCTGCATATACACCGTTTGGCGAGACAACCCCGACGACACTGGGAACATATGCAGCTGCTCCCAATATGGTAGTTGCGATGCAAAGCACCATTATTTTGGAGCAAGTCGAGGCTCTGCTGGAAGCGACGGAGCGGGGTGATACCCTTGAATTTATCAACGAAGGTCTACGTTCGCTCATAGCTCCAACGAATCACCGGCTAGATAAGTGCGAGAGTCAGTTACATTATGCTCGCATTAGGATACGGAAAGCTCGTGCCGCACAACGTCAGACTCGCACTGAACTACAGCAAGCTCGTAGTGAACTACAAGCAAGTCAATTGGAGGTGCAACAATAGCAAGAGCAGCTGTTAGTAGTCACTGAAGAGCGGGACATCGCTATTGAGACAGCTCAAAATTGGGAATATGAAGCAGGAGAACTACAGGATAATGTAATTGAGGCCGAGGCACAATTACAACCAATGGTGTATCCACCGGCCCATAACATACCATTAATTATGGTTGAACAATTACCTTCAGATGATGAAGCATAAAAAGAAGATCCCGAGGAACTTGAATACGTCGAGTAGGACGTGTTGAAGTAGGATGTGGCAGCACTTCCGCCGACACGGGGAAGCCTATAGTTTAATAGTTGCTCGTGTTTTTCTTTTGTGACCATGTTTGTGTCATATTAAGAGTAGTGGTGGTTATGTCAAGATAACCAGATGTGTACGGCATCTCAAGAGGACCAGGCATGGTAGATATGTATTTCCATAGTGGGAGTCCATCGTTTTGGAGTTTACGACTGTAAACTTGGTCCAGAGATAATATATCTTGTATAAAGTTTGTACTTTATCAATATATGTTGATGTTGTATATTTTCTATCGTGGTGTACCGCATTACTATTTATATGGAAGGATGAACTTGAGGCAGTGAGACTTATGGTGTGAATCGTTGTATTGCAGCATGGTGCGTACACGTGCAGCCCCAGAAGTGGGAGGCTCAAGTGGAGGGCAGGGGGATGACACACCACCCCCGGGGCAGAATATGCCTCAGACGCAGCCACCTCCACCCACACTTCCCAGAAGTCTCGCGGAGATTCTCGCAGCAGTACTCGGCTCGCGCGATGAGCAAACCGAGTTGTTGTGGACTCTTGTACAGCACTCGTCTCGTCAAGGGGGGTGACAAGCTGATGGGCCACGTCAGTCATATCTGAGTTCCTACTCGGATTTCTCATCGACGCATCCACCAATCTTCAGGGAGGCCAACGAGCCTTTGGAGGCGGACAACTAGCTCCGCACTATTGAAGGGAAGTTCGGTTTACTTGAAGTAACCGAACAACAGAAGGCTTTGTTTGCAGCTCAGCAGCTGTAGGGTTCTGCTGGTGCGTGGTGGGCAAACTACCTCGCTGCACGCCCCGCGGGCTATGTCGTGAGCTGGGCAGAATTCCGGGAGGCGTTCTGCGCCTATCATCTTCCTCCCAGGATTATAAGGAGGAAGCTTCAAGAGTTCTTGGAGCTGAAGCAGGGAGAAAGGAGTGCTTACGAGTACTCCATGGTCTTCAACCACTAGGCCCAATATGCACAGGACCAAGTGAACACAGAAGAAAGGAAGCGAGAATGCTTCTACAGGGGGTTGAACACCAAGATGAAGGACAAGCTGGTCTTGTTCAACCATGGCAGTTTCAATGAACTGGTCAACGCCGCGATCATGAAGGAGGACGCTACTCGAGAACTGTCCTCAGACAAGAAGAAGAGGAGTGCTCCACAGGGCAGCGGAGGTGGTGCTCCTCAGAAGTACCGAATGGTGTATCGATCACCATCCGGCTAGAGGTGGCAACCGCCCTCCCGACCACCAATGTTCAGTGGTCGCCTGTTCGGCAACTCCAGGTTCCGACCGCAACAACAGCAGGGGATTATCCCACGTGCACTTCCACCTCCACCACATGCACCAAGATTCCGTCCTCCCATTCGTACTGACCAAACCCCGTACACGTGTTTCACGTGTGGACACACGGGGCACTTCGCTAAGGACTGCCCGTAGAGTAGGCAAGGCGGAGGACAATCATTATACCAGGGCGCCAACCAATCCCGCAACTAGCCCAAGAAGCCAGTTCGCAGACTCGGCAACGTCCACCACCTCGCCATTGAGGATGTTCCGGAAGGTGCACCCGTACTCACGGGTACATTCTCTATCTTCAATCATCCCGTAGTCATACTCTTTGACTCCGGAGCTTCCCACAATGTCATTAGCAAATCTGTTGTCATCAAAAATCAGCTGCCTATTATCTCCACCAAAACTCCATATATGATTCGCACTCTAGCAGGGAGGGTAGTAACATATGAGATATCCATAGGGTACCTCTTGACCTAGATGGGAACATCTATCCTACCTCCTTCATTATATTAGAGACTCAAAAGCTAGATGTCATCTTAGGAATGGCATGGTTGCAATACCATGGTGCTATTCTTGATATCGTTCCTCGAAAGATTTATCTAAACTCTCCACTCCATCAGCCCCATGTTCTCAATCTTGAGAACATCATTCCATTGGACCCATCTACTCACAATACCGAAGTTATTGGACTTGAGGATATTCCGGTAGTATGTGAGTACCCTGACGTATTCCCTGATGATCTTCCTGGAATGCCACCAGAAAGAGATATAGAGTTCAAGATTGAACCTGTACCGGGAACAGTGCCAATCTCAAGACCACCGTACAAGATGGCACCCAAGGAACTTGCAAAACTTAAGGAACAGTTAATCGAACTTGAGAACAAAGGTTTCATTCGTCCAAGTTCATCACCATGGGGTTATTCTGCGCTATTCGTAGAGAAGAAAGATAAGACCTTGAGACTGTGTGTAGACTATCGTCCACTTAATGCTGTCACTATCAAGAACAAGTATCCACTACCACGCATTGGTATTCTCTTCGATCAATTGGTGGGTGCTAAAGTATTTTCGAAGATGGATCTTTGTTCTGGTTATCATCAGATTAGAATCCGACCAGAAGACATACCAAAGATAACATTCTCAACGAGGTATGGACTGTATGAGTACCTTGTTATGTCTTTCGGATTGAACAACGCACCGGCTCATTTCATGTATCTCATGAACTCGGTGTTCATGTCGGAATTGGACAAGTTTGTCATGGTCTTCATTGACGACATACTTGTGTATTCAAAATCCGAAGAAGAACATGCTCAATGCTTGCGTATCGTGCTTCAACGATTACGGGACCATCAGCTATATGCTATGTTCAGCAAGTGTGAATTCTGGATCAGCCAAGTGCCTTTTTTATGGCACATCATATCAGCAGAAGGGATTGCAGTTGATCCAAGCAAGATCAAGCAAGTCGTCAAATGGGAGTCTCCAAAGTTTGTACATGAAGTTCAAAGTTTCCTAGGTTTAGCTGGGTATTACCGGAGGTTCATTCCCAGTTTCTCCAAAATAGCTAAACCAATGACAGAACTTCTGAAGAAAGGAATGAAGTATGTATGGACTGAGGCATGTGAGGCAGGTTTTCAAGCATTAGTAAAACACCTCACAATGGCACCAGTATTAGCTCAACCAGACACAACCAAATCTTTTGACGTGTATTGTGATGCATCCGGAACTGGTTTGGGATGTGTGTTGATGCAGGATAGACGAGTGATCGCTTATGGATCACGACAGCTTCGGAACCATGAGCAGCACTATCCGACTCATGATCTAGAACTCACTGCTATGGTACTAGCATTAAAGATGTGGAGGCATTATCTACTGGGTAATATAGTACATCTCTACACCGATCACAAGAGCCTGAAGTATATCTTCACCCAAAAAGATTTAAATATGCGACAGCGTGGATCGTTGGAGTTAATCAAGGATTATGAGATTGAGATCCACTACCATCCAGACAAAGCAAATGTAGACGCACATGCTCTAAGCCACAAGTCCCATGTCAATAATCTTTCCATTACCTCAATGGAAGGAGAAGAAGAACCGAGTCTCTACTTGGTTCCATATGGGGCACTCTATAATCTAGCTCTCATTCCTACTATCAATGAGGATATTATGGTAGCTCAGAAGGAGGACAAAGGGGTGTCACATATTTGACAAAGAATGGAGAAGGGGGAGATGAAATGTTTCCGATGTGACGATGAGGGTACCCTCTGGTTTAAAAACCCTATAGTGGTACCCCGAAACATGGAACTTCGGAAGAAGATACTGGATGAAGCTCATTTATCCAAGTATTCCATTCATCCGGGAAGTAACAAAATGTACCAAGATTTGAGAAAGAAGTTATGGTGGACTCGGATGAAGAGAGAAGTAGCAAAATACATATTCGAATGTGATACGTGTCGACGAGTTAAGGCCGACCATATGAAGGCAGCGGGACAGCTTCAACCTTTAAGCATACCAACTTGGAAATGGGAGGATATCAGTATGGATTTCATTGTTGGGTTGCCTTCCACCCTCCATAAGCATGGCTCAATTTGGGTGATCATTGACCGATTGACCAAATCAGCTCATTTCATACCGGTCAGTGTGGATTATGATGCGAAGCGGTATGCAGAACTTTATATCTCCAGAATTTTGTGTCTACACGGAGTACCCCGTACTATCATTTCAGATCGTGGATCTATTTTTGTTGCTCGCTTCTGGGAGCATCTCCATGATGCATTGGGTACCAAACTGATTCGAAGCTCGGCTTATCATCCTCAAACTGATGGACAAACCGAACAGGTAAATCAAGTGCTAGTGGATATGCTTCGTGCCTGTGCCATCCACCATGGTAGGAATTGGGATGATCATCTACCGTTGGCGGAATTTTTGTACAACAACGGTTACCAGGCTAGCATCCAGATGGTGCCATATGAAGCTCTTTATGGCCTGAAGTGTCGCACACCCTTGAACTGGTGCGAATCTGGTGAACGAGTGGTATATGGCATCGACTTAATAAAAGAAGCCGAAGAGCAAGTACGCATTATTCAAACAAATCTCAAAGCCGCTCAGTCTCGTCAGAAGAGCTATGCAGACAAATGACGTCGACCTCTTCACTTCGAGGTTGGGGATCAAGTTTATCTCCAGGTATCCCGGATGAAAGGAATTCATCGATTCGGAGTTAGGGGGAAGCTAGCTCCACATTTTATTGGGCCGTGCGCAATAATCAAAAGATGCGGACCTGTGGCATATCAATTGGAGTTGCCGCCATCGCTGGCAGGGGTCCATAATGTGTTTTACATTTCTCAGTTGTGGAAATGTATCAAAGTCCCAAAGAATGTACGTATTGAGGATTTGGAAACCCTCCAGCCAGATCTTACGTATTCCGAGCATCCAACCCAGATCGTTGCTGAGAAAACTCGCACCACAAGAAGGCACACATTGCGTTTCTACAAAGTCTTGTGGAGCAACCACAGTGCTGAAGAAGCCACGTGGGAAAGCGAGGGATAGCTTAAAACAAATTATCCAGAATTGTTAGCGGCACATGTTCAGTAGATCATTATCTTTTGTCCTTCCTTTGTAATCACGGGACGAGATTCTTTTGAGGGGGGAGGAAAGGTAAAGTCCCACTTTTTAATTTTATGATAAGTTCAACCACAAGTGGTTTATCAAACATAATGGAGGGCAACAAAATTTTGCACATAAGCTTGACCTCACCAGAAAGTTTTCTTTCTACAAAGTTGGGAAGTTATTGATTGCAATGGCTAGGGCAAATTATATGGCAGCAGTACAAAATTCAAAACCAATGTTATTTGATTATGTTTCTATGCATATTAGGCCCTGCCAAAAAGATTCAAATCAAAGGCTCCAAATTTTTCCTTGGACTCTTAAATATCTAAATAGCTTCTCAGAAAAATTTCAAGATTTTTGAAGTACATCTTCCATTTGTTTGGACATGTACAAAGGATTCAATTCGCGTCGACATCAAATTTAGCTTTGCACTAAACTTTGCCCAAATCAACCCCTAAATTTTTCTAAGGCCTTTTATGGTTCAGGGAACTTGATTTCAAAGTTTAGAGATTTTTGGACTCAGATACTAATTATTTCAACAAGATTTATACCCATAGTGGGATTCAAGCTTGAATTTGAATTCGATGCAAACTATGTCCAAATTGAATTCTGATTGCAGAATTGAATTCCCCATATTTTCCTTAGTCTACCTGTAAATTTTGGGAATTTTTGGACAATGTTTAAGCTAGAATTTAGAGGAATGGATAAGGGAGAGAGAGGTGGGGCACACAGGTCAGCCTCTGCTGAACGGATCAGCTCGGCCGCCTGCCATCTCTGCACCAGAGCTCGCCCGCTCGACAGCGCACGCGCATGCAAGCTCAAGCGAGCTTCTTGCTTGCTTGCCGCGGTGCTATAAAAGGCCCGGCCGCCGCTCCGGTGTTTCCCTTCCCCGATCGGTTTTCCCCCTCTCGCTATTTCTTCTCTGCCGCGCGCCATCGTCGCCGCTCGCCTTTGCTCTGTGGTGCGCCACCGTTTCACGCAGTTTCAAGCCACGATCCTAATAAATTAAAGGTGCGCCTAGTCGAGCTCTAACTCGCGGTGCAAACCGTTTCCTTTTTCATTGAGAAATGAGCAAGTTATCAGTCTTCTTCTTTCATGCCGATGTGAGGAAGCTCGCTCGGTTTCCATTTCAATTACGTTTCTACAAGTAAATATTGTTTGCAATTGCTTAGAGATAGTTTCTATAGGTCCTAGCGCTCCTACCTGAGCAAAAACCCTGAAAAGTTATCGAGCAACGGCCGAGGAAATCGAGTTTTGCTCGCCGCCGGTGAGGAAGCCTTGGTTCGCCGTCGAGCTCATAGTTTCCGATCGTTTCCTCCTTTCCCACGTCCAGTTCCTTGATCTGCATCGTCCCATGAAGGTTTTGAAGAAGGTCCCGAGTGGTTTGAGCTACTCTGGAGCGAGTTCCAGGTTGCCCGAGCGCTCACCGGCGCCGCCGCCGTCGCACAACCATTTCCGGCGAGTTTCTTGTCCCATCGACTTCACCGTCGTGCTCAGCGACTCCAAAAACCCCCAGGCGGCGAGTTTGGGTGAGTTTGGCCCATCAGTTTAGCCGGCGGCGAGCTCGCCGGCGAGTCACCGCCGCGGGCGCCGCCTCGCGCGGGCGTTGGCCCGAGGTGGGAGACAACCCCGTGGGGCTCACCTGCCAGTAGCTGTGGGATCACGGTGCGGCTGGGATTCCCTGTGGCTGCGTGCAAAGAAATCTGTGGACCGCGGTGTTGCATTGACCAGAGCACGCCACGTGGCCCATAGGACCCACTTGACTGTATTTGAATTCTGGTGCCAATATTTTATTAAATTAATTCCAGAAAATTGTTCAAACTTCTAAATTGAATATCTATCTGTAGACTACTCCAAAAATCTTTAAATAAATTTTTTTTGGAAGCACTTGAGCTCTAGTTTCTTTTAGTACCAGATAGGTTCTGTGAAACTTAATTTCAAATTCTGTAGAAAATAATCTTTCCAAATACATACACAATTTTTCCAGATGAACCTTCCAGTGGAAAAATCCCCAAAATTCACGTAAAGTACCTTGAACTATTCTTAGTTACCAGAAAAAGTTTGGGAGCCATTGAATTGTATTCAGATTTCCAATTCTTTCCAAAAGTTTGGGAGTCAGATTTCCAATTCTTTCCTGCTGGTTCAGTTTTCTTCTAAAACTGTATTCAGAAAATAGCATCCTTTTCTAAATACAGTTTCTCCCAGAAGAATTGCCCTAAAAATCCCAAATAAAATCCTGTATGATCCTTACACCCTAAGAAAATAGGCTGTACGGTTGGATTGGTGTGAGACCCTGTATAACATCCTGTTTAATTCAATCATCCTTTTCCTTGATTGTATTATCCCAGATGTTCAGTTGCTTTGTTATACCCCAAATTTGGACTGAACATTCCTTTAGTCATGTACTATCTCCTGTAAAATATTGAGATTTATTTGACCTAATCTTCTAGGTCAAATTCAGTTCCTAAACTGAAAGATAATTGGTTAAGCTTATTCAATTAGTAAATAATTGCCAAAGGGCTTAACCACTTTGATTATCTTTTGCTCCTTGCCAAAAATCTCTATCATAGTCATTAGTATGTCTCAACAAAGTCCCAAAGCCAATTAAGATCATCACATGCTATGATCATTAGATGTTAATTTGTATAATTTTTATAGTTATTATTTCAAAATCATTCATATACCATATTGTATGCATGACGTGTAGTGACCGAAGTCAGGGAGGCACCGAAGGTAGTGGAAGTGTACCTTCCTGATACTAACCCTGACACAGACCTGCATCCAGGCAAGCCCCGGTTTGCATTTCAGTCGTTTATAAAATTTTACTTTATCACTATGATGAGTAGTCTATGAATTGTGCATTACGTTTAGGATGATTGATACTCCACTTGCATGGCCAAAAATCCCAGGGATTGGTGGGAAAGAGTTACAGTTTGACCTATAGTAACTACTTTGCTAATGCATAGGAAATTCGGTAGAAGTCGAGTAGTTGGAATCTACTCGCGAGAGATGTAGGACATATCTCACAGGATTGGTTAGATAGAAAATGGATTAATATAATGAAGTTGATACCGGGCAGGGAATGGATAGGAAGCGGCGAGAATTGAGTCTCGGTCGCATAGCCCTGCCTGTGTCGATTAAGGCCCGCTACGTGTGCGGCCCCGCTGAACAAGCTTGACTTGTACTGGTAACATAATGGACATATGGAATCCAATAAATTGACGTAGCTTGGTCACTTTGATGTCGAGGCATACCGTTCCGTTTTATAGGTGTGGGTCGAGAGCAGCAAGGTGTAAATCCGCTGGTGGGCACGTCAGAGTACGCCCCACGCAGGGACCTCCTGCTCGTGACGGATCGACCGATTCAACATTTGAGTGTCTCGCGAAAGTTTGCCATATACGCCTAGTACTGAAGTGTTATGTAGGTACGGGTGTGCTCGCTGGCACTTCCGAACGACGTATGTGTCGTGTTGTCCGGGTGTGTCCTGATTGCAATCACTGTCCCTTGCAGTAATGGAGTACCACTTGTTCACTGTGTCGTGATGTAGTAAATACTAAAGAAGCCAGAAAAATCATATCGTATTGAATTATAATTGCTTTGCAACCTTGTATGATTTAGAGATAGTACAATTAAAAGTTTACAATTTCCCCATACTTTAGCTGTAATAGCATTGTGTGCTCTGAGCATGTCATATCATCGGTAAAGCGTTTCTAATTTGATTGTGGAGCCCATGATGTGTCGTGCTCGGGGAATGTCATTTGCTACTTAAAACATGATTATAAGGATCCACTTGTAGGCGAGTCTTTTATGCCATTCCTTACCTATGTTAGTATTCACCCTGCATATGTCTAGTGAGACGGTTAAGTCTTGCTGAGCCTTATGCTCACGTTTGCGCTTTAACGATTTTTGTAGGTATTAGTTTTATTTCTGCTGTTCAGATTGTACATGAGACTCGAGGTGTCGAGATAAATCTCATGTGAGCCACGCCGCTGCTGAATGTTCTTCATGTTGCTAGTGAGAAGCGTCCTAGGGCATGGACGTCTCCCCTCCTGGTTAGTTAGGTGAGATTATGAGTATGTATTTTCCGCTGCGTGTGTACTTCTGTGGTACACTCTTGTGTAGACTCTTCTTATTATGAAATTAAAACTTTATATGTTTTGGTATCCTTTTTGTGTGTGCTGTTAGGTGCTGCATCGCACGGCACCACCCAATAAGATCCTCGGATGTGTGGACTCCGGTCCCCATAGACATGGTATCAGAGCTTCATTGGGAATAGCACGCTCAAAAAGAGCCTATTTTCGAAAACTCTGAAGTAGTCGAGTGAGAATTAGCTATATGCCCATTAAGGACTATTACTAGTATAAGTTATAAAGGTGGTGAACTAACTTGTTATATTATTCTGTAACAACGCTCCGTCCTCAAGTTAAGAGGTAAGGTACGCTGCCGAGAGCGGAACAATCTCGGTAAACTCTGCATACGAGATATGGTATGTGAAATTTTCGTGGCTTAGCACGGAAAGTTAATATGAGTCTCTGAAACTTTCCATGTTTCTGAGAACATATGACACGCGGTACCCCAGCGTGACACAAAATTAGTGGGAGCCCCCGTCGGGTTGTGTATAACCCGATAGTATGCATCTCTAGAACTATCCATGTTCTACGGGAGCATGCGAAACACGTATGCCCGAGCGTGTATAAGCTGGATCGTACGGGAGTCTTTGCTGTACAAATGTATTTACAGCCATGTACCTCGAGACATGACTTCGCTCGAGGGCGACTCGCACCAGAGTCGTATGCATTTACTTTCATATATATTATTGTGACTGTCTGTCGTGTTTCCCCTTGCCGCCCTTGAGGTGTGAAGGTGTGAAAGGGGAGTTTTTGTTTTCTGCAGGTACACTAACTCCGGTAGCGACCCTTGTAGAATACGTTTGCAAGTGATCGATATTAGGATCACCTATAGACGTATCCGGATATACCAGGTTAGACTTTTCTTTTAGTAAGGCACGTAGTACCGTCAGTATCCCACTTGATACTTTGACCATCCCCCACGAAAGAAATGGCTTCATATTCCTATTAAGTCCAAGAATCAGTTGCTGATATTTTGTGGACAAGGTAAAATGTTTCTCTTCAAGGGTAGGTGAACCTAAGACCTTTGATCTTGGCGAGAGTTTAGCTCGACTTCGCCGGAGTAAGACTTTGGTTAAGCATGAAGATCCATAGTGATATGCTATGGATAAGAAGGTCGTCAAGTCTCTTTTAAGATTCCATTTGGTTTCAAAGAAAGTGATTAGTTGTGAATCAAGTTCTAGCCATCGGACTTGAGTTTTGAGCTAAGTTCCAAAATTTGAGTTTGTTCCCAAATTCTTGTGTTTCGAAGCCGGTGAGTTCTGTTTTCGAACAGAATTGACCTGACATTGAAATTCCATATCTCTTCAACCTAGAGGGCTTTGGAGGCAAGTGAATACTTTTTGGAAAGATTCTGAAGTCTTCTATAAGTTTTCTATTGACCTCCAAGCCAAAAGACGCTTTTATGGTCATGAAAATGCACCGTTAACACAGCAGCTGCTGTTCTGAAACTACATGGACCAGTATCTGAATTTTTGCAATATTTCATTGTAGAAAGCTCTTATATTCCATTATGATACATTTCTGGAAAGGGTAAGTGCTATTCTACAACTTTGTTATTCAGTGATACCTCATATTCAGTTTATAACTAATTAGAAAACAGAGTTGAAGATAGTACATGTATATAGGTGCTATCTGAAACAGTCAGAAAAATTCTGAACTTGGAACGGCCATAACTCTTAAACTAGAAATACAAACTATGCATGTTTATACATATAAGGAAAGCTTAAAGATTCCTCTATCAACTTCCTATTCAACACAAAGTCTAAAACTCATATTAACAAGGTTTAAATTGAAGTGTCGTTTAAGAGGTTCTGACAGCCCGGAAGAGGGGACAGAATCTGAACTCTTCACCAATTGAATCATAACTTTTTGCAGACTTCCCTGCTGCAGGCCTACTTTATGTTTGTTGGAAAGTGTAGAGAGCCCTATACAACGTTTCTACAGAACTCCAGAGCATAATCCATCTCTAACATACGCAAAATTTCAAATTTCTAAACTTAATAAAATCTGGACAGCGAGTGGACAGTCCTGTATACAGATACTGTTTCTCGCATAACTCGCTGTAGAATTGTCGAAAGACTTCATAAGTTTCATTTATGGAATCTTGAGAATGTATGCAACAAGTTTTCTATGTATTATTTTTGCAAATGTTGATGTTTGTATATCTGAAAATTCTGGACAAAATCAGCCTTAAACAAAGGAGGTGCTGTCCAAATTTTCAGAAAAGCTGTCAAGTTGCAAATGCCATATCTTCTCAACCAGAAGTGCTATGAGGGCAAGTAAATACTCTTTAGAAAGATATCAAAGTACTTTACGAGTTCTCTATTCAGTTCAAGACCAAAATCCTTTTCTAGGTGGGTGAAATTTGCATAATCGCAGAGACTGTCCAGGCACACCCAAACTGGACAGCAATCTGTACACCTCTGAATTTAATCCATAATTCGCAGACCCTTGATCCAATGGTGTCGCGCGAGTAACCGTTGGAAACGTTAGAGAGTCAGCTACAATTTCTGCAATTGACTCCAGACCTTAATCAGTCATCTACCTATTCCAAATCGAGTTTGGATACAGAGTGGTCAATCTGAACTGAATTCAATTCTGAATACTGAAATTTTACCCAACTTCAAAAATTCATATCTTTTGAACCAGCACTTATATGAAGACAAGTAAGTACATTGTGGAAAGATTATCACATTGTCTACAACTTTGTAAATAAGAATATTTCCAGATTTTCATCATAACAGCCTGAAAACTTTAGATCAAAACTGCTACTGTTTAAACAGATTCTGCTGATAGTGCAGAGAATTCTGCTAACTTCAAAATTGCATAACCTGCAAATCAAAGATGATCTAGAGGCAAACCAATACTTTTCGGAAAGGTCTTGAAGTGTACTTTAACATTATTCTTCACCTCAATATCTGATTTTGCCATTTACTTGGCCAAAATCGAAGTTGCATCCAAGCTGTTCATCCTCCACCAGGATTTAATCGGGTGATGACCCTTTAGGGTGATTATGGATTTGGTTCTCGAGTTCAACTCGAGGAGTTTCATAACATCCCAGGTGTTGCAACCCAACAATATTTGCCATTAGAGTTGAGTATTACACTAAGGCAAATCCCTTTTATTCGGATGCACATGCTAGTGTTTTAACTATGCAACCTTGCACCTCACACTTTATTTATGCATTGAGCATGTATGACACTTCCCTTAGTTGGACGACCCTCCCCATAAAGATTGCTTGGAGTAAGTTTCTTGCTCACATAGCTGGAATCTTAAGGGGGGAGGAGTTCATCTAGTAATCGAAGTGTTACGTTCACCTAGTTGTCATACCAAGGTACATCGACACCGAACCAACGTGCTAGAAGCAATGCTCAAGTAAGTAGGACCGAGTACAGCATTGACTCATTGAGTCAATGAGGAGCTTAAGTAACACATCACCTCGAACCCCGTTTCTTGTGGAACTCGATCATCGAGTTAAAGAAGTCAGTTGATTTTTCACGCTAAACCACTCCCTTGCTTCCGTCTCTGAGACGAGAAGCCATATGTGAGTAGTATGAGCTGGAGATTCTTTAGCAAGAACGTGGATCACTAACCAAGGTCGTGCCTAGCACCGTACCTTGTCAACCACTTCGTGTAACCTACGGAAGTGATGAGAACCTTACTCTTCAAAGGTTACTCTCTTTGCAACTTCTGAAGGCAACCCTATTGCACCCTTTTAAAGGTTAGACATACTACCTTAGGAATCCTACGTGATGAAAACCTGACCCTTGACTCGTTGAAACTCAAATCAACTTGAGTCCTGGAAACTGATTGTTTCTAAATGCGAGGAGTTTCCTATGGACTTCTCGACCTCGCTAAAACCCTGTATCTTTCTTTTTGCGAGGTTATCATTTAATTATCAAGTCTTGGAACTCCTTGACTCGTAATGGATGGTGACATTGCTTTGGCCACAAGACCAGGGCAGAAAAGTCTTCATAAGAGAAACACCCAGAGATAAGGACACCTAACTATCTTAGAGTTCTAAGGTCCTCCAATGCAGAAGCTTACTTCCTTTTGACGAAAAGAAGAAGACCCAAATATATCAACATAGCTTTCTAAGCTACAAGCTTTACGGTGTGATCCCAGTCACGCCGAGCATCCAAACCATAGATGCAATAAGAAGACGAAGAGTCTCTTTCTCCAATCACATGACAGGCGATGGTTGTCTCATCAATAACTCGGGCTAACTTTCTCTCTTCCTTAGAATCTCGGGACGAGATTCCTTTAAGGGGGAAGGATTGTAAAAGCCCGCATTTGAGTAAAGCCAAAAACGCAAAAATGCAAACTTAAAAATTTTGAAAATGGACTTGGAAATCCAAACTCATATGAACCATATGAGTTAAACCATGTTCACTAAAAATAGGAACTTGTTAAAATTTTACATATAGAACATGGTTGCTAATGTATTTGGAACTTAAGGGGTAAAATCCTTAATTTCCAGGTATTCACATTTTCAATGAAAAATTAAAGGAGAAAAGAAGAGAAAATCGAGAGAAAGAAAAAGGAATTATTCCAACCCTAAAATGAGACATTCAAAAATATTCAAATATAAGGCTGTAAATTTTTCCATGACCTTCTAATATTTCAAATAGACTCTCGGTAAAGTTTCAAAATTTTTGAAGCACGTTTTCCATTTATTGGACACGTACTGAGAGTTTAATCAACGTCGACTTCAAATTCAAACTTTGTGCTCAACCTTGTCCAAATCAACCCCAAATTTTTCTTGAGGTCCCTTATGCTTCAAAAAGGTTAACTTCAAAGTTTCAAGATTTTTGAACCTAATCTACTATTTATTTCCTTGAGTCAAGTATTACCACTTGAATTCAAATTCAAACCTGAGTTCAAATTCAACTTGCTCAGTTTTGAAATCTGATTGCACCATAAAATTCTCCACATTTTATTTAGTCATTGGGCCAAAGTTGAATATTTTTGAAGCATGTTTGCTATCTCTATTTGAATTTTGAGAAGAGAAGGGAGAAGAGAGTGGGACCCACATGTAAACTTATCCTCAGTACTAGGAAAAAGGTGGGCCCCACTGGTAAGCTGCTCAATGGATTGAGATATTTTGCATCTGGAATGATGTGGATAAGGGGAAAAATTGGAGTGGGTCCCACAGGTCATTCTTACCCCAGCTATAGAAAACCAAGTTCACTTCTTCTCTCTCGGTACTTATCTTCCCCACCTCTGCTCCCGATGGCACCCCGCCCTGCTCGCTCGTCCGTCGGCCCGCACGCCCCAGCACCTCGCCGCCGTTCGCTGGCCTCGGCCGACGCCGCACTTGCCTCCCCCGGCGCGCTCACCGCGCCCAGCTGCTGCGCCCTGCGCTCGGCCGCCCACGGCGCCACCAGCTCGCAGGCGCTCCACCTCCCAGCCACTGGCTCCCGCCGCCAGCGTCGTGCCTCCTCCTCGCCGGCTCTGCTCACGCCACCGCTCGCCCTGGCTGCTCCACCCCGCGTACGTCGCCTCTCCCTGCCGCGCCAGCGCCACGGTGCACCGCTCGCCCCCGGCTGCGCCTCCTCACGGCCGCCTGCAACGCGGGCCGATGGCCACCCTGCTGCTCGCCTGGCCGCGTCGTGCCGCATTTGCGCCGTGTTCTAGCCCTTGCCAAGGCCACGACGTGCTGCACGCGGGCTCCCCTCCTCTGCTCTACTTGCTGCTGCTTGCACCCGAACAGAGCGCCCATTCTGCTCGCAGCCATGGCGCATCCTCGATGCCCTAGCAACTCAAGCTCGTTCCCCATCGGTTATGCACGTCAAAAGGTCCGCAACCACATGTCCTTCCTTCTGCTATCCTCGCATCCTCGGGCGTTCCGCGCCATGGTTGCACCCAACCAGTAAAGCGAGGGATGTATGTGATGTATGAGATCCCAGAACGCGTCGTTGACACAATGGTATCAACCATTGATCTAAGGTTAGCTCTTATTTTGCAAGAGTGATTGGATCGGTGACTGCAGCCAAGGTGTTCGATGAAATGGTTACAAGGCGAAACTAAGTGTGTTGCCGTTCAATGCTGGTCTATGGATGCAGGTCTATTCTGGGTGGCAATCAACAAGGACATGTGCCAAGGTGCTTTTGGAATGTTGATGAAGTAACCGAATCAGGTACACACCCAAGATGTTCGGCGAAATGCCTACAAGGTGAGCCTTGCACTGAAATACCTTGCTTGACGTCACCGACGTCCGTTCGTCATGATTGCTAAGGTTACTCATGTGTCCTCAAGTCGTACGTCCAGTTTTCGCATTGATATCATTCCTATAGGTGTCCCTAAGTTGACCTCTTTTGTCGTTTGTATCACGTCAGCCTATCCATGCGTGCTCGTGATGCTCCACCATGAGCCGCGTCGACGTCGTTGACCATATGACGTCGTCGTGATGCTCCGAGCTGTTATCGTGTCCTGGCATCGAGATGAAGGATGCTTGTGATGTGTGTGGTGCTGAAACACCAGCATGACTCGTCGTAAAATGGTCGTTTAGCCAAACAAGGGTTTAGTCGAGGCGAGACTCGTCGAGTCCTGAGTGTAGCCAGGGTGCTCGATGAAATGCCTTCTAGGTCAATCCAAGTGGTTTGGTGATCACCGATGACCTGGGGTAGAAGGATGCCAGAACGTTGCGACCAACAAGGAGAACTAGACCAAGGGGAACCTTGGATAAGAGTTCCTTGGTTGTGTCGAGGATGTTCCGTAGCCGATCACAGGATTTGTTAACTTGGTGTACCATTTCATCGACGGCAGGTTCGTCGAGTCGCTTATCAACAACCGAGTCGACATCACTAGCCTTAAGACTCACAAGGTGGTGTTCGGGATTTTCCGCTCACCCCATTGACGAGTCTAGGTTGAGGTGAATTTCGCTAAGACAATCTTCTCGAGATGGCAAAGCATGCCTTCATGGCAAGGTCTCGCATCATGTTTAAGTCCCAAGAGCTTACCGAGCTCACCTGGACAAGATTGTGGGAGACACTACATTAGTGTCATCGTGTAAGCACTTGAACGATGCTCGAGAAGATTGCCATAGAAACTACTTTACCTAAAAGTCATTTGACGTTGTCTTGGTACTCATGCTAGGTTAACAGTGCTTGTAATGACTTCTTAAGTCCAAGCCATGTTGATCTCAATTCAGTCCCAAGTGTCGTTAGGTTCCATCATGGTTCATCCTAAGTCGGGACCCTACGATAGCACTGCTCACTTAACTAAGTTTACTCCTTTATGAGTTAAGACAAGTTCATTGGTCGACTACTGAATCGCAACCTTCATCTTGTACACTCCACTCATACTCAAGTTTTCGATGTCCCCCTTGATTCTTTAGTCATCCTTGCACTACCAGTCCAACACTTCCACACCATTCAGCTTTATCAACCTTGAGTGGCATAGCATCGAGTGTTAAGCGCCATGTTGCAATGTGTGCTTACGTTGCACCTTTCAATTCACATATCAACACTACTATGACCACTGGACTCCATCCTTTGTTTATCCCCAAAACAGAGGCATATCTGTCCTTCCTAGTCAAACTCCTCATTCTTAGATTTACTCAACCCCGTGGAGTCTATTATTAAATTACTTACTTACTTAATTACTTTTATGCATATCGACAAGAAACTTCGCTTGGAGGAGAAGGCCAAGGTGTTTCCACTGAGGTTCCATGGCAGGTTCTCTGGAGGAAGACCAAGCTCTAACAATTGACATTTATTCGAGTCGCAAACTAAGGCAAGCCCTAGTTTGCATTTAAGTCATTTATAAAATTTTGCTTTATCACTATGATGAGTAGTATATGAATTGTGCATTACGTTTAGGATGATTGATACCCCACTTGCATGGCCAAAAATACCATGGATTGGTTGGAACGAGTTACAATTTGACCTGTAGTAACTGCTTTGCTAATGCATAGGAAATCCGGTAGAAGTCGAGTAGTTGGAATATACTCGCGAGAGATGTAGGACATATCTCACAGGATTGGTTAGATAGAAAATGGATTAATATAATGAAGTTCAGACCGGGCAGGGAATGTATAGGAAGCGGCAAGAATTGAGTCTCGGTCGCATAGCCCTGCCTGTGTCGATTAAGGCCCGCTTCGTGTGCGGCCCCGCTAAACAAGCTTGACTTGTACCGGCAACATAATGGCCATATGGAATCCAATAAACTGACGTAGCTTGGTCACTTGGGTGTCGAAGCATACCATTCCATTTTATAGGTGTGGGTTGAGAGCAGCAAGGTGTAGATCCGCTGGTGGGCACGTCAGAGTACACCCCACGCAGGGACCTCCTGCTCGTGACGGATCGACCGGTTCGACATTTGAGTGTCTCATGAAAGGTTTCCATATACACCTAGTACTGAAGTGTTATGTAGGTACGGGTGTGCTCACTGACACTTCCGAACGACGTATGTGTCGTGTTGTCCGGGTTTGTCCTGATTGCAATCACTGTGCCTCACAGTAATAGAATACCACTTGTTCACTGTGTTGTGACGTAGTAAATACTAAAGAAGCCAGAAAAATCATATTGTATTGAATTATAATTTCTTTGCAACCTTGCATGATTTAGAGATAGTACAATTAAAAGTTTACAATTTCCCCATACTTTAGCTGTAATGGCATTATGTGCTCTGAGCATGCCATATCATCGGTAAAGCGTTTCTTGTTTGATTGTGGAGCCAATGATGTGCCGTTCTTCGGGAATGTCATTTGCTACTTAAAACATGATTATAAGGATCCACTTGTAGGCGAGTCTTTTATGCCATTCCTTACCTATGTTAGTATTCACCCTGCATATGTCTAGAGAGACGGTTAAGTCTTGCTGAGCCTTATGCTCACGTTTGCGCTTTAACGATTTTTGCAGGTATTAGTTTTATTTCTGCTGTTCAGGTTGTACATGAGACTCGAGGTGTCGAGATATATCTCATGTGAGCCACACCGCTGCTGAATGTTCTTCATGTTGCTAGTGAGAAGCATCCTAGGGCATGGACGTCTTCTCTCCTTCTTAGTTAGGTGAGATTATGAGTATGTATTTTCAGCTGCGTGTGTACTTCTGTGGTACACTCTTGTGTATACTCTTCTTATTATGAAATGAAAACTTTGTATGTTTTGGTATCCTTTTTGTGTGTGCTGTTAGGTGCCGCATCGCACGGCACCACCCAATGAGATCCTCGGATGTGTGGACTCCGGTCCCCACATGAAATAATAGTTTTAAACATGTACCTTGAAGACTAAGGTCATATGAGAGCCAATAAATTCATATGGACATGAGTAAAAATGTTAATGTGAAGCTCTAGTTAAAACCTAGAATTCCTTTTGAATTCAGCTAAGCTCAAATTTCCAAAGGTATTGAATTTTAAATTTAAACACCTGAAATATTGTGCTTTGCTCACCAGGGAAAAATCAAAAGAAATAAAACAAACAAGTACGAATAAAAGTATATATGGAAATGTACAAAATATTCAAATCAATGATCAAGGTACAAAAACATATTCACCATTTGATCAGTGTAATCAATTAAAAGCATAGGACATTATATACATTAATATTGGGGGAAAAAATTAAATGACATGCAAATAGATTATAAAAATTGAATTTGAATCTAATTCAAATTTCAAATTGGCCAATTCAGATATTCAATTTGTCAAACCATTTAAATATAACAGGACCAATTCTCTTTTGATTTTAGAGTCTTTATCACATCTAGGCTTGGGTAACAAAATGAATTGAAAGTAAGGGGATAAGGACAGCAGTGGGGCCCACTAGGCAGAGGTATTCCGTTTTGCTTCTGCAGCAGCGCCTCTGCTCGAGCGGCTGCACGCGCGCGCGCCAGAGGAGGTGGCAAGCAGCTCTCCAGCGCGATGGGCTCCGCGTGCATGCGCGCCACAGCGAGCCCCGACGCCACCTGCCTCGCTCCGTCGTTCAGGTATAAAAGGAACCGAGCGCTCGACGTTTCTTCGTCCTTCCGCATTGCTCCAACGTCGCTCCACTCGGCCGCCCAAATTACTGCAGCCCCCGCTCAAGCAAAGCCGCGTTTTGGTGCGCGCCCATACCCTCGCGATTTCCCTCAACCGAGGCTGCCGCCGGACCTAGCCCCCCCGGAATGAATTTGCGGTTTCCCTTCCGGCGTGCCATCGACCCACCTCTGTTCCAACGTTGAGCTCTTCCTCCATGGTGAGTAGCTTCAAAATTCCAGTTTCCCCCAGCATCTACACTTGTGTGTGCACCTTCCGGAGCCGTTAGATAGCCATAGCCTCACTCCGGCTAGCCGAGATTTCAAATCACGCCGCCGCCTAGAGACTGCTCCACGGTGCCCCCATCCTCCAGCCGATTTCAATACGATTGGAGTGTTGGACGATGATCAGAGCAGCACCACAAAGCTTCCAGAGCAAAAATCAGCTTTTCCCATGCCTTGTACACCAAGAACACCGTCGCCGATCATCGGTTTCTGCCGGTCGCCGGTGTAGGTATTTTTCCGGTGCATTTCAGTCCAATCCGAGGCCACCATTGAATTCCTGAGGGTCAAAAACCCCTGGGTGGCAAGTTCCATCCTCTGGGAAGCTAGCTTGGCGCGCTCCGGCGAGTCGCCGGCCGGTCTCCGGCCATGGTGCCGCCCCAGGCCGCCAGAGTCGGGGGAAGAGGATGACCCCCCCCCCCCCACCCCCCCCCCCCCCCCCCCCCGCGGGATTTTCTATGGCACCCGGATCCCATGTGACAATGCGGTTAACTCTGTAGCCCCGGTGTGGCCTCAGCTAGGTGGAAAAATTTAGTGGCCACGTGTCAGCGTATTAAAGGGTTATCCTTTTCCATCTAAAAAGAATTCCCGAAAATTTCCTAGAATTTGAAATGCTATAAATTTGGCTAGGAGGCTCCAAATTAGATGTAACAAATTTTGTAATTCTCCTTAGGATCTGTACTTTCCATTGGTCCATCCCAAACTTCATGAAAAGCCGTAAAGAATATTCTATAAATCAATTAGTTTAATGCATTGTGGAAAATATAGAAAATAGGATTCTATTCAGAAAATTATAAAAATTTACCCCCCCCCCAATCATTTTGTCATGTAGAAGCTCCAGTAAAAGTTTCAGGCATAACAAAGTTGTTTAAGAGGGTTTAATTCAAAGTATTTGCCTACGTTAATTATAATTCCAGAAAATAACAAATTAAATCCAGAAATTCACAAGGACTTGTTAATTCAATATCTTCCTGTAGTAAGCTTGAAAAATTGTCAAACCAATTTTGTTATCTTCCTTTTGATCAGTGCTATCTAGCTGTGCTATTTATGGACATGATAAAACCTCAGGTTTTATCTACAATTTCCTAAATTATGAAAGCTTGATAGAATTTTGTAGATCATTGTATCCCATAAGATTATTTGAAATTTTTATGAGAATTTCTTCATCAAATCTAAATACCAGAGTTAAATTATCAGAGCCAAAAGAATTCATCTGCATAAGAATTAGTTCTGTATAGTTTCCTAATATCCATGACTATATAGAAATTTCTTATGTACATTCTTATAATATGAAGTAATATCAAATTAACCTACCCAAATCCAATTTAATAGCCAACAGCACACCTTATTCATTCTTGATTTACAAACATACTTCCTTTATGAGTATGACATTGCATAATGTATGCATATTCATTAGTTAAGTTATTAATGTATATTGTGTGTTATGTGCATATTCATTGCGATAGATGCCATGACGGAAAGGAGTCGAAGAGGACCTGTTCGTGAAGCATCAAGCCACTGACTCTTTGTCTTAGCGCAAACTAAGGCAAGCCCCGGTTTGCATTTAAGAGCCTTTCAGAACTTTTCCAGTTTTATTCACTTACGTCTGCAGTTGATATTGTGCATTATGTATAAGGTGTTTGATACTCCACTTGCATGACCACAAATCCCAGGGGTTGGTTGGAACGGTTTACAGATTGACCTGTAGTATCTGCTTTGCTAATTTATAGGAAATCCAGTAGAAGTCGAGTAGTTGGAATCTACTCGCGAGAGGATCACATTTTATTGATCACAAGTCAAGTAGTTGAATTGTACTTGCGAGAGAAGTCGAGTGAGGGAAACCTACTCATGAGATGTTACCAAAAATGTTCACTCTTAATAATTGGAGATGTGGATGGGGATGTTCCTGTAGGACGGGACGTGCAAGGTTGTCTGATCCCAGATGAGGGGGACAATGCTTGCGACCACATTTGGGCCTGGGCCGGTTAGGGTAAGGCAAATGTGGAGGTTGGTTGTGGCCCCATCTGTGTCGGTTAAGGACCATCTCGTGTGCAGCCCTGTTGAGCATGTTTGAATAGTACCGGTTACATAATGGATTAATGGGGTCCATTAAACTGATGTAGCTCGAGCGCCCTCGTGTCGAAACATATACCGCCGTCCTTCGGGGGAAGATGATCGTAAGGTGGGAACCTCTAAGGAGCAACTTCGACGTGCTCGGTTAGGGACCTTACTTTTGGGACTGTAGAACTGGTTCGACATCGGGATGACGGGTGAAAGGTGGCCACAAACGACGTGGGAGAGGAGTAAAGTGAAAGGTACTTCTGAGCGGGCGTATGTGTCGTGTATTCCAGGTGTGTCCTGATTGCAATCACCGTCCCTCGCGGTAATAGAGTACCACTTGTTCACTGAGTTGTGACGTAGTAAACAAGAGTGACGGAATGATGATAAATATTGCTAATGTGCTTAATTATTGTATTGTAACCTTGTTTGGCTTAGAGATAGTATAATTAAAAGTTTACAGTTTCCCCATACTTTAGGTGTAATAGCATTATGTGCTTTGGGCATGTCATATCATCGGTAAAGCGTTTTTTGTTTGATTGTGGAGTCTATGATGTGCTATGCCTGAAGAATGTCATTTGCTACTTAAAACATGATTATAAGGATCCACTTGTAAGCGAGTCCTTTATGCTAGTCCTTACCTATGCTTAGTACTTACCCCTGCATATGTCTAGTGAGACAGTTAAGTCTTGATGAGCCTTATGCTCACGTTTGCGCTTTAATGATTTTTGCAGGTATTAATTTTATTTCTGCTGTTCAGGTTGTACATGGGACTCGAGTTATCGAGATAAATCTCATGTGAACCACGCTGCTGCTAAATGATCATCATGTTGCTAGTGAGAAGCGTCCTAGGGCAATGGACGTTTTCTCTTCTGCTTAGATAGGTGAGAATATGAGTATGTAATTCCGCTGCGTGTGTACTTCTGATGTGCACTATTTTGTAAACTCTGAATATAATTATGAAATGAAAATTTTGTATATTTTGATATTCTTTTCGTGTGTGCTGCTAGGTGCCGCATCGCACGGCACCACCCAATGAGATCCTCGGATGTGTGGACTCTGGTCCCCACAGACATTGTATCAGAGCTTCATTGGGAATAGCACACTCGAAAAGAGCCTAATTTTGAAAACTACAAAGTTGTCGTGTGAGGATTAGTTATATGCCCACATAAGGTTTATTATAGTATTAGTTACTTAAGGTGGCAAAGCTAATATATGTGTTATTATATTCTGTAACGACGCTTCGACGTCAGGTAAGAGGTAAGGTACACCACCGCAAGCGGATCAATTGCGGTAAGCTCACCATGCGAGAGGTAGCATGTGATTATTTCCGTGGCTCGGCACGGAAATGTCAATATGAGTCTCTAAAACTTTCCATGTTTCGCAGAACATATGACACGCAGTACCCAACGTGAGACAAAATTAGTGGGAGCCCCCGTCGGGTGGGACATAACTCGATGCGCCTCCTACTGGTGCAGCATTATGCAAAGACGTGGGACCCCATCGGGTGGTAGAAAACCCGGTCATGTACCTCGAGACGTGGCTTAACTCGAGGCAGGCCGTATGGAACGATACGAGACGAATGTTTTTACTCTCATATATGTTTTTGTGAATTGATCGCCCGTGCGGGCTAGACTGTACCGTACGGTACCATATGATTGATCAGTAGTTTGAGTGTAGTGACAGGTACACTAACCACATTGACCGTATTGCGAGTAGAACACGTTTGCAAGTGATCGTTTTAGTGCCACCTATAGTACGTTATGCCGGCTAAGAATCCGGTAAAGATTTTCAGTTTGTGAGGTAACGTAGTACCGACATAATTGTTGTGATGCATTCACACCTTACTTCACCCCAAAAATCTTTTCTGTTGAAGAAAAGAAAATTCTTGAATTGAGAACCAAAAGAAAGTTTTAGAATCTAATATTAACTACAGAACTCTGATGTTGAACTAAGATTCCATTGGAGTTGAGTGATTTTCAAAAAGATTCAAAAGTAGAGTCCCCTGTTTTTCTGGCAGAATTTTTGCTGGATTTGTACAGGGCATAACTCTTGCAAGATTTAACCACTGTGGATGTGTAATACAGTTTTGGAAAGGTATTGAAGTGCTCTACAACTTGTCTGTAGACTGCCAGAGCTGAATTAATCTTCAAATTGGTGAAAAATTCCAGATTGGTAGAATCTGTTGCTGAAAACAGAACTGTCAAAACCTCTCTGGAATTTTTCTGTTTTTCCACCATAACTTCCTGTTGAAAAATTTCTATAGATCCTAGGTTACATCGTTGGAAAGTTTATGATAGGTGTTACAACTTTGTAATTCAAAGTTTTTCCAAATTTGGGGCAGAACGGTATGGAATTTGATGTTCAAATCAGCCACTTCCAAAGGAGGTGTTCGAAAGCTAATGAAGTTGGCTGTAACTTTGGTATTCAAGTTCAGGATTGATTCTACTCTTTACTGTAGTAGAATCTGAGTTCTTTGCAAACTGGTCAATTTTGGACAGCAGATTGGCCAATGCAATTGAAATGGAAACTTGTTTAGGGATAGGCATGTTTGAAACTTGCCAAAGTTTTGCAACATGTCAAGATGTATGTATGTTCAGTTTATGAAATTGGAGCATTGGAAAAAGCTCGTTAAGAGGTCTAGAAGAAGTTTAGAATCAGAGTGTCCTTTGAACGTGTATGAATATGCTGCAAAGTTTTATGATTCAAATACGGTTAATGTTTTTCAAGCATCGACGGTCATTCAATCTTGGAGAGTAACCGTAATTGGTCATTCTTGCAGTATGGTTCACACTCGTTTCGGCGCTGAAACGGGAGAGTCTAGTCACGGCGGAAATGACTCGACTCGACCGCAAGAACCGCCGTCGACCCGTTTGACGGAGGTTATGGCACAAATGGTTGAGTCTCATCGTGAGAACAACCAGCTGCTTCAGACATTGGTGTAACAAGGCTTTATTCAAGCATCACGACAACGGGATCTGAATGAAAGTTCTTATTTGAATTTTCTGACAACTCAACCACCTGTATTCACGGAAGCAACAGATCCGTTGGAAGCACATCATTGGATCCGAGTTATTGAAGCTAAAATCGGTTTGATCCAGTGTGACGAGTGTCAGAAGGTGGACGTTGCAGTTCAGCAACTTCATGGATCTGCTGGAGCTTGGTGGGCAGAGTATCTCGCTATGACCATTGGAGGACATCACTTGAATTGGAATGAATTCCGTGATGCGTTCTGTGCTCGGTATATTCCGAGGGCGGTTATCAAGTCGAAGCTTGAAGAGTTTGTAGAATTGACCCAAGGGGGGAGGAGTGCTTTTGAGTACTCCAGAGAATTCAACCGGTTGGCACAATATGCACCAGACTATGTGAGTACAGGAGCTTCGAGGTGTGACCTATTTTTCTGAGGCTTGAGTGCCAAACTTTGTGAAAGATTGGTCCTATTCAACAAAGGAGACTATAACGAATTGGTCAGTAATGCTATATGGCAGGAAGATGCTTCTCTTCGTTGTCAGGCGGAGATGAGGAAGAGCATTACATCAACGGATGATATTAGTGGTACTCCTTGGAAATATCGACTGGTATATCATTTACCAGCCGAACCGGAAGTTCGGGTAGTTGCAAGACAGCCACCGATGCAGAGTTGGTCACCACCGTTGCAGTGGATTGAAGCACCTGAGATGCAGCAGCAAGTGAGTTCTTGTGCACCACCTCCACAAGCGGCACGAGAAGTTACTCCACTGCAGGCAATCCAAAGGACAGTACATAGTGGTGGTGATAAAGAGAAGTTAGTTCTAGAAGGTCCTGCAGCTAAACAAGACATCAGTCTAGAAGTTGCTCCTCCAAGAAATATTCAATCTCATAGGCAATAGAAGAGGATGAAAGCCGGCAGCCTCAACTTTATAGTTGTCGTTGATATTCCAGTAGGAGAACTCGTGTTAGCGGGTATGTTCAGCTTAAATGCTCAACCGGCATTTGTGTTGTTTGATTCTTGAGCAACACATGATTTCATCATCAAGGAGTTCGTGTTGAAGCGTCAATTATCATCCACAACGCTATCGACACCGTATACAATAAATTCACCTGGAGGAAAAATGTCAGCCCACCATATTATTGCCCGAGCACCTCTATGTTTGGATGGTAGGATTTACCCTACCACCTTCATTATATTGGATGGGCAGAAGATTGACATTATTTTGGGAATGACCTGGTTGACACATCATGAAGCAATCTTCAATATCAGTGCTCGTACCGTGCAACTGAATTCTAAAAGGCACGAGCAGCATACTTTAGTTCTGAAGAATGAGACACCACAACCTCTAGTGGTGTATAACACGGAAGCCACAAAGCTAGAGGACATTCCAGTTGTTCGGGATTACCTGGATGTGTTTCTTGACGATCTGCCAGGCATGCAACCTGAGCGAGATGTGGAATTAAAGATTGAGTTAATACCAGGAACCACACCAATATCTCGAAGACCTTACAAGATGGCACCCAAGGAATTGGCGGAGCTAAAAGAACAGTTGAATGAGTTACTTGAGAAGGGATTCACACGTCCCAGCTCATCACCTTGGGGATGCTCAGTGATATTCGTGAAGAAGAAGGATGAGACACTAAGGCTATGTGTCGACTATCGTCCATCAAATGTTGTAACTATAAAGAACAAGTATCCACTTCCACGGATTGACATTCTATTCGATCAATTAGTGGGTGCTAAGGTATTTTCGAAGATGGATCTTCGGTCCGGTTATCATCAGATCAAGATATGGGCTGAAGATATACCTAAGACGACATTCATGACAAGATACGGGCTGTATGAGTATATTGTCATGTCTTTTGGTCTCACCAATGCACCGGCTCACTTCATTTATCTAATGAATTCAGTATTCATGCCGGAGTTGGACAAGTTTGTGGTGGTCTTCATAGATGACACCTTGGTTTATTCCAAATCAGAGGAAGAACACATCGAACATCTAAATATCGTGCTTCAACGATTAAGAGACCATAAGCTATATGCCAAATTTAGCAAATGTGAATTTTGGATTAACAAGGAACCATTTATGGGTCATGTTATCTCAGCAGACGGTATTGCTGTGGATCCAAGCAATGTAGTACAGGTACTTAAATGGAAATCTCCGACCTCTGTCCCTGAAGTCAGAAGTTTCTTAGGTTTAGCTGGCTACTACCGGAGATTTGTTCCAAGTTTCTCCAAAGTGGCTAAGCCTATGATAGAATTGCTGAAGAAAGGAAACAAGTATGTCTGGAGTGAGGCCTGTGAAGCGGCATTCCAGGTATTGAAGAAACATCTCACAATGGCACCAGTCCTAGCTCAACCAAACACGACAAAGCCGTTTGATATTTATTGCGATGCATCAAGCACTGGTCTGGGATGTGTCTTGATGCAAGAAGGACGTGTAATCGCATATGGATCAAGACAACTCCGGACTCATGAGAAGCATTATCTGACTCATGACTTGGAGTTGGTTGCCGTGGTAATGGCATTGAAAATGTGGAGACACTATATAATGGGAAATCTAGTGCATCTCTACACAGGCCACAAGAGCCTCAAGTACATATTCACTCAAAAGGATTTGAATATGAGGCAAAGAAGATGGTTAGAGCTTACAAAAGGACTACGAACTTGAGATCCATTACCATCTGGCAAAGCAAACGTAGTTGCCGATGCTTTGAGTCGGGAATCTCATGTTCACAACATAACCATCATTCCGGATGAATAGAAAGAACCATGTCTATGGTTGGTTCCCTACGGAGCTTTATATAATCTTGCTCTCATACATACAATCCGAGAGGAGATTATTGCAGCTCAGAAGGAAGACAAGGCTATGTCTCACATTCGGAATAGAATAAGAGACGGAGAGGTGAAATGTTTTGGGAAAGATGAACAAGGAACTCTATGGTTCAACGATCGCATAGTAGTACCTCGGAACATGACACTTAGAAAGAAGATCTTGGATGAAGCTCATCTATCAAAGTATTCAATCCATCTAGGAAGCAATAAGATGTATCAAGATCTTAGAACGAAATTCTGGTGGACAAAAATGAAGAGAGAGATTGCAAAGTACGTATCCGAGTGTGATACATGCAGAAGAGTGAAGGTTGACTATATGAGGAAAGTGGGACCACTACAACCTTTAAGTGTCCCTTCATGGAAATGGGAGGATCTCAGTATGGACTTCATTGTTGGATTGCCTCTCACGCTCCACAAGCATGATTCTATTTGGGTAATCGTAGACCGATTAACCAAGTCAGCACACTTTATTCCAGTGAACACGGCATATAATGCAAAGAAGTATGCTAAGCTATATATGTCACGGATCATGTGCTTACACGGAGTTCCCTGCACCATCGTATCTAACAGAGGATCGTTGTTTGTTGCTCGTTTCTGTTTCTGGGAGCAACTACACACAACAATGGGAACTAAGTTAATTCGAAGCTCGGCATACCACCCTCAAACTGATGGACAAACTGAAAGGGTGAACCAGATCCTAGAAGATATGCTAAGGGCATGTGCCATATATCACGGAAAGAATTGGGATGATCATTTACCATTGGCAGAATTATCATACAACAACGGTTATCAGTCCAATATCAAAATGGCACCATTTGAAGCTCTCTATGGTCGGAAGTGCCGCACACCACTCAATTGGTGTGAGTCTCGAGAAAGAGTAATCTTCGGAGTGGATCTCACTGATGAAGCTGAAGAACGAGTTAAGTTAATTCAGGCAAATCTCATAGCAGCTCAGTCTTGGCAGAAGAGTTATGCTGACAAGTGACGTCGTCCCTTGAGATTTAACGTCGGAGACAACATGTACCTTCGTGTCTCTCCGATGAAAGGAATTCATTGCTTTGGAGTAAAGGGAAAGTTAGCTCCCAGATTTATCGGGCCATTTCCCATCACGGAAAGATGTGGACCTGTAGCCTATCGGCTAGAGCTAACAGCGTCCTTGTCCGAGTACACAATGTATTCCATGTGTCTCAGTTATGGAAGTGTCTTAAAACTCCAACAGAAGTCATATCTGAGGACATTGAAGAACTGAAGCTAGATCTGATCTATGTTGAACAACCGATCCGGGTCATTGATGAGAAGGCGAGAGAGACAAGAAACCGAACATTGTGGTTCTATAAAGTGTTATGGAAGAACCACACTGTTGAAGAAGCTACATTGGAGAGTGAAGACTATCTTCGCTCCAACTATCCGGAGTTGCTACCATCGTATCAAGGATGATACACTCCGACATCCTCTTCTTTTATAATCTCGGGACGAGATTCTTTTAAGGGGGGAGGAATGTAAAATCCCAAATTTTTGAAGCTTTTGTCTCCAATGTGTGGCACATGAAATAATAGTTTTAAACATGTACCTTGAATACTAAGGTCATATGAGAGCCAATAAATTCATATGGACATGAGTAAAAATGTTAATGTGAAGCTGTAGTTAAAACCTAGAATTCCTTTTGAATTCAGCTAAGCTCGAATTTCCAAAGATATTGAATTTTAAATTTAAACACCTGAAATATTGTGCTTTGCTCACCAGGGAAAAATCAAAAGAAATAAAACAAACAAGTATGAATAAAAGTATATATGGAAATGTACAAAATATTCAAATCAATAATCAAGGTACAAAAACATATTCTTCATTTGATCAGGGTAATCAATTAAAAGCATAGGACATTATATACATTAATATTGGGGAAAGAATTAAATGACATGCAAATAGATTATAAAAATTGAATTTGAATCTAATTCAAATTTCAAATTGGCCAATTCAGATATTAAAATTCGTCAAACCATTTAAATATAACAGGACCAATTCTCTTTTGAATTTAGAGTCCTTATCACATCTAGGCTTTGGTAACAAAAATAATTAAAAGTAAGGGGATAAGGATAACAGTGGGGCCCACTAGGTAGAGGTATTCCGTCTTGCTTCTGCAGCAGCGCCTCTGCTCGAGCGGCTGCATGCGCGTGTGCCAGAGGAGGCGGCAAGCAGCTCTCCAGCGCGATGGGCTCCGCGTGCATGCGCGCCACGGCGAGCCCCGACGCCACCTGCCTCGCTCCGTTGATCAGGTATAAAAGGAACCGAGCGCTCGACGCTTCTTCGTCCTTCTGCATCGCTCCAACGTCGCTCCACCCAGCCGCCCAAAGTACTGCAGCCCCGCTCAAGCAAAGCCGCATTTTGGTGCGCGCCCATACCCTCGCGATTTCCCTGAACCGAGGCTGCCGCCGGACCTAGCCCCCCGGAGTGAATTCGCGGTTTCCCTTCCGGCGCGCCGTCGACCCATCTCTGTTCCAACGTGGAGCTCTTCCTCCATGGTGAGTAGCTTCAAAATTCCAGTTTCCCCCAGCATCTACACTTGCGTGCGCACCTTCTGGAGCCATTAGATAGCCATAGCCTCACTCCGGCTAGCCGATATTTCAAATCTCACCGCTGCCTAGAGTATGCTCCACGGTGCCCCCATCCTCTGGCCGATTTCAATCCGATTGGAGTGTTGGACGATGATCAGAGCAGCACCACAAAGCATCCAGAGCAAAAATCAGCTTCTCCCATGCCTTGTACACCAAGAACACCATCGCCGATCATCTGTTTCCGTCGGTCGCCGGTGTAGGTATTTTTGCGGTGCGTTTCAGTCCAATCAGAGGCCACCATTGAATTCCTGAGGGTCAAAAACCCCCGGGTGGCAGGTTCCAGCCTCGGGGAAGCAGCTTGGCGCGCTCCGGCGAGTCGCCGGCCGGTCTCCGACCATGGCGCCGCCCCAGGCCGCCGGAGTCAGGGGGAAGAAGATGACCCCCCGCGGGATTTTCTGTGGCACCTGGATCCCATGTGACAACACGGTTAACTCTGTAGCCCCGGTGTGGCCTCGGCTGGGTGGAAAAATTTAGTGGCCACGTGTCAGCGTATTAAAGGCTTATCGTTTTCCATTTAAAAAGAATTCCAGAAAATTTCCTAGACTGTGAAATGCTATAAATTTGGCTAGGATGCTCCAAATTAGATGAAAGAAATTTTGTAATTCTCCTTAGGATCTGTACTTTCCATTGGTCCATCCCAAACTTCATGAAAAGCCCTAAAGAATATTCTATAAATAAATTAGTATAATGCATTGTGGAAAATATAGAAAATAGGATTCTATTCAGAAAATTCTGGAAATTTACCCCACCAATCGTTTTGTCATGTAGAAGCTCCGGTAAAAGTTTCAGGCATAACAAAGTTGTTTAAGAGGATTTACTTCAAAGTCTTTGCCTAGGTTAATTATAATTCCAGAAAATAACAAATTAAATCCAGAAATTCATAAGGACTTGTAAATTCAATTTCTTCCTGTAGTAAGCTTGAAAAATTGTGAAACCAATTTTGGTAGCTTTCTTTTGATCAGTGCTATCTAGCTGTGCCATTTATGGACATGATAAAACCTCAAGTTTTATCTGCAATTTCCTAAATGATGAAAGCTTGATAGAATTTTGTAGATCATTGTATCCCATCAGATTCTCTGAATTTTTTATGAGAATTTCTTCATCAGATCTGTATACCAGATTTAAATTATCAGAGCCAAAAGGATTCATCTGCATAAGAATTAATTCTGTATAATTTCCTAATATCCATGACTATATAGAAATTTCTTATGTACATTCTTATAATATGAAGTAATATCAAATTAACCTACCCAAATCCAATTTAATACCCAACAGCACACCTTATTCATTCTTGATTTACAAACATGCTTCCTCTACGAGTATGACATTGCATAATGAATGCATATTCATTAGTTAAGTTATTAAAGTATATTGTGTGTTATATGCATCTTCATTGTGATAGACGCCGTGACGGAAAGGAGTCGAAGAGGACCTGTTCGTGAAGCATCAAGCCACTGACTCTTTGACTTAGCGCAAACTAAGGCAAGCCCCGGTTCGCATATAAGAGCCTTTCAGAACTTTTCCAGTTTTATTCAATTACGTCTGCAGTTGATATTGTGCATTATGTATAAGGTGTTTGATACTCCACTTGCATGACCACAAATACCAGGGTTGGTTGGAATGGTTTATAGATTGACCTGTAGTAACTGCTTTGCTAATGTATAGGAAATCCAGTAGAAGTCGAGTAGTTGGAATCTACTCACGAGAGGATCACATTTTATTGATCACGAGTCAAGTAGTTGAATTCTACTTGCGAGAGAAGTCGAGTGAGGGAAACCTACTCGCGAGATATGACCAGAAATGTTCACTCTTAATAATTGAAGATGTGGACGGGGATGTTCCTGTAGGACGGGACGCGCAAGGTTTTCTGATCCCGGATGAGGGGGACAATGCTTGCGACCACATTTGGGCCTGGGCTGGTAAGGGTAAGGCAAATGTGGAGGTTGGTTGTAGCCCCGTCTGTGTCGCTTATGGACTGTCTTGTGTGCGGCCCTATTGAGCAAGTTTGAATAGTACCGGTTACATAATGGATTAATGGGGTCCATTAAACTCATGTAGCTCGGGCACCCTCGTGTCAAAACTTATACCGCCGTCCTTTGGGGGAAGATGATCATAAGGTGGGAACCTCTAAGGAGCAACTTCGACGTGCTCGGTTAGGGACCTTACTTTTGGGACGGTAGAACTGGTTCGACATCGGCATGACGGGTGAAAGGTGGCCACATACAACGTGGGAGAGGAGTACAGTGAAAGGTACTTCCGAGCGGGCGTATGTGTCGTGTATTCCGGGTGTGTCCTGATTGCAATCACCATCCCTCGCGGTAATAGAGTACCACTTGTTCACTGAGTTGTGATCTAGTAAACAAGAGTGATGAAATGATGATAAATATTGCTAATCTGCTTAATTATTGTATTGCAACCTTGTTTGGCTTAGAGATATTATAATTAAAAGTTTACAGTTTCCCCATACTTTAGCTGTAATAGAATTATGTGCTTTGGGCATGTCATATCATCAGCAAAGCGTTTCTTGTTTGATTGTGGAGTCTATGATGTGCCGTGCCTGAAGAATGTCATTTGCTACTTAAAACATGATTATAAGGATCCACTTGTAGGCGAGTCCTTTATGCTATTCCTTACCTATGCTTAGTACTTACCCCTGCATATGTCTAGTGAGACGGTTAAGTCTTGCTGAGCCTTATGCTCACGTTTGCGCTTTAACAATTTTTGCAGGTATTAGTTTTATTTCTGCTGTTCATGTTGTACATGGGACATGAGTTATCGAGATAAATCTCATGTGAACCACGCCGCTGCTAAATGATCGTCATGTTGCTAGTGAGAAGTGTCCTAGGGAAATGGATGTTTTCTCTTATGCTTAGATAGGTGAGAATATGAGTATGTAATTCTGCTGCGTGTGTACTTCTGATGTGCACTATTTTGTAAACTCTGAATATAATTATGAAATGAAAATTTTGTATATTTTGATATTCTTTTCGTGTGTTCTATTAGGTGACGCATCGCACGGCACCACCCAATGAGACCCTCGGATGTGTGGACTCCGGTCCCCACAGGGACCCAGTTCACCAGTGCAACATTACAAGACTATTGTGAAGACCTTGGAGTTCAAGTGTGCTATGCATTCGCGGCTCACCCGAAGAGAAACAGTCAAGTCAAGAGGGCCAACACTAAGATCCTCAGGGGCCTCAAGGCGCACACGTATGAAAACATGGAGAAGCATAGTACCATGTGGGTTGACGAACTTCCATGCGCATTGTGATCAAGCCGGACATCACCCAGCTGGGCCACAGGGGAAACACACTTCTTACTGGTGTATGGGGCTGAGGTCGTCGTCCACCCAGATATCACCGTGGGCTCCACCAAGATTCGGGCATTTGACGAAGCCACGTAGGACCAACTCCCATGTGAAGATTTCGATATCACCAATGAAGAAAGACGACATATTGCCATTAGAAACACACAATACCAGCAGGCGCTCCAGCTCTACAAGGAAAGGTTTGTGTGGAGTAGAGAGCTGCAAGTGGGCAACCAGGTGTTGTGGCGCATATTTACTCGTGAAGGGTCGAACAAACTCTCCCCTAGCCGGGAGGGCCACTTTCGGTGACACAGGTATCTTGGCCCGGTTGTGTTCGCCTAGATACAAGTGAAGGAGAGCCCCTATCTAACTCGTGGAACATAGAACACCTTCGTAAATTTTACCCCGAGAATGGTGGTAGGACAGTGTAATGGTGAGTCCAGGGGCAGCGCTCAAGATAACCAAGCTCCGGGGGTCCGGTCCAGAGGGTGCAGTCTGCTTAGCCTGGTCGTTTACCCTAAGCATGTACACTCTGCCTCCCTTGTCATCCAGAGCGGGTTGTTGCCTTCTTGTAAAGCGTGCCTCCTGCTATGAATACCAAATTGAAAGAACCCCTGTCTTACCTTGTGTCTATTTTATGTTCATCTAATTACTCATTAATTCTATTATCATCAAACTATGGTCGTTTTCGCATATAGTCTTCGTATGCTCGGTTATTTTCTCTCTATCTCACAACTGGTGGAATTACGCACCTGTGTTGACATTTCTTACATACAGGTTAAATTCCGCAAGCGCACGGAAACTATCAATGTAGCATTTCCCCATAAAAGAATATTACAAGGTTGTCATTTATTTTATCCCAAGGGAAGACTAGGTGGAAGTGTAACAATCATCAAATGGAAAGGATAGAATGGTCTAGCTAGGGTTCTAGTGAGGATGGATAATAGATAATTGGTAGTAGTGTGACACACACAAGAGCATTCTATTCTAAGGGGGGTAAATAGGTCCTACAGATATTAGACTAAGAGTTAGTGAGTTGCTCCTACGATGCCTCTAATATACATATACATAGCCTAGGTTAAATACTAATGAGCATGTCAATGGTGAATCCTTATGTTAAGTTGTTTATCAAATCAGGAATAGGTTTACCCCTAGCAAAACTAGGATGACAATCGCCGAGGGCCTGTGGCATAGCCGAACGTGGAGGATTACAAAGGACAGATAGGGTTGTCACCACCTAATGCCTACCTCTTCAATCTGTGGGTCTACGAGACATTCAACACTACATAGCTATCCTAGCACCATGCTAGCATATTAAGTAGATACCTTAAGAGCCTAGGCACAAGCCATCCTAAGGCAATAAACTAAATCATCATTGAAACCAATGATGATACATAGCATAATTATTCATATTAACATTATCGTATCATAACTAATTAGACTACAGTGGGGGTTTATATTGTTTATGATGATGGATTATGATAATTATGGCATAATCATAAAGACTATTCCTACCACATACATGGACTCTGCAATCAAACAAGAAATACCTCATCCAAGCATATGTATAAACGAAGACTAAAGATAACATTTGTATTATGCATAAAGTCACAAATACAAGAAGGAATACATGAGCCATACCTTTCCCAATGTAGTATTGTGAAGATAGACTCCCTCTACTCCTTTCCTAATTTGGTTTAGGGACTATAGATTCTCCTCTCTACAGTTTAAACTCCTTTAAGACTATAGAAGATAGTGTATACAATAGGAAGTTCGAGTGGTGTTTGTTGAATTGAAGGTGTCGGTACCCGGCATACCGGGTACCATGGGGCATAGGCTAAAAGCACATAAGTACCCTGCTTCCCTGCTGAGGCTGGGTCCAATGGTGCCACATGTGCAGAAGGCCCGAAATCCGTCCTTCCTCAGGTAAGGGTTCTGTTGCTTCCACATGGACCTCAAGACGGGGCCCAGTTCCCCCGAAGAGATGGGCTCCCGAGCTGCTAGCTGTCCAGTGGGACTGGAACCCGCTTCTCTATAGGAGTGGGCTCTGATGTTGCCATCTGGTCCGAAGCACCTGGTCGGCCACCCCCCATAGAGGCAGTCTCTGGCTCTACCACGTGTCTTGTAGTCCCAGATCCCCAGCGCACCTCATAGATGGGCCCTGATGATGCCATGTGGCCTATAATACAGGACCCAACCTCCCACGCAAAGGCTAGCTCCCGTGCTGTCACGTGTCCTACAACTTCCCCTAGACAGTGGGTTGCGGGAGTTAGGGGGCTATGTGCCTTGTCTAAATAAAGCATTGAAGACACGCGTCCTCCCCCAGAGCACGACGCGACGCACACCTCATGTCTGGTACCGCTGCGCCCAATCACATGAAAAGCCCTAAATTCAAAGTGCATAGTTCAGATAGGAGAATTTAAAATTTGAATGGGAAAAATAAATCAAAATGGCCATTGAAAATCAAGGTAATCAAAACTTTAATGGAGGGAATTCAAATATTCAAAACTTGCTCATGTTCATACTTTGCCAAAAAAAATATCTGAATTCACCATTAAATTCCAAATATTCCAAATAGTCTCTCTGTGAAGTTTCAAAATTTTTGAAGCACAATTGATATATAATTCAGTGGAAACATTGAATTCTTTCAAATTCAAATTCAATTTTGAATTTTCATTGAAACTTGATCAATTCATTGTTTTGATTTCAGAATCAAATCCCAGATATTTATTTTAGCCTATCTAGAAATTTTCACGAATTTTAGACATTAGTAGGTAAGATATTTCCTTAACCAGAGAAGATTGACTTGAAGGGGTAGTGGGACCCACTAGTCAGAGAAGCAAATACGTGAGTGTTCTGCTTTGGCTCACCGTGGTGACACCTCCAGACATGCAAGCCACACACCTGTGTGCTTGCTTGCCAATTGCTGTCGAATCCACCTAGCAAGCGTCCTCATCACTTCCCATAGCGTCCAGTGCGAGCCACTCACCATTCTTCCTCTGTTCTTGGCCGCCGGCGACGAACCTCTCGTTCAAGCTGAGAATCCAAGCTACCCAGATGCTGTTGATCCTTTCTCTTCGCGTATGGAACTTGGTAACTGTCTTGCGCACCTTCCTAAATCTTTTTGTGGGCAGCTCCCTCACGGTGAGGTGTTATTTTGAAGTTTTCGTGGATGTCGTCTTAGAGCCGCTGTCGGACCTCTCTGCATCACCGTGGAGCCGAGGTTCTAGGCTGTTTTGTGCTTCCTCGTTAGCTACAAAAAGGTGCGCCTGCACCCATGTTAGATGACAGTCAAAACCGTTCGTTGTTTCATCCTTTATCAACTTCGTATTTCTATTTTCCCCGACAACATCAACATAACCCTTGAAGCTTGGTCGTCACTTTAATTCCATTTGTACATGACATTATTCTGTAATCGAGTTTGCAAATAGCTTGTCAACCTCCTTGCGAACCCTCTCAAGCAAACAGCAAGGAAAATCGTCGACGGTTGGCCAGAATCTTCGAGTTTTCCCCGCTGCCATGGAAAATCCCGTTGGTCCACCGTCGAAGTCAAGTTTTCCCACTATTTCACCCCTGTTCCACCTCATATTAGTCTCCCTGATGCTTCCAGGATCCTTTCCCGCCTTTTTCTGATGCGTTTGTGCCATTTCTGTGGAATCCTGACATAGCCAAAACCCTAGCCGTCGCCGCTGAGGAGAGGATTTCTTGAGGAGAAAACATTGATTTTGGTGGTCAAAAACAAAAATCACCTTGGGAGCTAGGTTTTGAGGAGAGAGAAGGGAAACGCGATTGTGAGGGTGTTGATGGCTACTAACGTCACAGATCATCTCTAGTAAGAGATGTGGTCTGCAAGCGCACGGAAACTGTCGTGTAGCATTTCACCCAACAATATTCCCAAGGGTATCGTATTTATCCCAAAAGAAGGCAATGGAGTAAAGTATACACTACTCTTATGATCAAGCTATGGGATACTAATCAATTATCAAGATAGGGGTATGTTGATAATATGGGTAGTGTTTCTCACACCTAAGCAATCTATTCTAAACTGTAAATGGGTCCTAATGGATACTAGACTAAGAGATAGGGAGTTTCTCCTACAATGCTTCTAATATACATATAAAAAGTCTAGGTTAGATGCTAATGAGCATATGATAACTAATTTTGATACATAACTTAAATTATTCATATTAACATGATCATATCATAACTAATTAGACTATAGTGGGGGTTTGTAGTGTTTATGATGATAGATTAAGAGTGATATGGCATAATCATAAATACTACTCCTACCACATACACGGAATCCACAATCAAACAAGAAACACTTCATCCAAGTATATGAATAAAAGAAGACAAATGATAATATCTTTATTATGCATAAAGTCACAAATATAAAAAAAGATACATGAGCCATACTTTCCCAACTTGGACTTGAGACTAGAGGCTCTCCTCTTTATAGCCTAAGTCTACTAAGGACTAAGAGAACTGGTGCATACAATAGAATGATGCTCAAGTGGTGCGTGTTGAAGTGAGGGGTGAGGGATCCTATTTATAGGTGGAGAAGGGTCGGTTCCCGCCACCAAAAGCGCGCGAATCAGTCACCGCTGACTTCTTCAAGCCGGGAGGAGCCAAAATGTGGAAGCTGACTGAGTTTGGTGGAACGACCAGGTTGGCTGACTAGGGGGGTCGACCGACCTGGTAAGTCCTCCAAATGGTCTGTGCTTTCTTTGGGTGACTTCTAGGTGGGTCCCATCTGTTGATATGGGTGCTACACCACTAGATGGCCTCAGATACTTCTATTTGTGGCCCATTTTATCCATGTGGTGCCACATGTCAGCGCCTGATTGGCTAGGATGATATTTTATATGATGCATCCCCTTGTTTCATTTCAATTTTATATAAAGTCATTGTGTGCACCAATTTCTCCAAGTATAAGTGGAAATAAGTGACGTGTGCAAGAAATAATATTTCTTTCACATAATTGAGTTATATGGACAAGTGAAATTGGTATATAACGGCCGTCAACAAACTCCCCCAAGCTTATCCTTCGCTTGTCCCGGGCAAAGTCAAGACTTTAGGTTGATGATCAAGAGTTGCAACAATGTTCTATTTTTCAAAAGTACCTTGTGCACAACAAAATACTCTACCTAGTTTTGCAAAAATTGACATGGTACTTCACCCATCTTATGTCATTATGGGGCTTATGCCATCTCCTATTCATGTGTGCTTGAAAGATAGAACGGCGAATGGAGCACACATACCCTAGAGATCAAGTTACACTCAAATCCAGAGAGTTCAATTTAGATTTTAAGTACCTCAATTTGATTCTCTTAGTGTCTCCTTTACGTGTAGTGGAAATATGTCCTCACCATGGCATTTTTCCTAAATTCATCCTACCACTAAATAAGGCTTGTATGTGGAGCTTGGTAGAGAATATAGTAGGCATATTTGCAACACATAATATTGCTAAGTCAAAAAAGCAAGCCTTAGGAGAAATCAATTCAAAACTATTTGATTCAAGACATGTGCATGTATGATGGAATGGAAGCGGATGTGGATATTTGAGAAGACTCCTATTTATGTAGAATCTCCTACTTTGCACAGATGAAACATACCTACTACTATTTTTTTTCTTTTTCTCTCCCCTTTTTTTTCCCATGATTGTGATGAGCATGCATTTTCTTTTTTTTTTCTTGTAGTCATGTCTTCTACTCCCTTTTTATGCAACAATTTTGGACAGAGTACTAAGCATGAATGGTATGGAGTTTCTCTTTTTTATTGTGGAATGTTGGTATGATGAAATATTGCTTACTTCTAGTGTAGAATTATAGCATGTGCAAGTGAATTCTTGATTCAAAAAGTAACGAATGAAATCTCACATAGGTCATTACTAGATTGACAAAGCTCAATGTGAAGACAAATAGCATATGAATCAGGTCTATCAATGTAATATATCATATGGCTTTCGTAGGTATTTCCAATCAAATGAGATTAACTTAATTCTTTTTATAATTTCTCCGGAAATCTAAGTTTCACTTTCAAACTAGGAATTGCATCCCTATCACTATATCATATCTCACAACAACATAGAATGGATTCAGCTTTTGCTACCCACAATCTCCAAATCAAGTCAAAAGCAATTTTAGCATATGAGAGCAATATTTTGGAGAGTAGTAAGTTGTAAACTAGGGACTTAGGAAAATTAAAGTAGAGCAACTATTCATCATTTCATATATGTGAATTCCAAATCATTCTTACCGCACATCTTTTTATTTTATTTTGAAAGCAAATCTACTCTACTTATTTTTAAGTTTTTGTATATGCAATATGGATAATGGGTGAATGGAAAATAAATATGCAAGGGTTTGATACAAGTTGTGGAGGTCCTCCCCCAAGATTGTTCTTGTTCATGGTCCGCGATAGGGGTTGCAACCCTAACGACGGATGTAGGCCATGAGGTTGGCCTGACCTTGCTGTAGCATGGCTTTGACAACGGAGGGTTGAGTGTCGATGTTGGGTTACCTTCCATGGGTTCCACAAGTGTGGTCGAGGAGAGTGGTGTTGATGTCGCTCATCCACAACTCAAGGTTCCCATGGGTTGGATGTACCTTCTTATTCCTTGGCTAAGGTAGTGACAACCCTTAGCACAAAGGCATGACCTGCACTCAACATGCGTTGGGTGTGTTCCATCATTCTTTGACTAAGGTGTATCATACCTTCTCGCCATAAAGGAATAAATTGTACACCTCATGCATTGAGTGTGATTCATCATTCCTAGGCTAAGGTAATGATAGTCATTAGCCACAAAGGAGCGATATGTACCCAAAATATGTTGAGTACGATCCGTTATTCCTTGACTAAGGTACAACATAGCTATAACCACAAAGGGATGACGTGCACTCAACATGAGTTGAGTGTGATCCATTGTTCCTTGGCTAAGGTATAAAATACCTTTCTAGCCACATAGGAACAACTTGCACCCAATAGACATTGGATGCGATTTTTTCATTCCTTGGTTAAGGTACATCATACCTTTTAGCTACAAAGGAATAATTTACACCCAATGATGGTGCAAATTCGTATGAGCTTGAATGAGTGCTTAGAATAATTGAGAGCAGAATGCTCTTACATATTCGTAGCAGCCCATTGGTTGCTCATGGATGGTTTCCATGACAAACCCCCGGCCTCATATTGTTATGATTGACCTTTGGGCTTAATTTACGATAGGTAGCAACCATCCTAATTTACTCCTTGGTCAGGAGATGTTGAAATGGAATCCTCTTAGGGTTTCAAACAATCGGAACTTTGAATGCCTGCATAGTAATATTACTCCTGCAAACATCTACTCTTTGATAGAGAGGTATGGTTAGCTCCCAATATATGTACAAATGAATTTTCGGGTTAGGTAATCGAATCTTCATTTGTACGTACAGGGAGGAATAAAATCAAAGATGCATTGGTTCCAATTTCAATTATATCCTTGAACAATGTATGAACCGTTGCTAGGAGTGGGGCTTTATGGATAAATCAAATTGAACATTTTCTTAAGCTCCTACTCATAGCAACGCAAGTGATATAAATACACTATATGGATCCCTTCATCTTGTAAAATTTCTAACCATCATAGTTTTTTGCAAGAGCAAATATTTATCATTTGGGTCATGGCAAATAAGATTTTCAATTTTATCCTCCTAAATATTTTTAATTTCTTGCCTATCAATTTGAAATTTAGTGATCCATGCATGAATGAGTTTCAGATAAAAATTATGTACATCACTATTCCTAGTTGCTACATATCAATTCAACCATTAAGTCATTTCATAGATATTACCTAGGAAGAAAATGTCTAAGTCAATTTTAGCAATGCTTATGAAATTCTAAGTACTTTTTTAAATTTATTCCTATGTAAGGTGAAATTCTTTTCTGAAGAATCAAAAAATTGTAATGTCAACACTTACTCTCATGATGATGCATAAGAATTGAATGATGAGAAGGTGTAAACCTTCCTTACCAATGTAAGCAAAAGCCATTCAATCCTAATTCAATTAAAATGATAGAAAATTTAAACATGTACCACAATTGAAGAGTAGTCCAGGTTGAAGGTCGTTGTATGAGAAACTCATGACCATGAATTTTTTTCTAGCCTTCATGTTCAATGCCAAGTTTAGGTTGGAGTTGAATGGGCTTCATCTTGCTCCTCCATTGGGCCAGCATCTTGAGCATTCCTCCACCATGAACTCAAAATGATATTGATGGATAAATATGCGCTTGATTGGGCCTTCCAACCTCTTTACAAATTTTGTCCTTGCTGCACTAAAATCAAAAACAAACAAAAGCAACTTGAAAACGAGTTACATTAGCTAAAAAGCATGTTGTACCCTTTGTCAAATTATTTTGCCCAACTTGAAGCAACTTGTAAATGAAATTAATATTAAGGGAAAAATTTCTGGTTTGAATTAGGTAGAAGAATTCAAGTGGTTATGCCCAAGGTTCATATCCAAATAAATTTAATTCCTAATTCAAAATTTTAGTTTTAAGATGGCTGGAAATTTTACTTTCCAACATGCAAGTGTGAAAATTCAAACAGCTAAATGCCAATGCAAAGATTGATGGGAAATTAAAATATGCAATTAGAAACAAATTTGACAGAACTACCAATTAACCTACTGGCAAGGAATCACCAAATTTCATGAAGTCTGATGAGGGGGACTTACCTCCGTCCTGTTTAGTGCGATGTTTTGTTGTCCAATCCCGGAGTTGAATATGTGGACAACATCTCTTGATTGACATGTCAAATGTCCTTTGGCATGTTAGTTGGACATGTTGACCACATGATGGCCCTCGCCTCTCTTTCATCTTGATGAAGACATGTTGATGTAGTCACGGCTTCTCCCTCTTGAAGACATTTCCTTATGAGCATGGTAAGGCTTGTCCTTCTTCAGGGGTATCGCTTCGACCATCTTGATATTCCTTAAGGTCAACCCATAATTTGATCATGGATCCTTGTGCATGATAACATGTGGACTCCAGAATCAAACATGAAACGCTTCATCCACAATGTTACTTTCCCAAGGTTGCATGGGCTTGGTCGAAGGGTAGGAATCCCAACAAGTAATTGTGAGATATCTTGGATCTTGAATGCTCTTTAATTTTCTTGTCCTTGGCCAAGGGCTTCATGTCGATGTTGTCTTGATTTCTTGCTTGGGAATGGACAAGATACTTCAAGGTAGGCTAGTTGAACATTGATCTCTTGAAATATGCATAGCCTCATTGATTGCAAGGGTGATCTTGATTCCACCCTTGACCTCCTTGTTGGTGATAGCCACTTGAGTCGTGTTTGGAAGGAAGAATCTCCATGAGTCTTAGGGAAATGATTCCTCAAGTGGCCCATGTTTGACATGGACTATTACCAATCATGTGAATATCCATTGCTTTGAAAATTAAAAACACTTCTGCATTGACTCGTTCTATCATGATGCTTCAATGGGAGGTGTAGTTCCATAGCTTGCATGTCCACCTCGCTAAGTGGTGTCCATGCCAAGCTAAGGGAACTAGAGGATTCTTTAATCCAACCCTTGAGTAGAGATCATATTCTCGTCAATGACGAATGAGAATAAGATTCCTTCAGCTCCAGCACAAATGTCGTCATGGATTGGTGGAGCCAACCTATGGCATGAGTGTTGGATGAAGAGACAACAATCCATCTCATGGTGGAAAAAAACCAAGAAGAACTCTTGGAGCCTCCCCCAAGCTTGGGGATGGATGACTTTGGCTTCTACTGGAAGCTGCAATTCTTGTGCAAAAGGCAATAGTGTTGCCTAGCGAACATATGTTGAAGTACACCTTGAATCATCTTGTAGTTGAGCACTTGCATCCTCGTTGGCCATCCCATAAAATGGGTTAGCCAACACTCCTTGTCCTACCACAAAAGGAGAAAACAAACAAGGGTAATTCTGTCTAATAACTATTCGTATTTATATATTAATCTTAAGTAATAGCTATCCTTCACTTCCTTTGCCATCCCTGACAACAGTGCCAGAAATGCTTGATGACGACTACTAACATCACAGATCATCTCTAGTAAGAGATGAGGTCCGCAAAGAGCACGAAAAATGCCGTGCAGCATTTCACCCGAGAGTATTCCCAAGGGTATCGTATTTATCCCAAAGGAAGGCAATGGAGTAAAGTAGACACTACTCTTATTATCAAGCTATGGGATACTAATCAATTATCAAGACAGTAGTAAGTTGATAATTTGGGTAGTGTGGAACACATCTAAGCAATCTATTATAAAGGGTAAATGGGTCCTTATAGAGATTAGACTAAGAGTTAGGGAGTTTCTCCTAAGATGCTTCTAATATACATATACATAGCCTAGGTTAAATACTAATGAGCATGTCAATGGTGAATACTTATGCTAAGTTGTTCAACACATCGGGCACGGGTTTACCCCTAGAAATACTAGGATGACTCCCGCCAAGATCGTGTGGTATAGATGAACATGGAGGATTATAAAGGACAGACAGGGCTGTCACCACCTACTGCCTACTTTATCAATCTGTGGGTGTACGAGACATTCAATGTTACTTAACTACCCTAGCACAATGCTAGCATATTAAGTAAATACCTTAGGACCACTGCACAAGCCATCTTAAGGCAACAAACTAAATCACCGTTGAACCAATGTTGATACATAACATAAGTGATTCATATTAACATGATCATATCATAACTAGGACTATAGTGGGGGTTTTTCGTGTTTATGATGATATATTAAGAGTGATATGAATAATCATAAAGACTACCCCTACCACATACACGAAATCCACAAGAAAACAAGAAACGCTTCATCCAAGCATATGAATAAAGGAAGACTATTGATAATATATTTATAATGCATAAAGTCACAAATATAATAAAAGATACATGAGCCATACCCCTTTCCCAACTTGGACATAGGACTAGAGACTCTCCTCTCTATAGCCTAACTCCACTAAGGACTAAGAGAACTAGTGTATACAATAGAATGATGCTGAAGTGATGTGTGTTAAAGTGAGGGATGAGGGGTCCTATTTATAGGTGGAGAAGGGTCGGTTCCCGCCACCAAAAGCGCGAGAATCAGTCACCATTGTCTTCTTCAAGTCAGGAGGAGCCAACATGTGCAAGCTGCCCGAGTATGGAGGAAAGACTAGGTCAGCTCACTAGGGGGGTTGGCCGACCTAGTAAGTCCTCCAAAGACTCTGTACTTTCTTGGGTGACTTCCTAGGTGGGTCCCTTTCCTTGATATGGGTGCTACTCTATTGGATGGACTCATATACTTCTGTTGGTGGGCCATTTGATCTATGTGGTGCGACATGTCGGCGCTTGATTGGTCGGGATGGTATTTTATAGGATCCATCCCCTTGTTTCAATGCAATTTTGTATAAAATACCTGCATGCACCAATTTCTTCAAGTACAAGTGGAAATAGGTTAAATAGAAAGGTGATGTGTGCAAGAAATGATATTTCCTTCACATAATTGAGTTATATTGATGGGTGAAATTGGTATATAACTGTCGTCAACAGAGGGGAGGAAGAATAAGTATGGGCATTGGGATGGGTTTAAACCCTAAGAGTACGGACTATTCCGGCACAGAGCCGGGCAAGTCCGGTATGCCGAACCAGGGCCGGACTAGTATGAAACAACAGACTAGTCCAGTGCGAACGCAGGGCTAGTCTGGGTCAGCTGGACTAATCAGAATAAGAACTGAGGCGATATTGGAAGTTTGATGTAATAGTGATCTAAAGGACATCATTTCAAATATAATCTTGATGAACATGGCCAGTGAGCAATCAACAATCATACAATGGTCTTAATTCACCAAGATTCACTAATTTAAATAGTTTTCAAGAGAAAACCAAGATAAGGGATAGTTTTTTGCAAGGTAAGTAAACGTTGAAGATTTAAGAAGGTATGTAGTGTTTCAAGCCACGTTTATTGCAAAATCTTTTTTCATCTAGTGGCTTTGTCAATATATCTTCTAGTTGTTTTTCAGTTCTAACATGTGAAATTTCAATGTCACCTTTTAGAGAATGACCTCTTAGAAAATGATGACGGATGTCTATGTGATTAGTTCTTGTGTGCACCACTGGATTGTGTGCAATTTTTATGGCACTTTCATTATCACGTAGGAGTGGAATTTTCGAATCCAAAGTAGTTGTGCGCAACAACTACCACCTGCAACATACTTCGCTTTAGCTGTGGAAAGTGCATGATTTTTAGATAACCATGAAACTAAGGATCTGCCAAGAAATTGGCAAGTTCCTGACGTGCTTTTTCTATCGACTTTGCATCCTGCATAGTCAGCATCGTAATATCCTATTAAGTCAAACTGGGATCCTTTGGGATAATAAAGGCCCAAGTTAGGTATGTCCACAAGGTATATTAAAATTCTTTTTATAGCTATTAAATGTCACTCATTAGGTGCGGCTTGAAACCTTGCACACATACAAACACTAAGCATGATATCTGGCCTAGATGCATATAAATAAAGTAATGAAGCAATCATAGACTGAGATACCTTTTGATCCACATTTCGACCATCTTTGTTGAGATCAAGATGTCGATTAGTTGCCATGGGTGTCTTGATGGGCTTGGCATTGTCCATATTGAACTTCTTGAGGATGTCCAGCTTGTACTTGGTTTGGCTTATGAAGGTTCCTTCTCTTAATTGCTTCACATGGAATCCCAAGAAGAACTGTTTGTCATAATTTTGCTACATTCTTCACAAAAAGATTTGTTAGTAGAACCAAAAATGATCTCATCAATATATATTTGACATACAAATAGATGATCATCAAAATTTCTTGTATACAAAGTATAATCAGCTTTTCCAATTTTAGAACCATTTTGAGTTACAAAATCTCTAAGGCACTCATACCAAACTCGGGGAGCTTGTTTGAGGCCATAGATAGTCCTACACAGTTTATACACATGGTTAGGGTACCCTTGATCTTCAAATCCCGGTGGATGCTCCACGTATACTTCCTCCTTAACGGGACCGTTGAGGAAAGCACTTTTGTCGTCCATTTGTACAGCTTAAAATTATGGTGAGTAGCATATGCCAATAAAATACGAATGGACTCAAGTCTAGCTTTGGGACCGAAAGTTTCATCGAAGTCCAAACCTTCGCTTGTGAGTAACCTTTTACCACAAGTCGCACCTTATTTCTTGTTACCACTCAATGTTCGTCTTGCTTGTTCCAAAAGACCCATTTGGTTCCTACTATATTCACTTTTGGTCTTTCTACAAGCTCCCATACTTCACTTATCTTGAAGTTGTTTAGCTCCTCTTGCATTGCAATGTAACACCCTCATTTTCATCCATCATGCATTGCATACATTCTTATACATCTTTAACATTAAGCAACATAAAAAGGAATAAGTTTAAAATGAATTAGAACCAAAACAACATTTAAAATTCTACAGTAGTGCAAACTTGTTTGGTTGGACCCCAGGCTAGTTGGTTTTGCTCTCTGTTGTCCTATGGACTTATCTGCTTTTTGCCCTGTATTAGTATGAAATACCTTTTGATGATTGTCCAGACTTGTCCGTTACCTAGTACGGACTAGTCCGTTCTTCGCTACTGGAACTCTTCAGATCTGTCCGGTAATCCCTCTTTTGGTCCGATATTTGGGAAAATTGTCAAGCCACTGGACTTGTCCGGCCTCACACTAGACTTGTCTGTTTAACCCTCTGGAACTTCGATTTGCCTGCGAACAGACTTGCCTGGCTTGATAACGGACTTATCCGTTCAATGTTCTGACTTCCAACGGACTAGTCCAGCCTCTAGCGGACATGCCTAGTCTGCCCGACCCTAATTCAATCTTTTCCTACATGACATGTCATCGGGTATTTGCAATTATTGGTCCCAAGAACGTCGTGCCAACCTCTACGGAGCCCATGTGGGACCCCACCCTGGCCTCCACTGCCTTAAACACGAAATCCATCAAAACCTACAACCTCCACCTCTATATAAACACCCCAACGCCCACCCCTTCATGTCTTTGCCATAACTGAAGAAGCCCCTAGCCCTCGTTCATGAGAGCCGCTATTAAGGAGCCTCCACCGCAGAGAGAAGAAGTATAAGGGAGGAAGGAGGAGGATCAACCAGATCATCGTCGCCACTGTAATCTTCATCATCAACACCCCTCTTCGTCAATTCTTCCTCTCCTTCGATATTGACATCAGATTCTCGAGTCTTCAACCATTGAACCCTAGGACTCATGGTAATTATCTTAGATGCATCTTTTCTACATAAATTGTGGTTCTAAATTAATTAAAATCATTTTCTAATTGGAAACTCGCCAAAACCCTAGCCAACGGACTTGTCTGGCCCAAGTACGGACTAGTACGATCAACTCTCTGGTCCAAAACGGACTTGTCTGGTCCCTGTGCGGACTAGTCCGGTATTCCTATTCTGAATATTCCCGGAACTTCTTTAATAATCCCCAAAATAACTTAAAACTTGTTCTAACATCTAATACTTAATTGTGACTAGTTAGTAAGCTATGATAGCAACCTAATAACATGCATTTCCTCATAATTGCATTATTGATGCATGTCATGGCATATTGAGTAATATGTGGGCATTTATTGATTGTAAAGTTTGTTTTGTATGTCTTTTGCGCGGAGTAGACGGTGTTGCTCTAGAGCATTCTGTCGAGGACCTCCCGCACTAGAACTTCAAAGCTTTTGACCCTAATCAGGATCAGGAGCAAGGCAAGTGTCCTTGATCATTTTGATCCTTTTTGAAAAAAAAACTGTATGCCTGTGTCAAAATGATGGGAAACCAAAGATAGGTGTTTACTAGGATTGTTTGATCATCCTTGTCGCTTGGAATATATTATAGAGAGTCAGGAAGGGCATTTTACCTTTTTGCTTTGCTCTAATTAATTGGGATGGGAAAATAGCCAAATGGCTTAACTATGAATTAATGAATTTATGGATGATGAGAATGTGAACATGGATAATTGGTAATATGGGACTTGAGAGATCTAAGTGAGCATGGTTTGTGAAATGGGTTGGATGATATGGTGGTTTGCTTGCCTTGGATCGAAGGCACAGTTCATGCGAGAATATGCCAAGACAACAGTGCCACCACAAGGCCATGTTTGGGTGCGACTTAGCTGATTAATTAGGTATATTGCCAGCATTGTAAGGATCATCTAGGGGAGTAGGGAATGGGAGTCAGTTGGGTTTGCAATAGTGGCGGGACTGCGCTATTATCCGAATGGCACAATAGGGGGCCCTTGGTTGGATGTGTTCGGTTGGAGGCATCACCATCAGTGAAGCCTCAGTGGGTCTGAATATGCTGGTAATCCTTTGTAAAGACTATTTTGTGATCTCTTGGCCATACACCTAAGGAAGTGTAATTGGCATAAGGGAAGTTTCATTAGTCCCCGACGGGTGACAGAATCACAAACTCGTGGGTGAAGTGGTACAACCTCTACAGAGTGTTAAAAACTATCATGATAGCCATGCTCCCGGTTATGAGCACCTAGACAATTTCCATGATTAGAGGAAACTTGGGAATGTTTGGTATTGGTTTTTGTTATGGACTGGATGGTGATAAATGGACATGGTTACTAATTATGGTAAGAATATGGCATATGGATGGACAATGAATGATGGATGTGAGTTATTATGTTTATTTGGGTTATGATGGGATTAATTCACATAGACATTGTAGGATGCTTTTCATATGTTTTAACTGTACTTTTCAGCAAATAGCCATTGTTTATTATCGTTCATTGTTTAAGTTACATGTCATTATGTTTCCACACTTGCTGAGTATGACATGTGCCACCCTTGCAATACCCCCCACCAACAGTTTCAAGTGATGTTTGGGAGTACCTTGGGGATAATGCGGTATACTAGGTTGTGTGTTGCCATCGACTTGCCTGTGGTGTTGCTTGGAGCCGCGCATTCCCCTATGCTTAGTTTGCTTAGTTGCTTAATTAGATAATTTTCGCTGCAGTTATAGTTCAATAATGATCACTAGAGTTGTAATTTGAGGATTATTTGAATATTGTAATAAAAGTACTTAATTAACTTGTGTAGTGTTAATTTTTTGTATATCGTTTGTGATGCACTCGTGTATGTGTGTTGAACATCCTGGACACACATATGCATCGCAAATTGTTCATTTTTTTGTAACTGGGTGTCACATGCAATCACCCAATCTGGATTCTTTAGTGCTTCCTCTACCCTGTATGTTTCTAGAAAAGATACAAAAGAGTAACATTCATAGAAATTATCTATGCGAGATCTAGTTGATACTCCATTAGCCATGTCTCCAATGATGTTGTTGATGGGATCATCTCGTTGTATACTCTTATGTACTCTTGGGTGAGGGGCTTGTGAAGTTGCTTGCACTTCATTTTCTTCATTGTCAATGTATCCCCCTAGATCATTGCTTCCATGATTATATCGATCTTCTTTATCTTCCTGATCTTGATCTTGTACATGAGCTCCCCCTTGATCATTGCTTTCCTGTTGAGGTTCATCTTGAGCACTTGAGTCATGTGGTTGCTCTTGAGGTCGAATATCACCAAGTGCCATCCGCCTCAACGCTTGGCATTGGGCTTCTTCTTGATCGAGAACACACTTATCAACTTGCTCCACATGGGAGTCGTTAGTTTCATTGAACACTATGTCTCGTGCTATTTCAACAATGCTAGAGACTTTGTTGAAGACACGATATGCGTAGGCGTTCTAATCATAACCAAGCAAGAACCCTTCATCATATTTTGAAACAAACTTCGAACTCCTTGGTTTCTTGTTCAGATTGAAACATTTACTTCCAAAACTATAAAATATGAAACATTTGGTCTGTTACTAGTGAGGAGCTCATATGACATTTTCATCAAAAGTTAGTGAAGATACAACCGGTTTGAGGTATGACAACCGGTGTTCACCGCTTCAGCCCAAAACGAGTCCGAAGTCTTGTATTCGTCCAGCATCGTCCTCGCCATATCAATTAGCATCCTGTTTTTCCTTTCGTCCACCCCATTTTGTTGAGCGGAGTAGGGTGCCGAAAATTCATGTTTTATTCCTTCTTCATCTAGGTATTCCTCAACATGAGTATTGTTGAACTTGTTCTGATGTCACTTCTAATATTCTTTACGGTGTTGGAGAATTAATTTTGCGACCTTTTTAGAAATTTCTTGAGGATTCCCTGATTGTAGGATCAAAGAGCACATGAAAAGCTACTAGGGGGTGAATGGTAGATTATAACCTTTTCAGCGGAAGCAACAAATACCCCTTGGTAGAAAATTGATCTGTTAAAGAAGTTATGTGTGCGACTAATCTAAATGTGTTCAACTATGTCTAAAGTGGTATACATTATAGAGATCAAGTTAAGAAGACATGACAACAAGAATCACTGAAATGTGTCGAGAAAAACTCAAGTTACAATTGAAAGATTGAACGAAGGTCAATCTTTTCTACCAGAGAAAAAACAGATCTGCATCACTACAATGAAACTCGTGTAGATCCAAAAACACAAATCCAATGATCATGAAATTTTCGCAGATGATAGAAAATCAAGTAGTGAAGACAAATAAAAAATAATTACGTCAATTGGATTTGTAAAACTCGAGTTATGATAAAACTACCAAAGAAATGTAGTGTTGTGCAGAAAATCGATGAGAAAAACTTGTCTGCCACAAGTCAGACGAACAAGGCACAAAAGTTCCTTCCAACTACGAATTGTATTGATTAAAACACAAGACAAACAGCCCCAAAGTTATGCACCACGAGCTCTGGCCTCCCTTGCTTATATAACCAGCCCTAAGGCCAACCCCATCCTAACTAGGACTCAAATCCTAATCAGATTCAACTGAAACTTTCCATAACTGCTCAAGACTTCTCCATACGCAGATAGAAGCAATCTTAAGACTTCAAAACACCTCAGGAATGTATCCCACATTCCTAAAACAACCTAACTTCGTGTCCGACATGAAATATTTCAATATTTTAGTCAAACCCGACTCAGCCGCAGCCTGAGTCCATAACATAGTCGGTTGGACCTTTGCGACCAATTTTTTATGTCCACATCACTTCATCACGCCTCGAAACCATTTATCCACGTCCATGCACTCCTCGCACACATGCAAAAACATTACAATGATGTCCACGATACCTTCATATGCATTGTTCTTGATTCAAACTTGATGTGCGACCTCCCGATCAACTTAACCACAATTCCTCCCGAACTTGGTTGTCGAACCTCATCTTCTCCCTAAGACTAGTTCAATAGATCTGGTCACTAGCCATGTCTTGAACTCAATCAACACCTGCACATGAATAAACAACCAATGCTTCCGAGCACAAGTCCTCGACTTGACTCTCGTTAGTTCTGAAACCACGACGCCCTATGTGAGCACCTCACATAAGCATGTTGCAAACCATAGCAAAAATATATCAACCATAACCACCAAAATACACTAGAAACTTAGTAAAAAAAATACTAAGCAGAACCATTGCAATATAGCGCCGGACTTTGCCAAAGCAAACCAGACCTTGAGCTGGAGCTTACCAAAGCTAGCAGGACCTAGCACTGGAGCTTACCAAAGCTACTCGGACCTAGCGCCGGAGCAAACCAAAGCTAGTCGGACCTAGTGCTGAAGCTAACCAAAGCTAGTCGAACCCAACACTGGAGCTAGCAAAAACATGTCGGACCTAGCCATAGCAAGTCAGACCTTACGTATGACCTTGCCAGGGCTACCCAAAACAAGCCGAACCTATTGTCGGACCTTGCTGGAGCTCGGACCTAGAGTCAGACCTTATTGAAACAAGTGTTTTGGCGGTATTCAAAACATTTATCGTCATAGCCAATGTATTCAACACACATAGGTCTCACAATCTCCCCCTCGATAAATGCATTGGCAACACAACATAAAATCCGAACATTGGCTTATTCACATGAAATGTTTTGAAAACAATTTTCTCCTCAAAATATTTCTCCCCCTTTGTAAATCAAAAATAAAATGAGAAGAAAAACAAAAATAAAATTCTCCACCTCAGAAGAATTGTGCCAAAACACTTGTGAAATGTGTGATCAATTTCTCCCCCTTTGACAATGTATTCAGCAAGGTACAAAAGAGAAATTATAATTGTTATGAGCATATTATAATATAAACATATAAAACAAACCTCATCCAAGTAATACTATAAAGTAACTTACACTATCACATCAATGAAATATAGAAAGTAGTGTAAGCCATGCTAGAGATCAAATGTAATTTTCAATTTAAGCAAGTCATGATCTCACAAACTTAACTATTTGAAAATCTGAAACCATCACACTTGTTGCTGCATTTTCATTTTTCGATATTATTTAAATCACAAATTGTGATCATATAACATTTGCAGGAGATTATATGCCCCATCTGCCTTATTCAAACCAACCAAGCCAAGCCTATGTCAATTGACAATCAGAAGCTTAAGGACATGGTTTTAGTCATACACATGTTCTTTTAATTTCATATCTAAGTGCAATGATAAGCCATCTCAAAAGAAGAAGTGTGATGCATGCATATTCTCTTGATACTTTCTCATTTTTATTTTATCATGAAAGTTCAACATGTGGATAGTTGATTGATTAATTTTTCATTATTAAAAGCACTTGTGAGCATGCAACGATTTCAAAACAGCAAGAAAGTTTGACCATGAGCAAATTTAGTGTAAGTGTTTATTCCAATTACTAATCATGGAAAAAACTACAAAATGTATAACATGAGTAATGTTGTAAGAATTTTCAGCATGTAAAAGGAATCACAAAGTCATATATGTATGAAATACTATGCTCATATTATTTTTAATTCAGATCCCAAAATTGAAAGCTCCCCCTCAATATAAGCCATGAGGATGCATAACCCCTATTTCACTACGAATGAAACAAAAACGAGTGAATTCCAAATGTTTTGTAAAAATTTCATCCAATTGTTGTTTGGTACCGACATGGTGAGGCACAATGTTTTCTTTTACAATATTATCATGGAGAAAGTGATACCTAATATCAATGTGCTTTGTTCTAGAATGTTGCACGGGGTTTTTATCAATGCAAATAGAAATAGTGTTATCACGAAACAATGGAACACTATCTAGATCAACCCCTTAGTCCTTAAGAGTTTAAACAATCCAAAGAATTTGTGACCAAGCGCTAGCAGCAGCTACATATTCAGATTTAGCTGTGAATTGTGCAACTGAGCTTCGTTTTCTAGAGGATGAAGCAACAAGTGAATTACCAAGAAAATGACATGCACCTGAAGTACTTTTCCAATCAGTCCTACAACCCCCAAAATCAGCATTCGAAAAAGTTTTCAAAGTAACAGTTGAGGAAGAAGGAAGAAAACTGCCAAATTCTTGATTTCCATGTAAGTACCTGAGAATTCTTTTGACGGCTTGACGATGTGAAGTACGTGGGGAAGCTTGAAGCCGTGCACGAAGAAATATGCTGAATTGTATGTCGGGTCTTCATATCATGAGCTACAAAAGTGATCCAATCATGCTTCTATATTTTTTTTGATTCGCGGGTTCACCATCTTCGTCATGTTCAAGTGTCGTTGCTTCCTTTGTTTGCTTGAATTGCAGCCCCAAAAAGTACATGAGTTCTCCCATCATACTTATCTCAAATTCTGAAATCATCATAGCTGAAAACCTGGAAACAAGATCACGAGAAGCACAACCAAAGATAATATCATCCACATACACTTGAACGAATAATGAGTCATTGCCATGCTTAAGCACAAAAATAGTTTTACCAACCTTGCCATGGTGAACCCCATTTCATGTAAGAATGTTTTAGCCTATCATACCATGCTCTAGGGCCTTGTTTGAGACCATACAAGGCTCTAGACAATTTGTAAAGATGATTAGGAAAATCTGGATTTTCAAAACTCGGTAGTTGCTTGACATAAACATACTCATCTATTTATCCATTAAGAAACCACTTTTAACATCCATTTGATATAGATTAAAACCTTTAGATGCAGCAAAAGCTAACAAAATTGTTATGGCTTCTAATCTAGCAACAGGAGCAAAAGTTTCATCAAAATCTAGACCTTCAACTTGTGTGAAACCTTGAGAAACCAACCTAGCCTTATTCCTAACCACGACCCCATCGTCACTTTGTTTTTTTAAAACCCATTTAGTTCCAATTAAGGTGTGGCCTAGAGGTGGAGGTACAAGATTCTAAACATTATTAATTTTAAAATTTTATAACTCTTCTTGCATGGCGGTAATCCAAGATTTATTAGTGAGTGCGTGTGATATATCTTTGGGTTCGAAGGAAGAAACAAAAGCAGAATGAGCATAAGAGTTTGGATCACAAATCCTGGACCGTGTGACTCGTCCGTGCAAGCTTCCAATAATTTATTGCGGAGGATGGCTTTTGAGAACCAAAAGGGAAGTGGACACTTCACAAGCTTCTTCTTCTTTATGTTCATCGCAAATCTATGAGCTTGTGATTTGAGGACGATCTGGACCATCAATGGTAGTCATTGGTGCTGGTTGCGAATCAACATACGGAGCTAAAACAATGTCATTAGTTGCTGAATTTTCAGTCAGCAGCTCCACTTCTTCCTCATCTTCAATGAAAATGCTCTCCCCCAGCAGATATCGATCCGGACCTGCAATATTTGAGCTAGTACCTGGGCTAGCTTCATCAAAAGAAATCTCACAAGTCTCCACAATTTTGTTAGTGTCAAGTAAAAGCACACGGTAGCCTCTAGTATGAGGTGGATAACCAAGAAGTATGCCATCAACAGTTCTAGCTTGAAATTTATCAACATTACATGTTTCATAACAAAGTATTTGCAACCAAAGACCATAAAGTGTGTACACTAGGCCTATGTCCAAACTGAAGCTCATATGGTGTTTTTCCTAGCCTAGCACGCAAGAAAAAATGATTTGAAACATAACAAGCGGTTGCAACCCCAAAACATTCTAGGAGTCTGATATTCATCAAGCATAGTCCTAGCAATTTCAACTAAGGTTCTATTCTTTCTCCCTACAACACCATTTTCTTGAGTTACATATGGTGAAGAAAATTGATGATCTATTCCTTTTTCAGCACAAAAATGATCAAAACATTGATTTTTAAATTCAATTCCATAATCACTTCTAATTGCTCTTAAAGATTCTGGGTGGTCAATTGATAATCTAATAAATAAAGTTCTAAAGTGACTAAAAGCTTCATTTGTAGATGCCATAAAATGAACCCGAGAGTATCTAGAATAGTCATCAACAATCACAAGAACATATCATTTACCTCCGAAGGATTGAACACATGAAGGTCCTACGGTGTCAAGATGCAAAAGTTGACCCAGTTCAGTTGTCATGGTCTTTATGACAGCAACATGTGAACCTGCAACCATCTTAGCATGTCTACAAGAAGGGCACACAATTTCTTTGTCCCCTTTCAGCTTAGGCAGCCCACGTATGCGATCAAGAGCACTAACACATGTGAGATGATCAAAGCCTATGTGACCAAGACTACGATGCCAAAAATATAAGTCTTTGGAATCATTAGCAGCTAGACACCTATCCTTAGAAGAAGACATATCAAAATCAGCTTTAAAAACTTTTCCAAACCGAGACATGTTAAAAATAAGCTCACTATTTGAACCTACAACTTTGCATCAATTTTTATTGAAAATAATTTTCAGGTTTTAATCTAGCAATTGTGAAACAGAAAACAAGTTGTATTTCAAATTTTTGACAAGTGCCACATCCTTCAAAGTGTAGTGATCATTTACTCTAACTGAACCCTTAGAAATTATAGGAGTTCAAGAATTATCGGCAAAAGTAACATTCTCTACACGTGACACAAAAGAGAGGGAGGAAGACCATTCTTTTTACCTGTCGTGTGGCATGAGCAACCTGAATCCACAATCCAAATGTTCTCCTTCCTCAAGTGTGTAACCTTCATAGAAGCACAATACGTCGATGACTCAACACAGGGGTTAGTCAAAAGGCATTTAGGAATCCAGTACTGAGTCACACGACGTGTAGCAGGAAAAACACGCGAAGGCTGAGATAAAACAGCGGGTTTATGAGCCAAAGCTTGATGATTCTTTTACCCAACTACTGACCTACGTGGTGTTACATGTGTAGCACGAAAAACAGTAGGTTTGGGAGCAACTTTTGCATGTTTTCGACTCATTACAGCAGGTTGCGTGTTCCTATCATTCGGTTTAGCATGTGCAACAAATTTTGCAGGAAAGTTATGATATCTAGCAATCATTCTTTCCTTTTTCTGTTGTTTAGCTTGTCTATAACAAAAATATATGACATGACCATCTCTACCACAGTAGGTACAATGAATTTTAACTTTGTGTTCATGTCTAATGAGCAAGCAACATTTTTTTCAATACCGAATGAGACAACACTCCTGCAGATTTGAAAACCACTTCTTTTTGTTTAGGAACTGTTTGAATCAAACCACTTCCTAATGACTTTACAATTTTAGGTGGATGTGCCTTATCATGAGCATGAGAATCAAAACCTAAACAAACTTTATCATTGCAAGACTTGGAAGAATTCAGAAGCAAGTTTAGGTTCTTATTCCAATTACAAAACAATTATAATGTCCTATGCATGTTATCAAGTTTATTTGACAAATCAAGGCAATTTTCACATGAAGTTTTTCCTTTTAATTGGCAATTGGAACAATATTTAACTTCATGAGAACGTAAAGCATTGTTCAATATAGAAATTTCATTCATAGCATATTGTAGTTTCTTAGCAAGATCATCACAAGTAGAACAATGCTAATCAATTTTAGAACAACAAGCAATCTTTCAAGTTTTTATCATTAAGTGCAGCAAGCTCTCTGTTATTTTCAATTTCTATCTCAAGTTTATCATGTATGGAGGTGTGCACACCTCTTAGAGAGGAAAATTGTTCATATATTAAATCACATGAGGACATCGTGTGGATTGCTAGGGCTCAGCACGTGTTGTTCAACCCAAAGCAACCATGGTAGCTGAATGTAGGCCTAGAGGGGGGGTGAATAGGCCTTTTTGAATTTTTCTCAGTTCCTGTAACACTCAACAACACAGTCAATACCAGAGATATCGGACTAGTCCGGTAAAGTGTGGACTATCCCGGTTTTCACGGGCTAAGTTGATCAAGTTCAGTCAATTTGATTGATTCGTTAATGTTTGCAGCGGAAATATAAACTTGAATGACAGTTTAATAGTTGTATGTCGGATTCTATTACAATTAAGGCTCTTGTTCAACAATTTAACTCAAATTGAACAAAGTGAATCAAACCCTAGATTAAGTTGATCAATTAAGATGAAGGACGCACAAGGACAAGATACAAGTTTTATCCCGTGGTTCGGCTACCACGAAGGCAACCTACGTCCACGTTGAGGAGCCCACAAAAGGACCGGGTCTTCTCCAACCCTTCCCTCGTCGGATTGCCACGAAGGCCAATCCTCTTCCACTAATCACAAAGGGTAAATAACCAAGTTGAAGGGGCGTTCTCACACGTTGAGAGCTCCCTTGATTACAACTTACAAAGCCACCAATAACACACTCGAAAATTACAAATTGAAACGCAAGAGTGTGTTAGAGAATCAAAACAAGAGCTCAATGATGTGTGCCAAGTGTCTCTCCAATGATCTAGAAGTGATCTTCAATAGATTGATCTATATTGCACTTAATTTCGTGGAGAGAGGTGGTTTTTGAGTCTTTTGGGAGGTGTGACGGCGCTAGGGTTCGAGAGAGTTTAAAAGTGGGTCATGCACCTCTATTTATATGGGGTTTCTAAAAGTGACCGTTAGGGTTTATAAAGATCGGACTAGTCCGTGGTGGTCACCGGACTAGTCCGGTGTGCTGTGTGAAGCAAACCCTAAGTGTCCAGGAATATCGGACTAGTCCGGTTGAAAACGGACTTGTCCGATTTCACTACTGGAAATCTTCGGACTAGTCCGATTGCCATCGGACTTGTCCGGACATATGAAACCCTAAGTGTTTAGGATGACAAGTCCGCACTTGGAGGACTTGTCCGATATAGATCAGTGTGTATATCGGACTAGTCCGTGTAGACATCGGACTTGTCCGAATTGGATCAGAATGAATATCGGACTAGTCCGGATCACAAGGGACTTGTTCGATTTTGTGTGACTTGTGCATTGTGTTGAGGACTAGTCCGCATTGGGGAGGACTAGTCCGAAGTGGATCAGAAAGATATCGGACTAGTCCGGTGGGGACCGGACTTGTCCGATCTAGTGCAGAATGTGATATCGGACTAGTCCGGCTGTTATCGGACTAGTCCGGTCCTGTATAACTTTGTGCATTGTGTGTGTGTGCTTGAAAGTGATTGAGCTCTTGGGTGTGTTTCCTTAACACACTCCATACATAATAATCTACTATTTTCTTCTCCTTGAGCTCAAATTCACTTTGCTTCTCATTTCCCTTCTTTTTGGCATTTTGCTCATTTTTCATCATTTGCCTGCATTCATCTCAACAAAAGGATTAGGATCCCAATTGCTTGTCATAAATCATCCAAAACCCACAAGGGAGTCCTAGATGCACTTTCAATCTCTCCCTTTTTGGTGATTGGTGACAACCAATTGAGATTTCACAAAATAAGGCAAAAAATTAGATTTTCATAAAGTATGCACATATGACTCAAAAATACATCAAGCAACAAGAGAATTATCCATATGTGCATTATTTATGGTGGGATGCATACTAAGTGCATGAATACATTGAGAATGACAGAATTTACATTAATCAACCGATACCAAGTGCATATGACATTCCAGGAGCAAAAATGCAGTTTTCATCACATACTCGCGAATAAATTGAGCAATTCATCACAAGACCAAACTTAATATGAAAACAGTGTTAAACTATTACAATCACAAATAAAAGTACAGAGAAGGCTCTCTCCTCGCATCCTATTACAGCTAAGCTAAGACTGGACTCCCCCTCAATCTCTCCCCCTTTGGCATCAAGACACCAAAAAGAGAGAGAGGAAGGTCCTAGATTCTTCACTCTTCGCTGTCTGTCCTCTCATCATCTTCTTCGTCTTCTTTGCTCTCCAGTTGACGAGGACGAGAGGGAGGAGGAGGAGCGGAGCTGCTCGAGCCCCCAATGCCAAAATAGGCAAGCTCGAAGGGGGACAAGGGCCCGAGCTCGGAGATGTTAGGATCAGAATCTTCAGAAACTACTGGAGATCCAATGGGGTTGATCTCCAGCTTTTCACTCAGTTGCTTCACATTGGCTTTGATATATCTCATATCCTCCTTCCTCTTCTGATTGAGTTTATGAAGCTTTACTTCAGTCTTCTTGCAGGAGGAGAATATTGCGGACAAGTATTTGAGGATCCCACTGGCGGATCCTCTCTGAGGGGCTTCCCTGGAGGGGGGAGGAGCCCTAGCAGCATCTCTTTCTCTTGCCGGTGCCTCAGGACTTGAGGTCGGCGAGGGAGTAGCCTAGACACTCACAGGCTAAGGCTTCTGAGGCCTCAGGGGAGTGTGCTCTACATCCTTCACAAATTCTATTCCTGTGACCTTATCAATCATGAACATAAAGTAGGGAGCATAGCCACAGGACTGGTTGGGAGTGCTTGAGATGTTGACCATGTCGTTCCATATGTAATCTGCAACATCAAACTTTCTCTTCTTGCTTATGACCCTCATTAGAGTCCGGAGGTAGCCCTGTACACTCCCTGCATCCCCATCCTTGGGGGCAATGGTCCTCCGTAGAATTCTGTTCAGAACCACAAAGAAGGGATTCATGTTCTTTGTGGAGGGAGGAACATACTTAGAGTTGGGCTCATACATGAACTTCATTCCGTCCCTCTCAATGACCCCTATGTTGTGGATGATCAGGTGGTCATTTCCAGCAGAGTCTAAATGGAGCAAGCTTGCAAAATCCTCCTGAGTGATGGAGTACTTGAATCCATGGGTCATCCAAGTCACACTCTCTTCATCTTCACTCGAGAAGTGGCACGTTGCATAGAATTGTGCAATCACTTCATCATTCCAATTGTGTCTGAAGGCAAACAGTTCCTTCAGACCATGCCTTTCTGCTGCAGCAATGACCTCATCAAAAGCTGAGCACTTCTTCTTCTCTAGGTAGGCCCAGTCAATCCACTGACTGCGCACCACCGGAGTCTTCATCGGCAGGTAAACCAGCCTGTAGAAATCTGCATGGAAGTTTGTCCAAAACCTTCCATCAGCTGCCTGCTTTGGCCTTCCATAGCAATCAATGCTTCTTAGCTTGGCTGCCACATCGCTGCCTTTCCCATTGAATTTCTCTTCATTGGGGTCCCGGACCCCTTCTCTGGGAGCATGAAGCTTCAAGGGCCCAACTGGCCCCGTTGCGACTCCCTTGCCCTTTCCTCTTGCTTGACGAAGGCCGCTTGTAGACGCAGCAGCCTTCGAGGTGGGCTTCTTGACACAGACCTTCCTCTGAACCTTGGGAGGGGAAGTAGCAGGCTCGGAAGGTCTTTCTTGGCGTTTCTTGCCAAGACCCGCGGAGGACCGAGGTGCCACCTCGTGGTCCAACTCGGCCTCAAAGTCGGAGATCTCGTTGTCAGAGCTCGACATGATCTGAGAATGATTGAGCAAGAATAATGACAAGTTATACAAGGCATAGGTAAGACAAGATAGCAATGGATGGCATTAAGGAATTAAGGAATTAGGTTTCAGGTTCAGAAACATCGGACTTGTCCGGTGCTCAGGAACGAACTAGTCCGGGGTACCGGACTTGTCCGTGCATGGACCGGACTAGACCGGTGTTCATCCTCAAAAACCTAACAGATTGGTCAAGGGATGATTCCTAATGCAAATCTAGTCTAGCATACACGTAGTACATCAAATAAGCATGTATCTAGTGAAGGATGCTAGGCTATACGATCAACAATGGAGATAAACAAGATTTCTAGGGTTTTGAAGAAATTTACCGAAGAAATCGATTGACGCTTGAAGGTTTGGGGGTTGGAGGGCGAACAAGTCCTCTAGCTTCAATCCCCAAGAGGTCAAGCTTGATCTCCGCCCAAATGTGGACTTTTTCAACGGAGGGAGGAGAAAATCGCCTTGGTGGCTCGAGCGCAAGAGAGAGGAAAGCGTGAGCAAAAGTGGGGGTGAGGAGATTAGGGTTTGGTGGCGGCTAGGGTTATGGACACGAAAAATCGGACAAGTCCGGACATGACCGGACTAGTCCGAAGTCATCCAGAGACCTATATCGGACTAGTCCGTGGTCTATCGGACTAGTCCGGCCTAACCGGCACTCTGCGGACTAGTCTGCATGGGCGGACTAGTCCGGGTAACCACGGACTAGTCCGTGGTCACCAGGAAAGAATTGCATAGCCCATTCATATATATTTGAAGGCTCAATAATAGAGAATAGAGAGGCAAAACAATTCAAGTAATCTTGATGAATTTGACCAGTAAGCATACAACAATCAAACAATGATCAAAATTCATCAAGATCTAATTATTGACATAGTTTTTCGAGAGAAAAAAAATGGAGAGGGATGATTTTCACAATTCAATCAACATTTTGAAGCAATCATACAGGTATGCAACTTTTCAAGCCACACTCCGAGAATCAAGAATATTTAGCTCATTTCGGAGTTCGCAAAAACGCTTTTCATCAAGTGGCTTGGTGAATATGTCGGCCAATTGTTTTTGGGTGTTGACATGTGAGATGGTTATGTCTCCTTTCATGGAATGGTCTCTCAAGAAATGATGTCTTATGTCTATGTGTTTAGTCCTAGAGTGCTCAACTGGATTGTGGGCTATTTTAATGGCAATCTCATTATCACAAAGGAGAAGAATACGGTTCATATTGTAACCGTAATCCCTTAGAGTTTGTCTCATCCAAAGGAGTTGTGCACAACAACTCCCGGCTGCAACATACTCCGCTTCGGCTGTGGATAATGGAATGGAATTTTGTTTCTTAGATGACCAAGAAACCAAAGATCTTCCTAGGAATTGGCATGTGCCAGAGGTGCTTTTTCTATCAACTTTGCACCCAGCATAATCTGCATCGGAGTAACCAATGAGATTGAATTTGGAGCCTTTTGGTTACCAAAGACCAAGGTTGGGTGTATGAACTAAATATCTCAAGATTCTTTTTACGGCTGTCAAGTGACATTCCTTAGGATTGGCTTGAAATCTTGCACACAAACATACACTCAACATAATATCTGGCCAAGATGCACATAAGTAGAGTAAAGATCCAATCATGGAGCGATATACCTTTTGGTCGACGCTTGGTCCATCTTCATTGAGATCCAAGTGGCCATTCGTAGCCATGGGAGTCTTTATGGGCTTTGCCTTGTCCATGCCAAACTTCTTGAGTATGTCCTGCGTGTACTTGGTTTGGCTTATGAATGTTCCTTCCTTTTGTTTCCGCACTTGGAATCCCAAGAAGTACTTCAATTCTCCCATCATTGACATTTCAAACCTGTGTGTCATAATTCTACTAAATTCTTCACAGAAAGATTGGTTAGTTGACCCAAAAATTATATCATCAACATAGATTTGGCAAATAAAAAGATCATTATCTAGATTCTTAGTGAATAATGTATAATCTACTTTGCCAATTTGAAAACCATTATCAATTAAGAAATCTCTAAGACACTCATACCAAGCTCTAGGAGCTTGTTTGAGGCCATAGAGAGCCTTACGCAGTTTATATACGTGGTCGGGGAACTCTTCGTCTTCAAACCGGGTGGTTGCTCCACGTACACCTCTTCCTTGATTGGTGCATTGAGGAAGGCACTTTTCACGTCCATTTGATACAGCTTGAAATCATGGTGAGTAGCATATGCAAGTATTATTCTAATTGATTCAAGCCTAGCTACTGGAGCAAAAGTCTCATCGAAATCCAAACCTTCGACTTGTGAGTAACCTTTGGCCACAAGTCGTTCCTTGTTTCTTGTCACCACTCCGTGTTCATCTTGCTTGTTGCGGAAGACCCACTTGGTGCCCACTATATTTGCATTGGGTCTTGCCACAAGTTCCCAAACCTCATTTCTCTTGAAGTTGTTCAACTCTTCTTGCATTGCGACCACCCAGTCCGGATCCTTCAATGCATCCTCAGTCCTGCGTGGTTCCAAAAAAGAGACAAACGAGTAATGCTCACAAAAATTAGCTATACGAGATCTAGTGGTTACTCCCTTTTGGATGTCACCGATGATGTTGTCGATTGGGTGATCCCTTTGAATGCATTGGTGTACTCTTGGGTGTGGCACTTGGAGAGTTGTGTGTTGGTGATCATTTTCTTCTCCCCCTGAGTGGTTGCCCTCGTTGATTTGTTGATCATCTTCATATTCTTGTGATTGATCTTGTATCGAAGCTCCCCCTTGACTGTTGATCTCCTCTTGTGGTTCACTTTCCTCTTGTATTTGTGACGATGACTCTTGTGGTCGAACTTCGCCTAGAGCCATTCTCTTCAATGCTTGATAAGGAGCTTCTTCTTTACCTAATTCACATTGATCAACTTGCTCCTTTTGGGAGCCATTAGTTTCATCGAACACTACGTCACGTGCCACTTCAACAAGTCCGGAGGCCTTGTTGAAAACACGATAGGCGTAAGTGTTCGAATCATAACCAAGCAAGAAACCTTCATCGGACTTTGAAGCGAACTTTGAAGTCCTGGGCTTCTTGTTCAAGATATAACATGGAGAGCCGAAAACTCTAAAATATGAAATGTTTGGTTTGTTACCGGTGAGTAGCTCATAAGGAATCTTCTTGAGTAGTTGATGAAGGTAGAGTCGATTTGCGGCATGGCAAGCGGTGTTAATTGCTTCCGCCCAAAATCGATCCGACGTCTTGTATTCATCGAGCATTGTACTTGCCATCTCTATGAGCGTTCGGTTCTTCCTTTTGGCAACTCCGTTTTGTTGTGGAGAGTACGGTGCTGAAAATTCGTGCTTGATTCCCTCCTCATCAAGGTACTCCTCCACTTGTATGTTCCTGAACTCCGTGCCGTTGTCGTTCCGAATACTCTTGATCGATAGTGAGAACTCGTTTTGCGCTCGCTTGAAGAATTTCTTGAGTGTCCCTTGTGTTTTTGACTTGTCATGCACAAAGAACACCCAAGTGAAGCGGGAAAAATCATCAATAATGACTAAACCGTATTTATTACCGCCGATGCTTATGTAAGCAATTGGACCAAACAAGTCCATATGAAGTAGTTCGAGTGGTCTTGTCATAGTTATGATGTTCTTTGCGGGATGATGTTCTCCAACTTGCTTCCCGGCTTGGCACGCGCTACAAGGCCTGTCTTTCTCAAAAACAACATCTTTCAAACCTCGGATGTGATCGCCCTTGAGGAGTTTTTGAAGGTTCCTCATACCAACATGTGCTAGCCGTCTATGCCACAGCCAACCCATGTTGGTTTTTGCAATCAAGCATGTGTCGAGTTCGTCTTTATCCTTGTTGAAGTCAACAAGGTAAAGCTTTCCCTTTCAACATACCCTTGAATGCAACGGAACCATCACTCCTCCTTGAGACGGTCACACCCTCGTTAGTGAACAAGCAATTATAACCTTTGTCACATAATTGAGATATGGACAGCAGGTTATAATCTAAAGATTCAACATGTAAAACATGAGAAAGAGTGTGTTCAGAGGATATTGCTATTTCACCGGTACCGAGGACCCTTCCTTGACTATTATCTTCGAAGTAGATGCCTTCGTTTGGGTCCTCGTTTTCTTCATATTCCACGAACATCCTCCTTTCTCCGGTCATGTGGTTGGTGCATCCACTGTCTAGCACCCATTTGGATCCACCGAAGGAATAGGCCTGCAGAAACAAATTATGCCTTGGTTTTAGGTACCCAAGCTTGCTTGGGTCCTTGGAGGTTAGTTACAATACATTTGGGCACCCACACATGGGATTTTGTGTTCCCATGGCGTGGCCCAACATAATAAGCATAAACTTTACCAAGATTGTTTCTCATTAATACATAAGAGGCATCAAAGGTTTCGAACAAAAGTTGCTGTTGTTTATGGATCGGACTAGTCTGGGTGACCGGACTTGTCCGGATGACCGGACTTGTCTGGACCACAACCGGACTAGTCCGGTGTTCATGAGAGTTCAGGTTCTTAATTTTCGAGTTACCAGGTTGTGAGGGTCCTCCCTTCACAAAGGTAATCCTTCCCTCGTTATTCTTATGACTTCCAGCATTTTTCTTTCCATCATAAGAGTAACCAATGCCATACTTGACATTTGGAGGTATTTGGACCAAGTATGCACTACGTGCATAGTTGATCCTCTCCTTTTCAAATATCCCACATTGGGTAGGATTTTTATCCTTTGTGGAGGTAGACTTTTCCTTCAACCTGGTGTCGATTTTACCACATTTGCACATATGAACCAGATTAGTTGAAGTGGGTTGAGAAGGTAGACTTGAAGAGGAGGAAGATTCACTTAGCTCGAGTGACTCAACTTGCACTTCAAGGATCTTGTTAACCTTGATCAGGTCATCAAGTTGATCCTTGATTGTAACGTTTGAGTTGGTTAACTCCAAGCAAGTTTTCTTGCTTGAAGTTAGCTCAAGCTCTAGTGAGCTGTTTTTCTCCTTTTCAAGAACTAGAAGATTGTCAAGTTCGACATACTTCTCCTTTTGGGAAATAATCATATCCTCTTGACGATCAATTAGCCGTTCCTTCTCAACAAGTTGGTCAAGTAAAAATTTCATTTTAGCAGCAGTTTTTCTGTCTAATCCAATTAACATATCTTCATCATCACTATCTAGTTCATCATTACTTGAGTAGGAATGCATGGAAGGAGTTTTGATGTTTACCTTGCGTTTACCTTATTTTGCCATGAGGCAAGTGCCATGTCCCTTCTTTTTACCGAGCGTGGGGAAGAGTGTGGGTTTCTTGGACGTGCTTTCAATGGCTATGCTAGCCATATCTTCTTCATCGGATGATGAGGACTCATCGTTTGAGTCCCACTCCTTTCCAATGTGTGCTTGTTCAGCTTGTTTCTTCTTCTTGAAGAATTTCTTCGGTTGAGGCTTGACTTCTTTATTCTTCTTCTTGTTGTCCTCATATGGGCAATCGACTATAAAGTGGTTATACTCACCACAATTATAGCACGCCCGCCTCATCTTCGGCTTTGTCCTCTCTTTGTACTTGCCTTCACTTGATTTTGTTCCTTGTCTTTTCTTCAATATTCTTTTGAACTTTTTCATGAACAAAATCATATCCTCTTCATCCAGCTCACTGCTTTCATCATTGCTCTCCTCCTCAAGCTGTGCTTCTCTTGCTTCTTTGGATAGAGGCTTGAGTGTGGACTTTAAGGCAACTCCCTTCTTCTTGTCCGATGTGAGGTCGGCTATTTCCTTGACGTGCTTGGCTTGTTTCTCCATCATTTCAAAGTTGATGATTTTGCCAAGCAATTCATCTGGAGTCATCCTCTTGTACCCAGGACTTTCTCTGATCATAGAGCATAGTGTGACATTGCGAGGCATAAAGGCTCTAAGGATGAGCTTTACAACCTCGTGGTCATTCCACTTCTTGCTCCCATATGATCGAACTTTGTTTACCAGTGTCTTCAATCGGTTGTACATGTCCTGGGGAGACTCGTCTTCTTCAATTGCGAACCTTCCTAGTTCGCCTTCGATCATTTCAATTTTCGCCTCCCGCACATGCCGATCACCTTCATGGGCTGTTTGTAGTGTGTCCCATATTTCCTTGGCAATCTCCAGTCCGTCCACCTTTGTGAATTCATCTCGACTTAGAGAGGAGGTGATTACGGCTGCGGCTTGAGCGTTTCTGTGGATGGCTTGCTCTTGACTTGGGGTGAGCTCTTCGTCGTCATCTGGGATGTCTATTCCTGTGCACACAATATGCCATAAACTTGGGTTAAGGGAAATCAAGTGCATCTTCATATTTTGCCTCCACATGGAGTAATCACTCCCATCGAAGTGTGGGGCTTTTCCAAGATGAATAGATAGGTAATGGCTGTTGTTTGAATTTAAACGATCATAGTTAAAAGGATATCGGGAGTAGTCGGTGTGACTACTCCCCTTCTTCTTTTCTTCAACTTTAGCTTTCCCTTTGGAAAGTGCTTTCTTTCTGAGCAGTGCTTTCAGCTGCAGCGCCTCCTCGTCATCATCATCAAAGTCTTGAATTGCTTCGAGATATTTTTCCAGCTTTTGGTTCTTGTCGTTGTTCACTTCTTCCTGGTTGTTGATTTTCTGAACTTCCTTCTGTCCCACATGATCTCTTTGAGTGGTTGCACTCTTTCTTGAAGAACACGCTCTGATACCAATTGAATGTAGGCCTAGAGGGGGGGTGAATAGGCCTTTTTGAATTTTTCTCGGTTCCTGTAACACTCATCAACACAGTCAATACCAGAGATATCGGACTAGTCCGGTAAAGTGCGGACTAGTCCGGTTTTCATGGGCTAAGTTGATCAAGTTCAGTCAATTTGATTGATTCATTAATGTTTGTAGCGGAAATATAAACTTGAATGATAGTTTAATAGTTGTATGTCAGATTCTATTACAATTAAGGCTCTTGTTCAACAATTTAACTGAAATTGAACAAAGTGAATCAAACCCTAGATTAATTTGATCAATTAAGATTAAGAACGCAAAAGGACAAGACACAAGTTTTATCCCGTGGTTCGGCTACCACGAAGGCAACCTACGTCCACGTTGAGGAGCCCACAAAAGGACCGGGTCTTCTCCAACCCTTCCCTCGTCAGATCGCCACGAAGGCCAATCCTCTTCCACTAATCACAAAGGGTAAATAACCAAGTTGAAGGGGCGTTCTCACACGTTGAGAGCTCCCTTGATTACAACTTACAAAGCCACCAATAACACACTCAAAAATTACAAATTGAAACACAAGATTGTGTTAGAGAATCAAACCAAGAGCTCAATGATGTGTGCCAAGTGTCTCTCCTTTTATCTAGAAGTGATCTTCAATAGATTGATCGATTTTGCACATAATTTCGTGGAGAGACGTGGTTTTTGAGTCTCTTGGGAGGTGTGATGGCGCTAGGGTTCGAGAGAGTTTAAAAGTGGGCCGTGCACCTCTATTTATATGGGGTTTCTAAAAGTGACCGTTAGGGTTTAGAAAGATCGGACTAGTCCATGGTGGTCACTAGACTAGTCCGGTGTGCTGTGTGAAGCAAACCCTAAGTGTCCAGGAATATCGGACTAGTCCGGTTGAAAATGGACTTGTTCGATTTCACTACTGGAAATCTTCGGACTAGTCCGATTGCCATCGGACTTGTCCGGACATATGAAACCCTAAGTGTTTAGGATGACAAGTCCGCACTTGGAGGACTTGTCCTATTTAGATCAGTGTGTATATCGGACTAGTCTGTGTAGACACCGGACTTGTCCGAATTGGATCAGAATGAATATGGGACTAGTCCGGATCACAAGGGACTTGTCCGATTTTGTGTGACTTGTGCATTGTGTTGAGGACTAGTCCGCATTGGGTAGTACTAGTCCAAAGTGGATCAGAAAGATATCGGACTAGTCCGGTGAGGACCGGACTTGTCCGATCTAGTGCAGAATGTGATATCGGACTAGTCCGGCTGTTATCGGACTAGTCCGGTCCTGTATAACTTTGTGCATTGTGTGTGTGTGCTTGAAAGTGATTGAGCTCTTGGGTGTGTTTCCTTAACACACTCCATACATAATAATCTACTATTTTCTTCTCCTTGAGCTCAAATTCACTTTGCTTCTCATTTCCCTTCTTTTTGGCATTTTGCTCATTTTTCATCATTTGCCTGCATTCATCTCAACAAAAGGATTAGGATCCCAGTTGCTTGTCATAAATCATCCAAAACCCACAAGGGAGTCCTAGATGCACTTTCAGTAGCGGGGTCCATGTCCCCTGCCAAAGAACTAGCCCGAGCAGTTAGCCACCTCGAAAGACAGCTAGAGTGGTTCCCATAAAGGCAGAACAAGTGGAAGTTCTACAGCCACAATGGGAACCTTCGCAGTTAAAGGCACAACAGTGGGCAAAGATACTACGAAAAGCAATGATCGCGTCACAATGACACCTCAACAATAAGGGAACGCGTAACCACGATGGAAGAGGCGCGCATCTTTTTAGTGGACCAAGACAAAATCAAAAGACAGCACAGGAAAGCATGGTTAGGGCTCCACCCTCGAGCTCATCACCTCCCCCCAGGGTGGACCAAGGGGACACTAACGGTACTCAGCATACTGGGTACCCTCACAAACAGGCTTAAAGCATCTAAGTACCCTGCCTCTCTGCTAAGGCAAGGTCCGATGGCGCCATGTGTCCAAAAGCCGCGGACCCCGGCCTTCCTCAGGTATGGGTTTCAGCACTGACACATGGACCTCAAGACAAGGCCCAGTTCCTCAAAGAGACGGGCTCTTGAGCTTCCACATGTGCGGTGGGACGGGACCCCGCTCCTCCATAGGAGTGGGCTCCGGTGCTACCATGTCATCCAAAGGACCAGGTCGGCCACCTCTCGCAGAGGCGGGCTCCAGCTCTACCATTTGCCCTACAGTCTTGGGTCCCTAGCTCACCTCAGAGATGGGCCTCCGTGTTGCCATGTGGACTGTAGTATAAGAGCCGGCCTCACCCGCGGAGGCTAGCTCCCATGCTGCCACATGTCTTGCAACTTGCCCTAGATGGTGGGTTGCAGAAGTTAAGGGGTAGTGCGCCTTATCTAAATCAAGCATTGAAGACACGTGCCCTCCCCAGATGCATGACGTGGTGCACGCCTCTTGTCAGGTACCACTGCGTCCAATCGGATCATAGTGAAGACGCTGCAGGCCTATCAGACTCCACAAAGTGGGTAGCTTACAGCGACAAGACAGTTGGACGGGACATTTCCTGCCAACATCTATGACTACGCACGGGCCACTTACGACCAAGACAGTGAGACTTCAAGTCACGATAAAAGGCAGCGTAGCGAAGAAGCTTCACCCCTTTAAGGATAAGATCGCCACGGGGCCACCTGTCGGGCCCCAAGCTCCACTTGTATTTGCTCGGCCTTAATATTAAAGGACCGGGTAGCCTACGTTATTAGACACGCATTTCACCTTTCAGACAACACTCCCAAGCAATACATCTCACACCGTGGAGTAAGGTATTTCGCTCCCGCGACCCGAACCAAGTAAAATCACTGTCCCTCTGTCTCTCACCAGCGCAACCTTACCTATGGACTAGCCCTGGCTGATCAAGAATCTCCGTGGGTTGCTCGCATAGCAGGTTCGAGCGAAGTGTCGCAGGAACACTTCGATAGAGGGGTAGGTGGTCCTTTTTGTAGGTGGAGAAGAGTAGGTTCCCACAGGGAGTCAACACGTGGAAGATGATTGCACGTGAAGCACGTGAAGCACCAGAAGCATGTGAATCAGTCTTCATCATTATTTGTGGGTCAACACGTGGAAGTTGATTGCGTTTGGCACCAGGAACTATTCGGTCGAACAGGGTGTTCGGCCGACCAGATCTTGGCTCCATTTCTGGTGTGCTTTCTCCAGGTCACTTTCAGTTGGGCCTTATTGACTGATATGGTTGACACACCGTTTGATCTCCTCGGATACATCTGTTTGTGGGTCATTTTATCTATGTGATGCCACATGTCAGCGCTTAAATTTCTAGGATGATACGTTTTAAGATTGCTCCCCCTCTTTTACCTCAATTTCTGCATAAAAAGCGTGCATGCACTTTTTTCCATTGACAAGTGGAAATAGGTTAAGTAGATAGATGATGTGTTCATGAAATGACTTATACTTCACATAACTGAGTTATATTAACGGGTAAAATTGGTATATAACAACCGTCAACAAACTCCCCCAAGCTTATCCGTTGCTCGTCCCGAGCAAAGTCGAGACATTAGGTTGATAATCAGGAGTTGTTATAATGTTCTATCTTACAGAATTACCATGTGCACAACAAAATACTCTATGTAGTATTGCAAAAGTTGACTATGGTACTCTACCCTTCTTAAGTCATTATGGGGCTTATGCCTTCTTCTATTCATGGGTAGTTGAAAGACAGAATAGTAAATGGAGCAACCATAGCCTAGATATCTAGTTCCACTTAAATTCCGGAGAGTTTCAATTTAGATTCCATGTACCTCAATTTGATTCTCTCAGTCACTCCTTTTTTTTGTGCAGTTGAAATATATCCTCATCAAGGCTTTTGCCTATACTAATCCTACCACTTAAATAAGGCTTTTATGTGGAGCTTGGTCGGTAATGTAGTAGGCATACTTGCAACGCATAATATTGCTAATCAAAAGAGTAAGCCTTAGGAGAAATCAATTTAAAACATTTTGATTCAATACTGGTGCATGTGTGATGGAATTGAAGTGGAAGTGAATGTTGAGATGACTCCTTTGATGTGGACTCTCTTTATTGTAGGGATGAAACATGACTACTTTATTTTCTCTCTTTTTTTTCTCTCATGCTTATGATGTAAGCATGCATTTTCTTTTTTCTTTTTTCTTGTAGCCATGTCTTCTACTCACTTCTTATGGAATAAAATTGAAGAAAGTACTAAGTATGAAAGGCATGGAGTTTCTCTTTTTATTGTGAATGATGATATGATGAAAATTTGCTAACTTCTAGTGTAGAAGTATAGCACGTGCAAGTGAAGTCTTGAATTCAGAAGAAATGAATGAATTCACACATAGGACTATACTAGTTTGACAAGACTCAATGTGAAAGCAAATAGCATATGCATAATGTTTATCAATGTAAAAAATCATATGGCTTTGGTAGGTATTTCCAATCAAATGAGGGTAACTTAAATCTTTTTGGAATTTCTGCGGAAATCTATGTTTCACCTTCAAACTAGGAATAGCAGCCCTATCAACATCTCAAATCTCACGACAACTTAGAATTAGATTATGCTTTTGCTACCCACAATTTCTAAATCAAGGCAAAGTTAATTTAATCCAATGAAAGCAATATTTGGATAGTATCAAGTTGTAAACTAGGGAGTTAGGAAAAATAAAACAAAGCAACTATTCATCATTTAATCTATGTGAATTCTAAATCATTCTTACCGCACATCTTTATTTGTGTTGAAAGAAAATTTACATTACCTTTTTTATATGCAAGGTGAATGGTGGATGAATGGAATATAAATATGCAATGGGTGTGATATAAGTTACCTCAAGTGGGGGTCCTCTGCTAAGCTTGCTATTAAATCACCTCCGTGATAAGGGTTGAACCCTTGATGATAGAAGTATGTCATGAGATCGGCTTGCTGTTGTTGTAACGTGGAGTTGAAGTTGGTAAACTGAGTGTCCATGTGATGTTGCTTGGGTACCTTGGACATGTTCATGGAGTGTGTTGTAGTTGTCTCCCATCCTCACTTAATGGTCTCACCTACGTCTAGTGAGATCCATCATTCCTTGGCTATAGTAACGATGACTTCTAGCCGAAAAGGAACGATGTCCTCTCACTGACATTGGAGACAAGCTGCTAGAGCTTGAAGTGGATAGGGAGGGCTCCCATGCGGTACTCGGCCATCCATGCCAAGATGGTCCTCCGGCCTCATACGATTGAGGTTAAGTTCATCTGAGTGCATCACCGGTTGGGTCCTCTTCCTCTTGATATTCATGGACCGCGGAGATTGTCGGAGGCATCCCCATAGTCGTACTCCTTGCACGGCTTCTAGATACCCTGACAGAGACATTACTTCTTCTATCTTCCTTGATAGAAAAATAACAAAGAGCCAGTATGATCATGCTTGAGAGTATGTCCTCGCACTAGATAATCTTCATTAACTGATTCTCGTTCAGTTTCAATGTACTCGAATGAAGTTATTCTAATGCGCCTACCCTATAGCAATGCGGGTAATCAATGAAGTGCATTCAGTTTGGCAATGTTCTTGAAATATAATCCAACCATTGTGTCATATGGCTATAATTGGAGCCACTTTTATCTTCTTAGTCATGGCAAATAAAATCCTTAGTTCATCATCACGAACTACTCTAACATCTCCTCTAGGTAACATAGTCATAGCCAACCATCTATGCATGAAGCGTACGGTAGGATTGTGCAAAAGGCTATTTTTAGGAGCACAACATGTGACCTCACTATTCAATTCATGCCAAAAACTTTGTTTGTTAAATCTAGGCAAACTGTCTAAATCTAGCAAGCAACGTTTATAGAAGCCTAGAATTTCACAATTATTTCCATAAGATGTTGTATTCTTTTTGAAATAGTCTATACAAAATACCATCAAATCCTATTTTGAGGGCGCAGAGGAATTGTATAATGAGAATGTTGAACCTTTCTCCTCTATGTGAGCAAAATTTTCCCATTCTAATGCACACCAAATGAAAAAGTATTTGGAATCCATACCTAATTTGGATATAAAATCTGGATCATAAGCTTTAGTTTGATAAAACTCACGATCTTGGAGGAGCTTGCGTTCTTGATCTTCAACTTCAGCTTGTATGTCGAGGTCGTTGTCGTGGAGAAGTTGATGCAGGTTTCTCCTCTCACCCATGGGGGTGTCTTCACACACACTCCTCTTCCTTGGGCTTAGTGTAGCAATGGAGGAGAGGTGTGAAATTGAGTCTCGACCATGGTGTGGGGACCGAAATCCCAACATCCAAGGCCCAACAGTATACAAGAAATGAACGAGATTAAATACAATACAAAGTCTTTATTTAGAAACACGGCAGAAGTTTTAAAATACTAAGCGAAAAGAAAAGTGACCTATACATCATAGCTACGCTCTCGGCACTAGCTATGCAAAAGCAAAGTCATCCATGTCCTAGATGCTTCGCACTAGCGACACCAAACTTAGGGCGGTGTGCAGGACTCCCACTCGGCTGTAAACCCTGGAGGGGGTGCAGCCTCATCATCGAACCCATCATCAGACGCGTAATCTGCAAAACTTCTTAACTGCAAACGTGAGCTTAAGGCTCAACAAGACTAACCCGTCTCACTAGACATATGCAGGGTGAGTACTAAGCATATGTAAGGTAAAGCAATAAATTACTCGCCTACAAGTGGATCCTTAGCTTTCAATTTATTATCAGCAGCTTACTAGTTTAATGAAAGTAACTTTAGTGATCATATTGGACAGCAATCAAAGTTCAAAAATAATTATAATTCAATACATTGTCTTCTCCTGACTCCTTCAGTATTTTACTACGTCACAGCGCAGTGAACAAGTGGTACTCTATTACCGTGAGGGACGGTGATTGCAATCAGGACACATCCGAATAACACGTCACGTACACCCATTTTTAAGGAGCGTTCTATGCTCCTCACCACGCCATACGCAGCCACCATTCACAAGAGAACTCAAACGCCGAACCGGTCCCACCATCGTGGGCATAAGGTTCCCGCACGGAGCGTGTCTATGCCCGCCGGCCAATTTACACCTTACTACCCTCAGCACACTCCTATTGACAATGGGCTATGCCTTGACATCCTAGTTACCAACTTACATCGATTTCCTGGGTTCCATATGCCCATTATACATCCGGTACTGTTCAAACTTGTCCAGCAGGGCCGCACACGGATCAGTCCTCAATCCACACAGGCAAAGCTATGCACGTGAGACCACGTCCCACTACATCCTACCCACTACTCAGTCTCAATTTCATATTCATAAACTATTTCTTGATCCAATTAATCTTGTGTGTTAAAATCCTATGTCACGAGTAGATTCCATATACTCAACTTCTATTGGATTCCTATGCACGTAAGCATGGCATTTTCTACTTGTCGGGTTGTCGACCTACCCAATACTGTATGGGATTTGTGGGTCATGCAAGTGGATGTCAAACACCTTAAACGTAATGCATAAACATCTGAAGACGTAAGGTGAATGAAAACTACAAAGACACTGTAATGAACTTAAATGCAAACCGGGGCTTGCCTAAAAACGAATCTGAGATGTTTAAGGTCAGAAGCTGATATCATGTGATCAAAATAAGATAAAGATCTTAATTGGTTTTGGGAATTTTGTGGTAGATACAAGGGACTCTAATGGAGACACTTGCAAAGAATAGGAGATGATCAAGGAAGTTTGTTGTCTCTAAAAATTATGTCAAGCAATAACCTTCTCTAAATTTTGGTTGAAAATCTGTAGGTCTATCATGGCTACCAGTGGTTGTACGAGGCATAGGGGGTCTTACTGGTTCTAGGAAAATTTGTTTCACAATTTTCTAAGATTCCTACATGGAGAAATTGATTTTACAAATTTGGGAGAATTTCTGAAATGTTTTCTTTATTTTTCCAAATTTTTTTTCAGATACATAGAGATTTGGAACACTCATGAACCCAGTAAATGAAGTCCAATGAACTTGAAATTTTAACTGAAGATCAAGTGTGTCATTAGGACTGTTCTGTCCAAAATTGGGAATTTTCCAAATCACAGAACAGTGTTATTAATTTCCCAAGCAGTTAGATCAAAGGAATTATTATAAAAATTCTGGGAGTTTCATGTCCAACAAATTGCACCAATCTAAAGTTTAGATTGAGATGAGTCTACCAGAATTTATTTGGAATTATTTAGCAATTCTACTAGGAGTAATGGATTTTTTAAGTTTGATAGAAATCTAGAATTATTTTCCAATGGAAAAGTTTAAATATTGCAGCCGGGCCCACTGGTTTCAAATCAACCAATCGCAGCTGGGCCACACAAGGGACCACGGGGTTAACCCACGCAGCCACACCCGATTCGGTGCCACAGTCGATCCCACGCGGTGGAAATACCTCTGACAGGCGGGACCAACCGGGTCATCGTCTACCTCGCGACGCGGCGGCGTTCCTTGCCGGAACCGCGGCTGCGCTTCGCCGGACATGGTTGCGTCAACCTCCATTCGGCTCGGCTGTGGCCGCCTAGCCCAAAAATTGACTGCGCAACACGATGGTAGGGTCCAATCATGGCGGTGACGGCCGGAGGTGGCGACGCGACGGCGGTGGCGGAGCTAGGGTTTTAGCGATCGTTGGAATCGATCGGGAATGGCGCAAGAAGCTCGGGGAAAGGTCGGGAACATTCCTGGGAGCATGAGGAAGATAACTCGGGGGTGCAAACGGGATGAAATCGCCGGCAACGTCGACTTCGACGGTGGACCGATGGATTTCCATTGGAGGTGGGGAAAACTTGAATATCTCGGCCTTTACTCGATGGCGTCCATTGATACTCGGCAGTGGTATGCGCTAAGCGGTACAGAGTATAATCCTTAATTGGATTGAAGAAACATTACAAGTAGAAACGGAATTAAACCAAGAAATGAGCTAGTTCAATGGCAACGGGCGAAAGAAAAACTCGCATCATTTGCTCGATATGGAATGAAATGAAGAACAGTTTGTACCATGAGTTACCAGGTGCAGAAGCGAAGCTTTTTCCTGTTGGAGTCTGGCCAAGAAACTTCTCCTAGCTTCGGCTCCACAGCAGAACAGAGAAGGTCCGATGGCGGCACAACGATGATGTCCGTGGGACTTCAAAATATTGGCGAAACAGTGAGCAACAAGACGAGCTAAGGGGTGGAGAAGATAGAGCATGGCCTTGGCGCCATCTTTGCTGTTTGCATCGAAGACAATAGAGGTAAGACCGAGGTGCTCACCGGGGAGGAAGAGAAGGCGTAGAATATGGCGACGGCGGGCAGAACTGCGGCTTGAGAGGGTAAGCAATCTCGGGAACTCGTCGTGGTCGGTCAGGAGGGGTTTAAATAGGCCAAGAGAGGCAAGGAGGGGCGGCCACGACACAAGAAAGAAGGAAGCTCGGTGGCTTGCATGCTGCGCGGTGTAGACCGTGAAAACCGAGGAGCTGCACTGTATTGGAGTCACTGGACAGTGGGTCCCAAAATTCCATACTCATCCCTTCACTGGTTGAACAAATATCCTACCAACTAAGGTCCAAAATTCATGAAAATTTGTGGATTGGCCAAATTAGATATGGAGATTTAGATTCCGAAATTGGACTTCAAATCTGGACAGGTTTCAATTGAGATTCAAATTCAAATTGGAATTTGAATGAATTTCAATAAAGTCACTGAATTAAATAGCAAATGAGCTTCAAAAATTCTGAAAATTTGCAGGGGTGCTATTTGGAATATTATGAGGCCATGGAAAAATTATTAGCCTCAGATTTGAATATTGCTGACAGAGCCTAAATGTACGGTAGCTATATTCAAGTTTTGAAATAATTTGAATATATTTAGTACTGCTTTTTGTTTTGCCCTAACAATTTTCTATTCAATAAATTCCAAAATTTGCAGAAAGTTTACTTGAATTATCCTAGGGTCATTTGTGAAGTCCATCCCCTATGTTAATAAAATTTAAGTATGAGTGAAAGAAAGATTTTTGGATGAGATTAAGTTCATGTGCACAACCATAATTGATCTCCACTATGGTTGTTAACAAACTGGTAACTGATCTTTTTATTTAAGGAAAAACTAGGATTACATTCCTCTCCCCTTAAAAGAATCTCGTCCCGAGATTACAATAGGAAGGATAAAAGAAAAAGATCCAATGAACTTATGCCGCTAACAAGTCCGGGTAGTTTGCTCTAAGGTATCCCTCGCTTCCCCACGTTGCTTCTTCAGCGGTGTGATTGCCCCACAAGACCTTGTAGAAATGAAAGGTGCGGCTTCTTGTGGTGCGAGTACTCTCATCGATTATTTGGGTTGGATGCTCAGAGTAAGTAAGATCTGGTTAGAGAGCTTCCAAATACTCCATACGGACGTCAGGTGGGGCCTTGAGACATTTTCACAACTGCGAAATGTGAAACTGTCGGTGGTTTGGAACCGGCAGATCTCCCAACACTACTAAAGTGTTAGAGGAGTTTGATGTTCGGTGTGGGCGCGCGGAGATTCAAGAAGGTGAATTGTAAATGACGCAGGAGACACAGAGGTTTACGTGGTTTAGGCCGCCTGAGCGTAATACCCTACTCCATGGATGTGTTGGTGTTGTATTAGCTGTATGAGCTTGTGACGAGTGTCTATGGCGCGTGTGTAGCGTCACTCAACGTCTAGAGTCTGTCGTCGGCCTGTCCTTTTATAGTACAAGGGCAGGCCGTAACAAGTTAGCCTGGCCCGACATGTGGCCCCGGCGGTTACTAGTATTGATATTCATTCAACAAGTTTAATTGCCCTTAATGACCGGGTAATGGGCTTTGACAGCACCATTACTGATAATTAAGGTCATCCGACCATGTGTCATTAATATGGTATTAATGACACTTAATCGGGTCTTGATGTCCTTGAAGATCCGGAGCCGTTATGATGTCTTCCGGAGGTCAGAGGTTGAAGCTCCGACGGGTGGACACGTGGCAGCTCCGGAGCATACTGTAGGAAACAGGAAGCTCCGGAGCTACCTGACACGTGTTAGGTCCGGAGTTTCTCTCGGTTTGGGGTTAAGTCCAGAGGTGCCATTTCGGTACATGGCCCGGAGCTTCCCCCTTGTCGGCGGTAGCTCCGGTTTGATAGTACACGTGGCGACCCTGGGATTAACCATGTTGGAGAAGCGGGTCCGGTTACATCTGACATGTGGGCCTCCGAAGGTCTTCAAATCAAGTAGGTGACTTTCCCTTGATATCTTTGTAACCTCAAGGGGTGTACGGTTTCCAGGGTACCGACAGAAACATATTGTGGACACCTGAAAGCGACGCTGGTAGCTCTAGCGGATAGGCCACAAGTCCGCATTGTGCAATTACTGCAAACAGCCCAATGAAGCATGGAGCTAGCTTCCCTTTTACTCTGAAGAAATGAATCCCTTTCATTGGGGATACACGAAGATAAACGTGATCCCCAACATCAAAGTGAAGAGGTGGACATCGTTTGTCCGCATAACTTTTTCTGATGAGATTGAGCAGCCTTGAGGTTGGCTTGAATAACTCGTACTCGTTCTTCGGCTTCATTTACCAAGTCGATACCATATATCACCCGTTCACCGAATTCACACCAGTTCAAAAGTGTGCGGCACTTCCGGCCATAAGGAGCTTCATATGGTGCCATCTGGATGCTAGCCTGATAACCATTGTTGTATGAAAACTCCGCCAATGGTAGATGATCATCCCAATTCTTACCATGGTGGATGGCACAGGCGCGGAGCATATCTTCAAGCACTTGGTTTACCCACTCCATTTGACCATCAGTCTGAGGATGGTAAACAACGCTCCGAATCAACTCGGTACCCCGGGATGCGTGGAGCTACTCCCAAAATCGAGCAACAAATAAGGTTCCACGATCTGATATGATAGTGCGGGGTACTCTGTGTAGGCACCGGATCTTGACAATATACAACTCTGCATTTTGCCGTGCCACATATTTGACATTGACTGGAATAAAGTGAGCTGACTTGGTGAGTCGGTCGACTATCACCCAAATCGAGTCATGCTTGTGAAAGGTGAGAGGTAATCCAACAATAAAATCCATGCTGATGTCCTCCAATTTCTAGGCCGATATGTTTAAAGGTTGAAACTGACTGGCTGTCTTCAAATGGTCGGCTTTCACCCGCCGACACGTATCACACTCAGATATGTACTTCGCTATCTCCCTTTTCATTCGTGTCCACCTAAATTCTTCTTTAAGTCTTGGTACATTTTGTTACTTCCCGGATGAATAGAATACTTGGACAAATGAGCTTCGTCCGAAATCTTCTTCCGAAGTTCCATATTGTGGGTCACCACGATGCAGTCTTTGAACCAAATGTTACCGTCATCATCACATTGGAAAAACTTCATCTCCCCTTCTTCATTCTTCGGCGAATGGGCGACATGCCCTTGTCTTCCCTTCGAGGCCCTACAATATCTTCCCTTATGTTAGGAATGAGAGCTAGATTGTAGAGCGCTCCATATGGAACCAAGTAGAGACTCGGCTCTTCTTCTTCCATCGAGGTGACGGAAATATTATTGACATGGGACTTGCGACTCATCGCATCTGCAACTGCATTCGCTTTGACAGGATGGTAGTGGATCTCGATCTCATAGTCTTTAATCAATTCCAACCATCCTCGCTGTCGCATATTCAAGTCCTTCTGGGTAAGGATGTATTTCATGCTTTTGTGATCGGTGTAGAGATGCACTAGGTTGCCCAACAGATAGTGTCTCCACATCTTCAATGCAAGTACCATGTTAGCGAGCTCAGGATCATGAGTCGGATAATGCTGCTCATGGTTCCAAAGCTGCCGTGCTCCATAAGCGATCACCCTTCTGTCTTGCATCAATACACAACCCAAACCAATCCCAAATGCATCACAATAAACATCAAATGACTTGGTTGTGCCCTGTTGGGCTAATACTGGTGCTGTTGTGAGGTGTTTCACCAATGCTTGAAAACCTTCCTCACATTTTGTCGTCCGTACATACTTCCTTCCTTTCTTCAGATGTTCTGTCATTGGTTTAGCTATCATGGAGAAACGTTGAATGAACCTCCGGTAATATCCTACCAAACCCAGGAAGCTTCAAACTTCATGTACAAACTTTGGTGACTTCCATTTGAGTACTCGCTTAATCTTGCTTGGATCAACTGCAATCCTCTCAGCAGAGATGATGTGCCCTACAAATGGCACATGGCTGATCCAGAACTCACATTTGCTGAACTTAGCATAAAACTTGTGGTCTCGCAATCGTTGAACCACGACGAGCAAGTGTTGAGCATGTTCTTCTTCGGATTTTGAATACACAAGGATGTCATCGATGAAGACCACGACAAACTTGTCATATTCCGGCATGAACACCAAATTCATGAGATACATTAAATGAGGCAGTGCATTGGTCAATCCAAAAGACGTGACAAGGTACTCATACAATCCATACCTCGTCGAGAATGTCGTCCTAGGTATATCCTCTGCTCGAATCCTGATCTGATGATACCCAAAATGAATATCCATCTTCGAGAATACCTTAGAACCCACCAATTGATCGAACAGAAATATCGATGTGTAGTAGTGGATACTTATTCTTGTTGGTGACAACATTGAGTGGACGATAGTTCACACATAGTCTCAATGTCTTATCCTTCTTCTCCACGAACAATGCAGAAAAGCCCCAAGGTGATGAACTTGGATGAATGAAACCCTTGTCCATAAGTTCCTTCAGCTGCTCCTTCAGTTCGGCAAGTTCCTTTGGTGCCATCTTATATGGCTTCCTCGAGACTGGCACTGTTCCTGGTACAATTTCAATCTTAAATTTGACATATCTTTCTGGTGGCATACCAGTAAGATCCCGGGGAAATACTTCTGGATATTCACGGACCACAGGAATGTCCTCAAGTTTTGTGGCTTCCATATTTTAGGTGGCTAGAATTTCTTGGATAAGGCCTTCTAAAATGAGAGCGTGTGGTTCATATAGTGGAGAGTTTAGATGGACCACATGTGGAACGATGTGAAGAACAACACCATGACGGTGCAGCAACGACATCCCTAAGATGACATCAAGCTTTTGACCTTCTAATATAATTAGAGAGGTCGGATAGATATTCTCACCCAGCTTAAGTTTTGCTTTATGGACTTTCATGTCCGCTGCAATTTTCCCACCCAGGGAGCAAATTAAATATGGAATTTCTGTGGAGTGATAGGTAATTAATGCTTGATAACATATGACTGGCTAATGAAATTATTGGTGGCACCGGAGTCAAATAATATGACTACGGGATGAGCAAGTAGAGGGAACATACCTGTGAGTATGGGGGCGCCTTGTGGAATGTCCTCTGTGGCAAGGTGGTGGACATTGCCGGGATTTGGTGCTGGTTTCTTGGACTGGTTGCGGGGCTGGTTTGCCCCCTGGTACGATGACTGTCCCCCGCCCGGCCTGTCCGGTGGGTAGTTCTTGGAAAAGTGCCCCGTACGACCACACGTGAAACACGTGTACAGGGTCTAACCGGCACGGAAGGGAGGACGGAATCCCGGTGCACACGGTAGAGGTGGAGGTGCACATGGAATCAACCCCTACTGCTGCTGCGAATGAATGCCGACGTTGTTGAACTGGCGACCACAAAACATCGGTGGTCGTGATGGCGGCTGCCACCTCTAGCCGGATGGTGATCGATACACAATTCATTACTTTTGAGGAGCACCACCTCTGCTGCCCTGCAGAGCATTCCTCTTCTTTTTTTCAGTGGACAGCTCCCTAGTAGCATCCTCATGTACGATCGAGGTGTTAACAATGTCGTTGAAGCTACCGCGATTGAACAAGGCGAGCTTGTCCTTCATCTTTGGGTTCAAACCCTGGTAGAAGCACTCACGCTTCGTATCTTAAGTACTCACTTGGTCATGAGCATACTAGGCCATGTGGTTGAAGATCTTGGAGTACTCGTAAGCACTCCTTCATCCTTGCTTCAGCTCCAAGAACTCTTGAAGCTTCCTCCTCATGATCCCGGGAGGTATATGATAGACGTGGAACGCCTCTTGAAACTCTTCCCAGCTCACGACATAGTCTGCTGGTTGTGCGGTGAGATAATTCGCCCACCACGCACCAACAAATCCCTGCAACTGTTGTGCCGCGAACAGGGTCTTCTGCTGTTCGGTTAATCGCAATAAACCGAACTTTCCTTCTATGGAGTGGAGCCAGTTGTCTGCCTCCAACGGTTCATCGGCCTCCATGAAAACTGGCGGGTGCGTTGACATGAATTCCAAGTATGAACTCGGATAGGGCTGTCATGGACCCGCATCTGGTCGCCCACCTCGGCGGGATGAATGTTGAACCAAGGTCCATTGCAACTCGGTTTGCTCGTTGCGCGAGCCGAGCACTACAGCGAGAACCTCCGCGAGACTCCTCGGAAGTTCAGGAGGTGGTGGTGGTGGAACTTGTTGCTTCTGTGTCGCATCTTGCTCCGGGGTCAGAGTTTTGTCCTCACGACCACGGCTCGAGCTACCCATCTCGGGCATCGAACGCATACGCACCATGTTGCATCCACATGATTTAAAAATCAGCAACACGTTTGTTTTTCCTTCCTCCATTTCATATTACAGTAGTGTGAATCTTGACAAGGAAATAAGTGCATAACATTCACATATATTGATAAAGCAATATTATCTCATGACCAAGTTTATAGTAGTTAACTCCAAAATGATGGACTCCCACTACGGAAGTGCATCACTACTATACTTGGTCTCCATGAGACGCCATACACACCTTGTCATCTTATACACACCCACAACTATTTTTAATATGACACAAACATGGCCACAAAATAAACATGAGCAACTAATAACTAATACGTTGCCCCGTGATGGCAGGAGTGCTACCCCATCCTACTCCGATACGTCCTCTTCAGCGTACTCGAGTATCTCAGGATCTTCTTCGTCCTCGTCCTCGGGATTTGGTGCCACAGGTGTGGGTGCTAGAGCAGGAGTTGCTGCCTCACCCGCCATCGATGATGTCGTGGCAACTAATGATTGCGTATCAGCCTGTAAAAGAAACATCTTATAGTCTTCCAGTTCCTTTTGTGCATGCTCGCAACTAGCTTTCCAATACTGAGTCTCCTCCCTAGATTGATCCTGTTCTTGAGTCAACGTACTTAACTGATCATCTAGCAGCTGCACCTCAAGTTGACTCGCCTCCAACGCGCTTTCTGCGCAGTGTGTTTCCTGGCGAGCTTCTGATAGATCTTGAACACCTCGGTGCAACTGATTCTCCTTAACGTTTAAACGTCGATTGAGAGGAGCAATCATGGCTGCAAGTGAGTCATTCGCCCACTCAAAGTGAACTCCTCGAATCATAGCTTGTTTCAGATCACCCATCAACCATTCAATGCTAGCATGCTGTGTAACGCCCACATGACACGATGCTGCTGCATATAACGACAAAATTTTCTTGGGTACCTCTTCGGGAATGCCATAATATGCACCCATTCGACTCACCCACTAATCACTAGCTCTATTGTCGACTGGAAACAGCGCGAACGGGGTGCCCACCATATGACGATAATGAAGCTTGCAAAACCTCGCAATAGCAACACTCGCGGCAAAACACCACGTGTCTTCCAACTGAAACCCTTTCACCTGGATGGAGAAAGGAGCCCATCCAATGTACGATGGACCAGCGGGCACATCGACATAGATTGTGCATCTTGTCACACCTCCGTCATCGAATCCCCTGCCCCAATAGATCGTTATGTCGTGATACCTGAACCGTTGGAGCAGCGCTATCAACAACTCCAGAAAACCCCTTCGAAGAGCACACGTCGCGAACACCCATCCGTTCGGTAAGTGTACCATCAAGTCGGCCATCTGTGGAAAGGATACATGAACAATGAAAAGGTTTCCAACTTCCAATAGTTCAAGAAAAATTTAAAACTGGAGAAGTAATCACAGTCTGTTCCATCTGACCTTCCTGTATAGATTCAAAATTTTCATACAGGAAATATCTGAACCAGAAGTTTGGTTTAATACAAAAGTCATAGTACACTTTACATCCTTTTCAGATTTTACTATTGCAGCTCCAGGTGAGCTAGGAAGTATAATCTATACAGGTTTAAAGTTGACCCAAGTTTTCTGAAAATTTTGATAGAACCACCCTTGTATATGTGGTTATTTTCATAATTTATACAGGTATATCATAACAATATATTGAGGAAATGACAAAATAAACATTGTATAAAATCAAGTTAACAATCCAGAAGTAAAAGAGTTCAGCCTTGAAACAATTGTTATACAGGTATAGCGCGCAAATTCAAAACTATGTGCAAACTGTTTCATGTTCTAGTCTGCCTGAACCAAGTTTGCGACAATAGGAATTACACACAGTTACACCAAGATTCTGGTTATGAGTGCAACATAAAGTTGATAGAGGACTTCCTAAGCGTTCCAGAAATGTATATATGTGACCATGTCACTATTATTGATTAGGAGCTATAACTATCCAAACTTAACAGATGAAATGACTGGTTTTCACCAGCAGTCCTGCTGTTCACAGTTTTGAACTCAAAATTTGATTTGACTCAAATTTGAATCAGGAAAAACTTTGAATAACAAATCTGTAGATCTTATTATAACTTTCCTTATATGTATCACCATAAGGCAGAAGATTTTTCTACAGTGAGTTATGGCAAAAATACAGAGACTGGTACAATGGTATGGTCATCTGGAGCAGTTTTAATATACTCCAAATTTTAATAGATTATCAAGATTTTCTGCCTTGATGGTCAACAGAAAAGTTGTAGAGGTCTTCAATAGCTTTCCATCCATATAGCATACCTCTATGTTAAATAACAACTAACCAGGATTATAATCCATCGAAGTTGAGCAAACTTCTGCCGAAATTAAGAATCTTGGTTCTAACCCTTTGTTGAGTCGAAACCCATTTTGTGGAGTCCAAGCCTACCAGCATCATATAGTCGGACTTTCCAAAATGTAATGCAGCCAATCTGTCGTTGGGGATGGTCAAGTATCAAATTTGATACTGACGGTACTACGTGCCTCACCAATGAAAATTCTAACCCGGTATATCAGGATACGTTTAAAGGTGGCCCTAGTATCGTTCACTCGCAAACGTGTTCTACACGGGTCGCTACCATAGTTAGTGTAGATACAAAAGACAAACAATCCCCTTTCACACCTGCACACCACAAGGGCGGTTCGGGGAACAGGATAAGCAGTCACAATAATATATACGAAAGTAAATGCATACGACTCTGACGTGAGTCGCCCTCGAGCGATATCATGTCTCGAGGTACATGGTTGTACTACATCTGTACAGCAAAGACTCCCGCACAAATCGGCATATACACGCTCGGGTATACGTGTTCGCATGCTCCCATAGAACATGAATAGTTCTAAAGATGCATACTATCGGGTTATCCACCACCCGACGGTGGCTCCCACTAATTTTGTTTCACGCTGGGATACCGCGTGTCATATGTTCTCAGAAACATGAGAAGCTTTAGAGAGTCATATTGACTTTATGTGCCAGGCCACGGAAATATCTCATACCACTCCTCGTATGCTGAGCTTACCGAGATTTATCCGCTCTCGGTGGCGTACCTTACCTCTTACCTGACGTCAAAGCATCGTTACAGAATATAATAACACATATGTAAGTTACCATGTTTATATCTTATACTAACAATACTCTTTATATGGGCATATAGCTAATTCCTCACTCATATAATCCTACGTTTTGAAAATATGCTCTTTTCAAGCACACTATTTTCCAATGATGCTCTGATACCATGCTATGGGAACCGGAATCCCGACATCCAAGGTTCTCATTGGGTGGTGTCGTGCGATGCGACACCCAACAGTATAAAAGAAAAGAACGAGATTAAATACGATACCAAGTCTTTATTTATAAACACAGCTGAAGTTTTACAATACTAAGCGGAAAGAAAATTGACCTATACATCATAGTTGCGCTCTCGGCACTAGCTATGCAAAACCAAAGTCATCCATGCCCTGGATGCTTCTAACTAGCACACCAACCTTATGGTGCCGTGCAGGGCTCCCACTTGGCTGTAAACCCTGGAGGGGGTGCAGCCTCGTCATCGAACCTGTCATCAGACACGTAATCTGCAAAAACTTGTTAACTGCAAACGTGAGCTTAAGGCTCAGCAAGACTAACCCATCTCACTAGACATATGCAGTGTGAGTACAAAGCATAGGTAAGGTAAAGAAGTAAAGGACTCGCCTACAAGTGTATCCTTAGCTTTCAAGTTATTATCATTAGCTTACCAATTTAATGAATGTAACTTTAGTGATCATATTGGACAGCAATCAAAGTTAAAAAATAATTATAATTCAATACATCGTATTCTCCTGACTTCTTCAGTATTTTACTACGTCACAGTGCATTGAACAAGTGGTACTCTATTACTGTAAGATATGGTGATTGCAATCAGGAAACAACCAAATAACACGTCACGTACACCCGTGCCTAAGGAGCGTGCCGTGCTCCTCACCATGTCATACGCAGCCACCTTTCACAAGAGAACTCGAACGTCGAACCGGTCCCACCATTGCAGGCATAAGGTTCACGCACGGAGCGTGTTTGCGCCCGCTGGCAAATTTACACCGTACTACCCTCAGCCCACTCCTATCGACAATGGGCTATGTCTCAAAATCTGAGTTACCAAGTTACATCGGTTTCCTGGGTTCCATATGCCTAGTATGCATCCGGTACTGTTCAAACTTGTCCAGCAGGGCTGCACATGGATCGGTCCTCAATCGACACAAGCAGGGCTATGCACGTGAGACCATGTCTCGCTGCATCCTACCCAGTACTCAGTCTCAATTTCATATTCATAAACTATTTCTTGATCCAGTTCATCACGTATGATAAAATCCTATCTCGCGAGTAGATTCCAACTACTTGACTTCTACCAAATTTCTATGCACGTAAGCATGGCATTTTCTACTTGTCGGGCTGTAGACCTACCTAATACTCTATGGGATTTGTGGGTCATGCAAGTGGATGTCAAAAACCTTAAACGTAATGCACAAACATCTGAAGACGTAAGGTGAATGAAAACTGCAAAGACACTGTAAGGAACTTAAATGCAAATCGGGTCTTGCCTGAAAACGAATCCAGGTCTATGTTTGTCTCCAGCAGATGGACTTCCAAGGCTTCCGGCTGCTCCTCGACTTTAGTTACTACACGATATGCATATACTATATATGATTGGCTTTGAAAATAATTAATATGTTTAAAGTTCCAAGCTAATATCATGTGATCAAAATAAGATAATGATCTTAATTGGTTTTGGTACTTTCATGGTAGATAATAGGGACTATAGTGGAGACTCTTGCGAGGAACAGAAGATGATCAAGGAAGTTTGTTGTCAGTAAAAATTATAGCAAGCAATGACTTTCTCTGAATTTTGGTTTAAATTCTGGAGGTCTATCATGGCTACCAGTGGTTATACCATGCAAAGAGGGCCTCATTGGTTCTAGGAAAATTTGTTTCACAATTTTCTAACCTTCCTACAGGGAGAAATTAATTTTCTAACCTGCCTCATTAATTTCTGAAATCTTTTCTGTATTTTTTCCATTTTTTTTTCAATTACATAGTGATTTGGAACACTGATCGACCAAGTAAATGAAGTCCAATGAAATTGAAATTTTTACTGCATATCAAGTGTACTATTAAGAGTGTTCTGACCAAAATTGGAAATTTTCCAATAAAAAGAACTGTAGTAATTTATTTCCCAAGCTGCTTGATCCAAGGAGTTAATTATAAAAATTCTGGACGTTTAATGTCCAAATGGTTTCACCAATGCAAAGATTAGATTAAGATGAGTCTACCGGAATTTATTTGGAAATTTCGGAGCAATTCTACTAGGATAAATAGATTTTTGAAGTTTGATAAAAATCTGGAATTATTTTCCAATGGAAAAGTTTAAATAATGCAGCCGGGCCCACTGGTTTAAAAGCAACCAATCTCAGCTGGGCCACACAGGGGGCCACGGGGTTAACCCGTGCAGCCACACCCGATCCGGTGCCGCAGCCAATCACACGCGGTGGAAATACCGCTGACAAGCAGGACCCGCCAGGTCGTCGTCTACCTCGCGACGTGGTGGCGTTCCTCGCCGGAACCTTGGTGGCGCTTCGCCGGACTTGGTTGCGTCGACCTCCATTCGGCTCAGCTGTGGCCGCCTAGCCCTAAAATCGACCGCGCGACACGATGGTAGGGTCCAATCATTGCGGCGATGGCCGGAGGTGGCGGCGCGACGGTGGTGGAGGAGCTAGGGTTTTGACGATCGTTGGAATCGATCGGGAATTGCACAAGAAGCTCGGGGAAAGGTCAGGAACATTCCTGGTTGCATGAGGAAGATAACTAGGGGGTGCAAATGGGATGAAATCGCAGACAACGTTGACTTCGATGATGGACCGACGAATTTCCATTGGGGTGGGGAAACCTTGAATATCTCGGCCTTTACTCGATGGCGTCCACTGATTCTTGGCAGAGGGATGCGCTAAGCGGTACAAAGTATAATCCTTAATTGGATTGAAGAAACATTACACGTAGAAACAAAATTAAACTGAGAAGTGAGCTATGTGACACCCAGTTCTAAAAAATGAACCAAGTGAACGCATATGTGTGCCCAGGATGTTCAACACACATACACGAGTGCATTCACAAAAGAGTATACAGAGAATTACCACAGAGCAAGATTAATTAACCAAATTTTATTACACAATTCATAATGTCCTTGAATACAAGCTCTAATGAATATTAATGACAAGTCCAACTAATGCAGCGGAAACAAACTAAATATCCAACTAAACAGCTAGGCAGCATAAGAAATAGGGTAGCGCAGCTCCAAAACACCACAGGCAAGCTGATGGTAGACACGGCCTAGAACTCTGCATTATCGCCATTAAACTCCCATTCCTGACATGCGCCTGTTTGGGGGTGGATTGCAGGAGTGAGTACATGTCGTGCTCAGCAAATGTGGAAAGTATGATGTGTGGTTGATTCAAATGATGACAATAATAATGGTTGAGTGCTGAAAAGTACAATAAAACATTTGAAAAGCAATATATTATATGTATGTGAAGTAAACCCATCATAATCATAAGTAATATCATAATACCATTCTGAATTCACTACCATCATCAATAATTCCAGATTTCACCATTTGCCAATAATCATATTCAATACCAGAAGTTAATCCATAACCAGCCATAACCATTTCCAAACCATAACCATCCCAAACACCATCCCAAAACCAAGTTCCTATAATCATGGAAGTTGTCCAGGTGCTCATAGCCAGGAGCATGGCTATCATGATACTTTTATTAGACTCTGCAGAGGTTGTACCTCTTTACCCACGCGTTTGTGATTTCATCACTCGTCAGCGACTAAAGAACCTCCCTTATGCCAATTACACTTCCTTTGGTGTATGGCCAAGAGATCACGAAATATCCTTTACAAAGGGATTACTAGCCTATTTAGACCCCACTGAGGTTTCACCGGTGGTGATGTCTCCCAGAGAGCACATCTTCAACCAAGGGCCCCCTCTTGAGCCATTCAGATCCCAGGGTAGTCCAACCAATCATCAACGAACCCAATCCGACTACCCCTTCCCCGAGCATCCTTAGTGGTTCAAATAGCACAAGCAAAGCCCTAATTAATCAGCTACGCCACACCCATACTTGGCCTCGTGGTGGCACTGTAATCCTGGCTTATTCTCGCATGAATCGGTCCTTAGATCTAAAGCAAGCAAACCACCATAACATCCAACCCATCCACATACTAGGCTCGCTTAGATCACCCATTACCATACCATATTGACTAGTTCACATTAACCGGAATATCATTAATGCATAATTAAATGTGTAGTGTTGTTTTCCCATCCCAATTTATTAAGCGAAGCAAAAAGGTAAAAATCCCATCCCGACTCTCTACCATGAACTCTAGGTGACAAGGGTGGTTAAACAAAACTAGTAAACTTCCTATCACAGGATTCTCATCAATTTGACACAAGCATGCAGTTTTGCAAACAAAACATTTATTTTAGAAACAGGATCAATATGCTTCAAGGACACTTGCCTTGCTCTTGGGATTGGTTCGGGTCAAAGCCTTCAAACTCTTGATGTTGTAGATCCTCCGCAGGCAGGGTAGAGATCGGCAAAGGGTTCGCGAATAGGGTAGGGCGGCACTCTTTAGCGCAAATCTGTTTAATCCGCACAGTAAACATACAAGACAAGAAACACAATCAAAGAGTGCACAAATATTACGCAATATGAGATGACATGCATGATTGATGCAAATGCAAGGTGGAACTTGTTAATAGATTGCTTTTAATGATCACTAACTAGTTCTAATAGATTTTAACAAGTTTATACAAGTTTGGATGTGATTAGATCTAATTTTAGAATAAATTAAACACAATTTAACCAGGAAAATCGGACTAGTCCGCTACGGAGCGGACATGTCCAAACTCTGCCAGATCAGCTGATTAGGGTTTTCTAGATCAACGTGAAATTGGAGATTAGGGGTTGAATTCACGTAAGGTAAAGAGGATAGAAGGTATACCAGGTGTTTAGAACTCCAATGAATCAAGAAACATGGAGGTATCACTTGGATCTTGATGATCTAGGGTTGGGGATGAACTTGGAGATGAATTGGTGATGAGGTACAAAACTTGATGGAGATCTTGATCCTCCTTCGTTTCCTCCTCTTCTTCTTCTTGCTTGGGATCTCCTCCTCCCTCCATGGTGGTAGCTCTCCATGAACTAGGGTTTGGGTGGGGTGGAAAAGTGGCAAATAGATGTCAAGACAAGGGGTGGGGTTGTTTATATAGGGGTGGAGGCTAGGCTTAGATGGATTTCGAGTTTGAGAGGAGTAGAGGCCGGTTTAGAGTCCCATATGGGCTCTAAAAGAATTAGGAACGACGTCCCTAGGCCCAATTAACGTGAAACCCAAGAAACAAGTCGTAAAACAAAAGATCAACTCGGAGTCGCAAAATATCGGACAAGTCCGAAAAGGACCGGACTAGTCCAAAGTTAGTCAGAAAGAAATCGGACAAGTCTGGCCAAAAATCGGACAAGTCCGACTTTAGTCAGAGAGGAAAACAGATAAGTCCGCTAGAACACAGTACTAGTCCAAAAAAGTCCAGGGACTTAGCAAATTTTCAAGGATTCTTGGAATATCGGACTAGTCTGAAAATGTCCAAAGGGAATATCGGACTAGTTCGCAGCAAAAACGGACAAGTCTGATTTTAGTCAGAGAGAAATTGGACTAGTCCTCACCAAAATCAGACTAGTCCGCACTTTTCAGCATTCTTAGTGCGGTTTTGCTCCAAATCAATTTTAAACCTATTCCTCTTTATGTGGGTTAATGTTAAACATGTATATGAATGTATGTAGGGCATGATGCATGAAAATGAGGGTGTTACAAACCTACCCCCCTTAAAATGAATCTCGCCCTCGAGATTCGACGCGAAAGAGAAGAGATAGGGAAATTCCTTCTTGATATCGTCCTTTAATTCCCACGTCGTTCTCTTTCTGGGTGGTGCTTCCATTGAAATTTCTACCATCTAATAACATTGTTCCTTCTGACTCTCTCCTTGGCTTCCAAAATTTTGATCGGTTGTTTGGCATAAGTCAAATCTGCCTCTAATTCCAATTCTTCCATCGGCACTCATTCTTTCGGTACTCTTAAGCACTTCTTGAGCTGGGAGACATGAAACACATCATGGACATCTGAAAGATGAGTTGGCAACTCCAACTTATACGCTACTTTTCCTCTTTTGTCTAAAATCTTGAATGGTCCAATGTATCGAGGTGCTAGCTTGCCTCTTATGTTAAACCTTTATGACCTCTCATTGGTGACACCTTGAGGTAAACAAAATCTCCTACTTCAAAGGTTAATTTCCTTATCCTATTGTCTGCATAGCCTTTTTGTCTTGATTGAGCAGCCCTCAAATTTTCACGAATAACCTGGACTTGTTTTTCAGCTTCTTGCGACACATGGGGTCCAAATACTTGATTCTCCCCTGTCTCATTACAGAACAAGGGGTCCTGCACCTCCTTCCCTATAGTGCCTCATATGGTGATATCTTCAAACTTGCTTGGTAACTATTGTTGTATGAGAATTCTGCATATGGCAAGTTCTTGTCCCAACCTTTCCCTTGCTTTAAAGCACAAGCTCTTAACATGTCCTCCAAAATTTGATTGGTCCTATTGGTTTGTCCATCCGTTTGAGGGTGGTATGCTGAACTAAAATTCAACCATGTTCCTAATGCTTCATGCAACTTTTGCCAAAACCTGGAGGTAAATTGAGAACCTCTATTCGAGACTATCTTCTTAGGGACTCCATGTCGACACACAATATGCTCCATGTATATCTCGGCCAAGATGTATACTTGGTCTTGACAGGAACAAAATGAGCTGACTTGGTCAACCGATCCACGATTACCAAAATTGAGTCATACCCGGACTGGGTACGTGGTAAACCAACTATGAAGTCCATACCGATTTCTTCCCACTTCCATTCCGGAATCTTTAATGGTTGTAATAACACAGCTGGCCTTTGATGTTCTGCCTTGACTCGTTGACACACATCACACAACGCTACATATTCGGCTATGTCCCTTTTCATGCTAGCCCACCAATAGCAAGTCTTCAAGTCTTTGTACATCTTCGTACAACCGGGGTGAATTGAGTAAGGTGAGCCATGTGCCTCTTTTAATATCTTCACCCGAATATGTTTCACATTGGGAACGACAATCCTCTTACCAAGCCATAGAGTACAATGTTCATCCTCATCGAATCTGAATTCTCTCCCCTCTTGGGTCCTTTCCTTGATTTCCCAAATTTCCTCATCCTTGCTCTGTGCCTCTCGAATTTCTTACTCCAAGGTTGGGTTTAACTCCATCATCTCCATCTCATTTAAAAATCCAAGGTTCAAATGTTCGAACTCCTTACATAACGCGGATGGTAATTCTTGAACCATGAGTTGATGACTTACTCCTTTTCTACTCAAAGCGTCGACCACTACATTGGCTTTTCCCGGATGATAGTTGATCCCCAAATCATAATCCTTGATGAGCTCCAACCATCTTTGTTGCCTCATGTTCAGATCCGTTTGTGTGAAAACATACTTCAAATCTTATGATCTGTATAGATTTCACACCTATGTCCAAGGATATAGTGTCTCCAAGTCTTCAACGCATGTACCACGACTGCAAGTTCCAAATCATGTATTGGATAATTCTGTTCATGTTTCTTCAATTTTCTCGATGAATAGGTGACCACTTGACCTTCTTGCATTAATACACATCCAAGTCCTTGTCTCGATGTGTCGCAATAAATATCAAAACTCTTGCTTACACCCGGCAATACCAAAATTGGGGCTGTTGTCAACCTCTTCTTCAACTCCTCAAAACTATTTTGACAAGCTTGAGTGCATTGGAAAGCCTTTCACTTCATTAGCAATTCCATTATTGGCTTGGCTATCTTGTAAAAGACCTAGATGAATTGACGGTAATATCCAGCCATTCCAAGAAAACTCCTTATTTCCTTTACGTTCTGCGGAGGTTCCCATTTCAACACGTCTCTCACTTTTCCAGGGTCAACCGATACTCCTCCTCCTGAGATGCTATGATCCAAAAATGACACCTCTTTCAACCAAAACTGACACTTGTTGAACTTGGCATAGAATTGATGCTCCCTCAATTTCTGCAACGTAAGCCTCAAGTGTTCCTCATGTTCTTTCTCATACTTCTAGTAGATCATAATATCATCAATAAACACCAAGACAAACTTATCAAAGTACTCCATGAATCCCTTATTCATGAGGTACATAAAGTAGGAAAGCTCATTTGTTAGTCCAAAAGACATCACGGTGTACTCATAAGATCCATACCGTGTCCTAAAAGCTGTCTTGGGTATGTCCGACGGACTAATTTTCATTTGAAAGTATCCCGACCTCAAATCAATCTTAGAGAAGACACAAGCACCATTCATCTAATCAAACAAGTCTTCTATGCGTGGCAAGGTGTACTTGTTCTTGATTGTTACCTCGTTGAGAGCTTGGTAATCTACGCACATCCTTTGCGACCATCCTTCTTGTCCACAAATAGAACGGGTTCTCCCCAAGGTGAAGAGCTGGGGCAAATAAAACCCTTCTCTAGTTGCTCTTGAACTTGTTTCTTGAGCTCCGCTAATTCCGAGGCATCCTATACGACCTTGCTATAGGTGCAGTTCGAGGTATTAAATCAATAACAAACTCAATGTCTCGATCAGGTGGCATACCTGGCAACTCGTCCAGAAAAACATACAAAAATTCACACACCACCAGAATATCCTCAATTGCAGTACCATCCATGTGATTCAGCTCCAATTGCTTTGGTGCATGTTGAGTTGCTTCAAATTCTACGATGATCCCTTCCTCATTAGTCAACTACACCTTCTTCGTGGCACACTCAATAACTCCATTGTGCTTCCTCAACCGTTCCATACCAAGTATAATGTCAAATCCTTGAGAATCCAAAACAATGAGGTTGGCGGAGAAGTCTACTCCCCTTATTTTATGGCTTACTTTTGGATATACTATATTTGTCCTCATCTCTCCTCCATGCGACTTAACCAATAGAGTAAACTTCATATGAGAGATATGCAAACTATACTTGGCAACATACTTCGATGCAGTGAATGAATGCGATGCTCTAGAATCAAACAACATATTCGCGGGGTTGGAGTTGGCGAGAAACATACCAATGACCACGTCATCCACTTGTTGAGCATCCTCCGTTGAGACATGGTTCACGTTGCCACGAGCTAAATTCTGTTATCCACGGTTCCCTTGTGTCTATCCTCCATTGGGTCTTGGGTATTGCCTCGGTGCATTACTCCCTTGACCAAGGCCTAACTTAGGACATTGATGCACAAAGTGTCCAACTTCTTCAGAAGTATAGCACTTCTTAACTCCACCAAAATTATTGGGACGAGCTTGGTTTTGAGCATTAACATAAGGATAGTTGACACGAGGTGCATAAAACATAGGAGGCCTAGGTGCTTGCATAATAGGGCGCTGCTGCACAAACTGAACTGGGCGCGGTGCATAACTAGGGCGCTGTACAGGAGCAGAGGAGCTGTAGTATGGCGCATTAGGAGGTGCAAAGCGAGGGCGCACATTACTTCCTTGTTGCTGTCCTTGATATGGCGCCTTCCTCTTATTGTCTTGTTCCATCTCACGGACCTTGTTCTCCACAACAATTGCTTTGTCCACAAGCTTCTGGAAATTTGCATAGTCAAAATTGAGCAATTGCACTTGAATCTGACTATTCAAGCCCCTCATGAAAGTATTGTTTCCGGCTGTCCCGGCTCACATCATCAGGTGCATATCTTGAGAGTTGAGTGAATTTGTTGAGATATTTACCCACACTCGATCTTCCTTGCCTCAAGTTCTCAAATTCTTGCCTCTTCAAAAGCATAACACCCTTGGGCACATAATGAGAATGACAACTCTCCTTGAATTCGGCCCAAGTAATTCTCTCTTGGTTCTCATGAGCATTGCATAAGGAGTCCCACCAATCGGCAACTGCTCCAACTAGTTGATGAGATGCAAATAGAACCTTCTCCCGGTCACTGCTTTGGAAAATAGCAAGTTTCATCTCCACGGACTTGAGCCAATCATCGGCATCCATAGGGTCGGCAGCTTGAGCAAAGGTCGGTGGCCTAGTCCTCATAAACACTCCCAATCGGTTATGAGGAGACAGGGGTGGCGGTGGAGGCATGTGGGACTGATTATTGATGTTACCAGCCTGCAGTTGTCCCATAGTTTGTATCATGGTCTGCATGAGTTGGTTTTGTATCGCCAGGAGCTGCTCAATGTTGATAGCTCCATGAGCAATTCCTTGTCCATTGTTGTTCTGAGGTGCTCCATGGTTCTCCTCCTCATCATTAGCATCCCTCTGGTTGCGATTCCTCACCATCTGGAGAAAAGCAATAGGTAAGAATTAGAAAACGTCCCCAACTATATGCATCAACAGATATGAAACTAGACATCTACCTAGCCTACGTGGATATGGTAATGCTAAAGCATCCCAAAATCCTCTTTTAAGCACACAAGCAAACAATATATATAGCAAGCAGCACACCAAGCAAGAGCACATCGATTCCTCAGTGCTCCTATGTGCTCTAAAGTGTCCATTCTATCTAGGTTGCATCCTACGGTCAACCTGTGGCTCTGATAACTATCTGACACCTAGTTCCGAAAAATGAACCAAGTGAACACATATGTGTGCCCAGGATGTTCAACACACATACACGAGTACATTCACAAAAGAGTATACAGAAAATTACCACAGAGCAAGATTAATTTACCAAATTTTATTACACAATTCATTATATCCTTGAATACAAGCTCTAATGAATATTAATGACAAGTCCAACTAATGCAGCGAAAATAAACTAAACATGCAACTAAACAGCTAGGCAGCATAAGCAATAGGGTAGCGCAGCTCCAAAACACCACAGGCAAGCTGACAGTAGACACGTCCTAGAACTCCGTATTATCGCCATTAAACTCCCAATCCTGACCTGCAACTGTTGGGGGGGGGGGATTTCAATTGTGAGTACATGTCGTACTCAGCAAGTGTGGAATGTATGACATGTGGCTGATTCAAATGACGACAATAATAATGGCTTAGTGCTGAAAAGTACATTAAAACATTTGAGAAGCAATATATTATATGTATGTGAAGTAAACCCATCATAATCATAATAATATCATAATACCAGTCTGAACTCACTACCATCATCAATAATTCCAGATTTCACCATTTCGCAATAACCATATTCAATACTAAAAATAAATCCATAACCAGCCATAACCATTACCAAACCATAACCATCCCAATACCAAGTTCCCTATAATCACGGAAGTTCTCCAGGTGCTCATAACCGGGAGCATGGCTATCATGATAGTTTTATTAGACTCTGCAGAGTTTGTACCGCTTTACCCACGCGATTTTGATTTCATCACCCGTTGGTGACTAAAGAACCTCTCTTATGCCAGTTACATTTCCTTTGGTGTATGGCCAAGAGATCACAAAATATTCTTTACAAAGGGATTACTAGCCTATTTAGACCCCACTGAGGTTTCACCGGTGGCGATGTCTCCTACAGAGCACATCTTCAACCAAGGGCCCCATCATGAGCCATTCGGTCTGAGGGTAGTCCCACCAATCATCAACAAACCCAATCTAACTACCCCTTCCCTGAGCATCCTTAATGGTCCAAATAGCACTAGCAAATCCCTAATTAATGAGCTACGCCGCACTCATACTTGGCCTCGTGGTGGCACTGTAATTCTGGCTTATTCTTGCATGAACCGGTTCTTAGATCTAAAGCAAGCAAACCACCATAACATCCAACCCATCCACATACCAGGCTCACTTAGATCACCCATTACCATATCATATTGACAAGTTCACATTAGCCAGAATATCATTAATGTATAATTAAATGTGTAGTGTTGTTTTCCCATTCCAATTACTTAAGCGAAGCAAAAAGGTAAAAATCCCATCCCGACTCTCTACCATGAACTCCAGGTGACAAGGGTGGTTAAACAAAACTAGTAAAATTCCTATCACAGGATTCCCGTCAATTTGACACAAGCATGCAGTTTTGCAAACAAAACATTTATTTTAGAAACAGGATCAATATACTTCATGGACACTTGCCTTGCTCTTGGGATTGGTTCGGGTCAAATCCTTCAAACTCTCGGTGTTGTAGATCCTCCGCGGCACTCTCTAGCGCAAATCCGTCTAATCGGCACAATAAACATACAAGACAAGAAACACAATCAAAGAGTGCACAAATATTACTCAATATGAGATGACATGCATGATTGATGCAAATGCAAGGTGGAACTTGTTAATAGATTGCTTCTAATGATCACTAACTAGTTCTAATAGATTTTAACAAGTTTATATAGGTTTGGATGTGATTAGATCTAATTTTAGAATCAATACAACATAATTTAACCAGGAAAATCGGACTAGTCCGCTAGGGACCGGACAAGTCCGCACCCTGCGAGATCAGTAGATTAGGGTTTTCTAGATCGACATGAATTTGGAGATTAAGGGTTGAATTCACGTAAGGAAAAGAGGATAGAAGGTATACCAGGTGTTTAGAACTCCAATGAATCAAGAAACTTGGAGGTAACACTTGGATCTTGATGATCTAGGGTTGCGGATGAACTTGGAGATGAATTGGTGATGAAGAACAAAACTTGATGGAGATCTTGATCCTCTTTCGTTTCCTCCTCTTCTTCTTCTTGCTTGGGATCTCCTCCTCCCTCCTTGGTGGTGGCTCTCCACGAACATGGGTTTGGGTGGGGTGGAAAAGTGGCAAATAGATGTCAAGCCAAGGGGTGGGGTTGTTTATATAGAGGTGGAGGCTAGGCGTAGATGGATTTCGAGTTTGGGAGGAGTAGAGGCCGGTTTAGAGTCCCACGTAGGCTCTAAAAGAGTTCGTCACGACGTCCCTAGGCCCACTTAACGTGAAACCCAAGAAACAAGTTGTAAAACAAAAGATCAACTCGGAGTTGCGAAATATCGGACAAGTCCGAAAAGGACCGTACTAGTCCGAAGTTAGTAAAAAAGAAATTGGAAAAGTCTCGCAAAAAATCGGACAAGTCCGACTTTACTCAGAGAGGAAAACGGACAAGTCCGTTGGAACACTGGACTAGTCCGGAAAAGTCCAGGGACTTAGCAAATTTTCAATAATTCTTGGAATATCGGACTAGTCCGCACAAAATCGGACAAGTCCGAAAATGTCCAGAGGGAAAATCGGACTTGTCCACAGCAAAAACGGACAAGTCCGATTTTAGTCAGAGAGAAATCGGACTAGTCCTCACCAAAATCGCACTAGTCCGCACTTTTCAGCATTTTAAGTGCAGTTTTGCTCCAAATCAATTTTAAACCTATTCCTCTTTATGTGGGTTAATGTTAAACATGTATATGAATGTATGTAGGGCATGATGCATGAAAATGAGGGTGTTACAAGCTAGTTAATTGCAACGACCTAAAGCAAAAATCGCATCATTTGTTCGATATGGAATGAAACGAAGAACGGTTTGTACCGCGGGTTAGCCAGTGCAGAAGTGAAGCTTTTTGCTGTTGAAGTCCGGCCAAGAAACTGCTCCTAGCTTCGGCTCCACGGCGGAATAGAGAAGGTCCGATGGCGGCACAACGATGATGTCCGCCGGACTTTAAAATATCGGCAAAACAGTGAGCAACAAGACGAGCTAAGGGGTAGATAAGATAGAGCATGGCCTTGGTGCCATATTTGCTGTTTGCATCAAAGAGATAGAGGCAAAACCGAGGTTCTCATCGGGGAGGAAGAGATGGCCGCGAAAATGGCGACGGCGGGCAGAACTGCGGCTTGGGGGGTGGGGCAAAGCAAACATGGGAACTCGTCGCCGTTGGTCGGGAGGGGTTTAAATAGGCCACGAGAGGCGAGGAGGGGCGGACACGACGCAAGCAAGCAGATAGCTCGGTGGCTTGCATGCCGTGCGCTGTCGACCATGAAAACAGAGGACCTGCACCGTATTGGATACACTGGACAGTGGGTCCCACAATTCCATACTCATCCCTTCTCGGGTTGAACAAATATCCTACCAACTAATGTCCAAAATTCATGAAAATTTGCAGAAAGGTCACTTGAATTATTGTAGGGTCATTTGTGAAGTCCATTCCCTATGTTAATAAAATTTAAGTATGAGTGAAAGAAAGATTTTTGGATGAGATTGAGTTCTTGTGCACAACCATAATAGATCTCCACTATGGTTGATAACAAACTGGTAACTGAACTTTTCATTTGAGGAAAAACTGGGATCTTACACATGGCTTGAGCTTATAGCCCCCTTCCTCATTCCGAACAACCTCTTCATTCCATTCATGACCACAACATGAGAGAATACAACAAGTCAAAAACTCGAAAAGAAAAGATGTTAGGGGAAGCAAAACCCTCGACAAATTTTTACCTTGAAGAACTTGAGAGCAAATTGCAAATGCAAACGAAAGCAAATGTTTTTGGTTTGGATTTGGGCAAGAGTGCTTCAATGAAGAGCAAGGAAACAAAGAGAGCAAGCGAATGACCTGGGGAGGTTATAATAAGGTGAAATGCAAAGAGAGGACCTCCTCACAGCCACCATTTATAGTGTACACCTCCCAACGGTCATAAGAGGCACATAATGTAGTCGTTGAAGGAGGGAGAGCCTCATTGGCCCTTTCTCCACATTGGCCGACCAGGTTGGGCTCGGCTGACTTGTAAGGTGGGCCCCCTGGTCCCTCGTTTGGCAGGTGACTTCCCAACGGCTATAAAATTAGCCCTTCGGTAAATTACTACATCTGCAGCTCAGAAATTTTTTTTCCGAATAAAAATCTTTTCCAGATCCAACAATTTTATTTTTGTGAAAATAAAGAAATAAAATGATAATTGAGAATATAAGATTCTCAACTTGCTAAGAAAAATCAAATATGCAATGGGAAAAATCAAACTAAGTGGGAAAAATCAAATGGGGTGAAAAGAAAGGTCAAATAATAACTACCAATTATCCTATTGGATAGGTCTCACCAAAGTTGATATGGAGTTTCCCTCCGTCTTCATTTCTTGGCATCCGGGCCCGGTAGAATGGGCTCGGATGGCATGTCTTGCTTGTTATGCCATTCTTTCTTTGGTAGTTTGTTGGACCTGGGCCCTTGGGAAGGTCCAGGCTTCTTCATCTTCTTAGGATGTCGGTGTGGACAAAAAGATAGGTTCTCCTCATATATGAGTTTTCTCATGAATGCAATGAGAGGGTCCACCTTTAAACGTGTGACTTCGACCTCTTGAATGTATTTAGAATTCAGCCCGTACTTAATTCGAATCTTGGAGCATTGCTTTGACTTTGGGCAAAAGTTAATCTTCTCCTCCTTGCCATTGATATGGAAGTGAATTTCTCTAGCTCCCACATCTATGCGAGCTTTTGTGGTGCTAGGGAATTTGCGCCCAAGAATGAGCGGTGTATCCTTCTTGACATCCATGTCGATTACTACAAAATCCATGGGTATGAAGCAATTCTGTATTTTCACTGAAACGACTTCAACAATACTCAATGGGTAACGGATTGAAGAGTTAGCCAGTTGGAGCTACATTGGTGCTGGAGTCAGTTCTGTGAAGTTCAGCTTGTGGAAGACCACCTTGTTCATGACACTCACACATGCTCCAAGGTCACAAAGTGCCTTGTCAAAGTAGTGATCCCCAAAAGAGCAAGATATAATAGGACATCTAGGGTCCTTCTTCTTCTCTGAAAGCTTATTCTGGATGGCTGCAACACAGCCTTCTGTAAGCTTGACAAACTCAGTGGTTGGCAATTGCCGCTTATTATTCCTTATGTCCTTGAGATAACGAGAATAAGTGGGTACTTGCATTGCCTCTATCAAGGGAACATTGATGTGAATCTTCTAAATAACTTCAACAAAGTGGTTGAATTGCTCATCCACTATTGGCTTCCTTTGTCTGTGTGGGAATGGCATCAAATTGGTGTCTTCAAATTGTTGGGTCATTCTCTCACTAAGTGGTTCACTTATGCTAGTTGGGACATCCTCTTTCTCTTTCTCTTTCCTAGTTGTCCTCTTTTCTCATGTGACATACGGTAGGTCACGAGTGGTCTTGCCACCTCTCGTAGCCACTGCATTCACATTTTCCACCAGGGCTTCTGGCTGTCCCAGAATCTTGTTACTTTCGAATTGAGGAACAACTGGAGAAATTTGAGCCAACTCGGTCACCAACATCTTGTTGACGCTCAACTTGTTTTTCAAGGCTGAGGATAGTCCTTCAGTCTTGGCATTAATGTTGTCTAGGGTCTTTTCATTAGCCAATAGCTTCATTTATTAGGCATCATTGATCTTCAAATGGCAAATGGAAAGCTCTCTCAAGTTGGGTTGATTGCCATTGTTTCCATTGTTGTTGTTATACTCTCCTTGAAAGAAATGGCATGGTTGGTCCCACTCTTGACCTCCTGGATGATAGCCATTGTTGTTGAAGTTCCATTGTTGGATATGTATAGAACATCCTCACGAGACTCAGGGTAGTCATTACCCAGATGACCCGTATTGCCACGGACATCACATGTGATTTGAGAGTCTAAGGCCCAGGCATTTCCATGTACTTCACAACTGGCTTGTCTATCAATCTTATTCATAAGGATGTCAAATTTGGCAACGGTCATGTCCGCCTCTTTCAAGGTGTGCATGCCTTGCTGACAGGGTTTGGAGATGCTTGTTGCTCCAAACCATATTGGACACCATTTTCCCAATCAAATCTTTTTCTTTGGGCAACGTTAATGAGAAGAAGACTCGTCCAAGAGCAGCATCCACATGGTCACGGGTAGAAGGAATCAGCCCGTTGTAGAATTATGAATAATGAGCCAGTAGTCCATCCCATGGTGGGGATAGGCCACGATGTACTCCTGTAGCCTTTCCCATGCCTCAGGAATACACTCCTTAGGATCTTGCTGTAAGCTTGAAATTCTTCCACGAAGGGCATTGGTTTTGCCAAACAGAATGAACTTTGTGAGGAATGCCATATAACACTTCTCCCAAGTGTCTACAACACTTTGGTTTTTGCTATCGATGTCCTCTGGGCATGTCCGTTAATTGTTATAGACTAATCCGGTTTTGTTTCTGTTCCCATCTGGACTTGTCTGTTAATGTCTATGGACTAATCCAATGATTGTTACTGGAACACTTCAGAGTTGTCCGGTTGATCCCAAAAACTTATTACGGTTTTGTCATTGGGCAAAGAACAAAGAACCCCGGAATTGTCTGTTGAACTTTCTGTTCATTGGACGGACTTGTCCGGCACGAGACAGGACTTGTTCGATGAACTCTTTGTACCCGAACGGACTTGTTCTGCCTCCTTCGGATTAGTCTGGTTCCTAGGGTTTCCACTCAGACTCTATTTTTCCTCCAACCCAAGAACATCATGCCTCACCCCTAAGGAGCCCAAATATGACCCCACCAAGGCCCTACTCATCCCCTTCGCCTTCTACTTCGATTCCACCCCAGCCCCACCACCTCTCTTCCTATATAAACACCCCACCACCCACCTCTTACCCCCTTTGCCTACATCGATAGAAAACCCTCAATCCTTTGTCCACGTCGTGAGCCGCCATCAAGAAGCAAGAAGCCTCCACCGCGGGGTAGAGGAGGGAGAAGAGGAATGAGAAGGAGTATCAAGCGAGATTGTCATCTCTGCTGCGATCTCCTTCACCAATTCTTCGTCGTCAACGTTCTTCTTCACCAATTCTTCGTCTTCATCATATCTCAGTGACAAGATGCACTCGTGAACCTAATCCTCGACCATTGAACCATTAGATTCATGGTAACTACCCTATATCCAACCATCCACGTCAATTCTGATCCGAATCTTGATTTAAATCATGCCCTACATGGGAAGTTCGCAAAACCCTAGCATACCAGACTTATCCGGTCCAGTGCTTACTAGTCCGTTGAACTTTCTGGTCTATAGCGGACATGTCCGGCCCAATGTGCGGACTTGTACGATCTTTGACTTCTGGAATTCCTGGAACTTTTCCAGTTTTCTCTAAAATGACTCACAACTTGCTCAAACATGTAAAACTCGTTTGTAACCAGTAAATAAGCAATAGTAGTAACCCAATAGCAAGTATTTCATCGTAATTACATCATTCATGCATGTCATGGCATATTGAGTACTGTATGAGCATTTATTGATTGTAATATTTGCTTCGCATGATTGTTGCGAGGAATATAAGGTAGCGCTCCATAAACTGCTTACGAGGACCTTTAGCACTATAACTTTAAAGCTTGTGATCCAAGCAAGCCACAGGAGCAAGGAAAGTTTCCTTGTCTATTTTGATACTGTTTCAAATGTTTTGTTTGAGATATTGCATGTGTGTGCCAAACTGATGGGAAACCCTTTAATAGGTGTTTACTAGACTTGTTTTCCCATCCTTGTCGCTCGGGATATTATGTCGAGAGTCGCGAAGGGTATTTTACAGTTTTGTTCTGCTTTACTCAATTGGGATTGGGGAATAACCGAATGGCTTAATTATGAACTATTGAACACTTGAATTATGTGGATTAATGATGATGGAATAATGGTGAATCATTTTGGTAACATGGGACTTGAGTGATCTACGCAAGCATGGGTTGTAAAATTGGTTTGATGGTGTGGTGGTTTTGCTTGCCTTAGATCCAAGGATCGAATCATGCGAGAATATGCCAGGAAAACAGTGCCACCACAAAGCCAAGTATGGGTGCGGTGTAGCTGAATAATTAGGTGTGCTTCTAGTATTTTATGGACCATTGGATGGCGCAGGGAATAGGAGACGAGGAGGCTACCCTGGGATGTGCATGGCACACGAGGGGGCCCATGGGTGTGAGAATAGAGATTCAAGTCCGCCGGTGAAATCTTAGGGGGTTTGTACATACTAGTAGTCCATTTTGAAAGGCTATTTTGTGATCTCTTGGCCACACACCAACGGAAGTGTGATAACACATAATGGAGGTTCCTTAGTCACCGAAAGGTGATGAAATCACAAACATGTGCGAGAAGTGGTACAACCTCTGCAGAGTGTAAAAATATCACGATAGTCGTACTCCCGGTTAAGAGCACCTGAATGGCCTACATGATTAGTGTGAATTTGGGAATAGTTTGGGATCGGTTATGTTGTGGTTTGGTTTATATTATGAGCATGTTTGGTTATGAAGGTATGAAATTGGCATATGGATTAATATTAATCTATGGATGATGTATGATGGTAAATGAGAATGTTGGATATAGGTTATGACAATTACTTCGGTTAGGATGGGATTTAATGTCACATATACATTGTAGGATGTTTTTACATGTTTATGAAATTACACATTTATTATAATCATTGTTCAAGCTACATGTCATATTTTCCCACACTTGCTGAGTACGGCATGTACTCACCCTTGCTATTCCCACACTGAAGCAGCTACACGTGACGCTTGGAACTATCACGAGGATCATGGGGAGTACTAGGTTGCAAGCTATCGTCAACAGCCTGTGGATTGTAGTCGCACTACTTAGCTTATTTCCGCTGCAATATTTAGAGACTTGTAATCCGAGAATCATTGAATTATTGTAATGAGGTACTTATTTACTTATTGTGATGTGATTAAATTCTGAATATCAATTGTGACGTTGTCGTGTATGTGTGGTGAACATCCTAGGCACACATATGTGTTCACTTGGTTCATTTTCTGAACCAGGTGTCACACGCGCTAACAGTGGGCCAAAGAGGCACATTGTTAGCAGAGGGAGCCGAAAACTCATGAAGGGTCTTCTGGGCCATTAGCGTTTCAAATGTTTGTGCAGTAGCGCTGGTTTCCTTTGTCGCACAATGCTTCTGAGGAGTAACAACAGAATGTCGATCTCACATCAGGGATTCAGGATCTTCAATAATGTTTTACCGCAAGCGGAAACCAGACATAAACAACCCAGTTTTCACATTAAAATGAATGCGAAAACAAAAAAAAGGATATCCTACTAAAAACCTACCAAGGGTCCTATCCTATTCACTCAATCATGCAACACTTCAACTGCCTTCAACAGCACCGAAATTCTTGTTGACATTCTTACGTACAGGACAAATTTTGCAAGCGGAAAGAAACTATCGATGTAGGATTTCCCCTTAAAGGAGTATTCCAAGGGTGTCATTTATTTTATCCAAAGGGAAGGCTAGGTGGAAGCGTAGCAATCATCAAGCGGAAATGTTAGAATGATCTAGGTATGGTTCTAGTGAGGATGGATAATAGATAATAGAAGGTAGTTGTAAGAGCCCTAATTTCAATAATTCAATGTTAAGTTACGACAAAATTTTTTGAATAATAAAAAGCAATAAAAAGGAAATGAGACAAACAAATAAATAGAATCTCCAAATGAGTTAATTCAAAGAAATAAACTTAACTACTATCCAAATGAAGTTAACATGAAGATTTGAGTTGACCAATGGTTTCCAAATATTTCAATTAGCCTCCCTGCAAACTTTTGTAATTTTTGAAGCAAGTTTGCTATTTAATTCAGTAGCTACATTGAATTCAACTCAAATTCAAATTCAAGTTTCAATTCAAATGAAACTTTATCAAATCAACAATTTTTATTCAAAATCAAATTCTATATGATTAATCCAGCCATCCAACAAATATCTAGCAAATTTTGGAATGAATTAGGTGGTAGAATTGATTGCGCAAGGATTAGGATGAGGTGGGACCCATTTGTCATCCAAAGCAAAGTGCTGTTTTTGCTCTCCAAGTGACACCACATGCCATGCAAAGTCCAGGCAGCTGCTTGCACTGTTTGAGGTCGCCTCCAGCTGCCCCCAGCACGCACTGACATCCTCCTTATCCCCATCCATGTCGCTGACTCTACCTTTGCTTCCTCTGATAAGTTCCAGCGCCATATTAGCCCCTCATCCGAAATCTTCTCTGTCCAGCCGATTTGCAGCAAAGGTACTCCGTGTTGAGCACTTTTCTTTGCCTCACTTCACCCCCCAATATCTTGAGCAGCTTTGTGATCAAGTTCTTGCACAGTTAGGCCGCCCACAAATCAATTAAACACGAAACCGCGGCTGCCAGAAAAAGTCCCCTGTTGCCGCTTCTCTGATCATCATCGACCCGACGATACAGCCGTCATCTCTCCTCAGTCCTTGAAGGAAAAAGGTTCGCCTACTCATGTTTTAGATGCTCGTTAAATATAAGCCCATGCCTTGCCTCCTAGCCCCTGTATTTCCAATTCTTCTGACGAACTTCGGTTATGAGTAGAGTTGGTTCACGCGCAAAATTCTTTTTACACGTTTGATTATTCCTTGTGCACATGTTCTCTGTTATTCTACATGACTAGGCACATCACCTCGAAGAGGAATCATTGAGTTTCATCAAGAAATCGAGCCGGAATACCATTTTTCCCCAACCGCCGGTTTTCCCCTCATCGGTCCATCGCCGCCACCATCTTCCAAGCCATTTATCTCCTCCTTATGCCCAGAATCATCTTCTCCATGCTTCCATGAAGCTTACCTGAGGTGTTCCCGACCGTTTTATCCCACCGTAGGGCTCGGCCGACATGAACGAAAGCCTAACCGCCACCGCCGCCGTCGCATTGCCATTTCCGGCCACCTATCGCCGTCGAGGGCTGCACCACCGTGTTCCTCATCGGAATGTAGGTGGGGGTGGTGAGGGTGGAGTGCCGCCATTCCCTGGAATGGGCTGCAGCGAGTGGCTGCCGTTGGGCGCCGCCGCGCACCGTGCCTCAGCGCCATAGGCGCGAGGTAGATGAAGACCCAGGCAGGCCCCGACAGTCAGCCAAAGAAGCGCACGCCTGGATCCGGTCTGGCCCGGTGATAGATTATGGCTACACCTTTATCTCTGTGGCCCTGTGTGGCTTGATTTCAATTGGTCCATTTTTAAACCGTGGGACCCCCTTGATTATTCCAACTTTCCTATTTGAATTTGTTTCCAGAAATTGCTCCATTTTGGAAAATCCATATCTCATAGAATACTAGTCCAAAAATTCCCAAATAAATTTTTTTAGAACTAGGATGATCTTTACATTCAAGTGGAGCACTTGAATCTGTATGAAAGTCCATAAATTACCCTCAATAATTCCATGAAGCAAAATGCCTTTGTATTAATTACTGGTGCTCCATTCATTAAAAAATTCTCAAATTTGTCCAGATCATTCCAAATAATTCCCTTGAGTCCCAGCAAAAGTTTCAGGTCCATTAGAGTTAAATTGAATAGCCAAATTGTATTTCCAATTTCTATGTACCTAAAAATTCCAAAATGTCCAGAAACATTTCAGAAATTTGTCCAAACTTCTACATTCAATATCTGACAATAGAATGCTTAGAAAATTGTGAAACCAATTTTGCTGAGTCACTCTTGACCTAGTATAAACAGAAAACCAACTTTTAGCTTTGTTAAGGTCCCATGTTGCCCATCAAAATTCTGGAAACGGTTTATATACATTGAATTGTATAAAACAGCTACTTCCATGAACTTAGCCCAAATTTGGCCAGAACCTCACCCATAGTGCCTAGTGTCCTCTGTAAAATTTCCACGACCAGTGGCCATCATTTAATATACTTAACTATCTTTCCTTTAAGATATGTAATAATACTAATATTGATTCAATTGCATTTTTCGTTGCACATCGAATAGTTTCCGAGCTCGAGGAGACCCTGGAGCCATTCAAAGTAATCAATCCGGAGACTAACTTTACCCCTGTCTCACAGCTAGACAAGCCCCGGTTTGCATTTAACAACACTTTAAACATTGATTTGTATCACACTATATGGGTTAATGTATGTGCATTAAATCTAAGTTTTCTTGGAGTTTTCCACATGCATGACCAGAGAACCCATGAGAGAAGGGTAGTTGGTTAAGTCGTCGATATGTCCATGCTATGCTCAATGTTATAGTTGCTTCGGTAGACGTGAGTAGTAGGAATTTGGTTCACACGGGATTTGTCGTGTGAGAGGTTCACCAGTTGGTTAAATATGAGACCGGGCATGGAGTAGGAGCAGCAGGACATAGGGGCCTGTGAGCTGTAGAGTTGCCCGTGTCGGTGAATGACCGATCCGTGCGGCCCTGTTGAGCAAGTTTGAATGTACCGAAGGTATACTGGATATATAGGACCTAGTAAACTGATGTAACTTGTCCACCTTAGCGTCGAGGCATACCCCACCGCCTTATAGGTGCGGGTTGAGAGCAGCAAGATGTAAACCTGCCAGCGGGTATGACGTACTACGTGTGGGGGCCTCCTGCTCGTAGCGATGGGACCGGTTCGGCGTGTAGGTAGTGGGTGAAAGGTTGCCGCATACAACATCCGTGGAGTGTGCCTTTGCAGCTCCAAGTGTGGGTCTATGTGTCGTGCTATTCGGGTATCCCTGCAGGTGTATATCGATTCGAGTCGCCATCTCTCACGGTTATTGAGTACCGCTTGTTCAATAAGTCATGACGTAGTTAATTATTTGGAGCTGAATATTATTGAATCATGCTTTATGGAATAATTATGTATTGATGCTTGTATGTTTAGATCAGATTGTTCACTAAATTTCAGATTCATGAAGCTTTAATTTCCTGCTAAAAGCTGAAAGTAAAGACTAAAATTTAGGCGAGTATTTTATTGAAAACTGCCTTCCTATATTACGTTTATCCTGCATATAGAGTTCCATACTTAGTGGAGACAGTTGAGTCTTGCTGAGCCTTCGTGCTCATGGTTGCTATTTTATGTTTTTTCTGCAAATGATGATGTATACGATCAAGGGTTCGCCGGTGAGGCATTGCCTCCGTCGGGGTACACGGCCGCGTGGGAACCTGCACGCCGCTGTGATGTTTTCTGTGTGCTGCCAGTGTGATTCCGTTCTAGGGCCGAACGGAATGACATTTGCATAGCTTAGGCTTGAGTGTCGGGAGCTACAAACTTGTCTTCCATTGTAGTGTATTTAAATGTATATTATTTGTAAAGACAAAGCCTGTATAATACTATGTTGTTTTATGTAATATGATATATCTCTTTTTGTGTGCTGTTGGGTGCCGCATCGCACGGCACCACCCAATTGCGGTACCTTGAATGTGTGGACTCTAGTCTCCCCAGCCTTGTATCAGAGCCACATTGGGAATAACGGGCTTAAAAAGGATCATATTACAAGAAAAATTTAGGTTTCGGTAAGCAATCGATAGCAGCCAACATATGGATTACTATTAGCATAGTTACTTAAGGTGGCAAAGGTAACTTATGTGTTATTATATTATGTAACGACGCTCTGACACTAAAGGAATCCCGACGATTTGCGACAGCCAGGGACATCGCAAATAAGGCAAATACCGTCGCAAATAAGCTATTTGCGACAGCTTTGCTTATTTGCGACGGCTTCTGGCCGTCGCAAATTAGTCGTCGCAATTAAGCTTAATTGCGACGGCCACCTTCGCAAATAAGCTTAATTGCGACGGCTCGAAGTGGCCGTCGCAAGTTATTGCCCGGGGGCTGGTGGGCCCCACAACAGTCATTGCGACAGCCTTGCCGTCGCAATTAAAGCTTATTTGCGACGGCCTTGCTGTCACAAATAAGTTCGGCCAGCAGGGCCCACTTGTCCGCCCCCGGGACCGATGCGGCTATTTGTGACGGCCTAGCCGTCGCGATTAATGCTTATTTGCGACGGCCTGGCCGTCGGAAATAGAAGAGGCTTGCTTGCGACGGCCTGGAGGCTTATTTGCGACGGTACTGTATAAAAAGCCGCCGCAAATAAGATTTTTTATTTAAAAAAAAAAAACAGAAAATACTACCCGGATCGTTGGCCAAAATCACAGAACCGACAATATATATTACAAACAGTCATATAACAACAAACCAAACATGGCATCACAACACATCACAACACATCATCGTCGAAACATGGCATCAACATCAACAAACCAAACAAGGGCTCACTCGTTCGTGTGACCTCCGTAGCCACCTCCGAGCCACCTCCGAAGTCAAAGTCGTCGTCGTGCCTCATTCCTGGTGGCAGTAGCGACGGCGACAGAGTTTGTGCAGCCATTGCAGATCCCTGCAATTAATGAAAGTTATAGTTAGAATATAAATGCATCAACATCTCCCTCCCTCTCCCTCTATCTCTATCTAGATCCCCTCTCTTCCTCTCTTCTTTCATCTCTTTATTGGTATCATTTTCCCTCTATCTTTCTGCCTCTATCTCAATCTACATCTCCCTTTCTCTCTCTCCCTCCCTCTCCTTCTATCTCCAATCTCCCTCTCTCTAGTCATTCCTCTCCCACTCTATCTAACTATCTCTCACCCTTTCTTATATCTCACTTTCTTCCATCTAAGTCCTTTTATTCTATCTAACTATCTCCTATGTCTTCTATTTCAATCCTTTATTCTCTATCTTCCTCCCTCTTCTAACTTCATCTCTCACTCTCTATCTTTCACTGTCACTCCATTTCCTCTCTTTATTTTGGTTAATTGAGTTAAAACTAAAATTATTAAGTTGACATAGGAAATTACCTGACCCGCAGAAGAAGGATCGGCTAGAAGGACCTGTGGTAGTAGCGGTAGCTGGATCCCTAGACCTTACGCCCAAGCCATGGCCTGTCATTGCAAACATTAAATGTTCCTATTAGTAAGTCATTTACGCTAAATTAATGATAACTTTAGTTTTTATTTTGTTACCTCCATTGCTTCCCGCATTTGCGCCAACGCTGCTGCCTGGGTTTGGATTATGGCCTCCATCATGATCCTTTGGTGTTCTGCCTCCCTCCTTTCCTCCTCCTGTCGACTGAAGTTGTCTTCTACAGTTTGTCGGAGGGACTGCATCTCAATGTCCCTCTGCGAGATGCGACGACCTACCGTGCCCACCGAAGAAACCTGCGTGGAGCGGCCTCTCACAGGTCTCCCCGCCCTCGAGTTGAAACCTCCGTCGAATATGGCAAGCCTATAAAAAAAGAGAGTCAGTAATATCAAATTGAAATTTCTTGAATACTTTGAATTGAAAATGACAAAATGACTTATAAACTCACCTTCCGTGTGCTTTTCCACCTCCGCTTGCATATGCGGCTTGCGGATCAATTCGTTCACGTTCCCAATCGAAATCTTCGACGTGTATCTTCCTAGCCTCCTCTCCGTACTTAGCCTACAAAACAAGGAAACCGTGTAAGATCAACAATACATATAGTTATATTTAATATGAATTATTTCTAAACTTACCAATCGCTCGGCTGCAGCCTGACTGCACCCCGAAGGCTGAGAAGGGTCCCTGTTACCTCTCTTCCAAATCTCAGCATGGGTCGGCAGCACCCCCGTCTCGCGCTCTTGTCAATACGTGTTAGTACGAACAATTTATTATGAATATATAAACATAAGTTACATACACTTACCATGCATTTAGCTAAATGCAAGTGGTTATCTTGGTCGTGCCTGCTCTTCCCCTTGACCCCTCTGCACTCTCGAGCCTTCTCAGACTCTACAACCAGCTCACGTGGCCCTGCACATAGTTGGAAGTCGTTAAAAATACCATCGAGGAAATTATAAAAAAAATATACTTACTACACCCCACGTACCTGCGCGTACTCCTCCTCCATCAGGTGCATCTCGCTCTCTTGCCGGAAGTGTAGCACATGCTGCTGGTTCCCCTTCAAGTGCTCATTAATAATTTTAACAAGGGCGTTTGACAATGCTTGTCGAAGCGCCTTGGCAGCGTTTTAGTGAAACACTCGCCTCGCATCCTCAAACAGGCTAGGGTCATTCGGGTCCTCTAAAGTATATCTTGCCTGCGATAAAGGATATATTGAATAGATGTTCATTAAAAGAGTTTTAGAGTTAAAACTTAGAAACTATTTTAACATACTTACCATAAAATCAGCCCATATGGCCTCCTGAAGGTTGCTATGCTCCTGGTGATGGACGCGTGCGTAGTCCTCCCATGAAAGAGCAGGCACCCCGTCGATGACCCTGGGATAGTGCAAACGCACTAAGGACATGGACACCGTTCACCGGTCTTTGGTGTCTCTCACCAGTGAAAGACGTGTCGCAAAACCCTACAAGATATTTATTGATTCATTACTTAAGTAACCGAAAGAAACTAAAATTGAACACTATAATTTTTATTACCTGTCTCCGACTGGACGAATCATGATCCTCTGTGAAGGGACTGCAGGAGGACTGACAAAGTGAGTCCTCCTCGTCCTCCGCGTCTGCTGGGGCGCCATGTCAGGTGACCCAGACGAATCCTCATTAGCTGAGTCAAAGGCCTCAGGAATAGAAGGATCGCCGGCCGAGGGCTGGGTGGCCGAGGGCTGGCTCACCGAAGGGTAGCCAAGGTCAACTGGTGTCGCAGCCTCTGAGTCATCCTGTGAGGACTACAACATTCAAATGATTCATAAGTATGTTTAATGTGAAAATGAATTTAAAGAATTTGACAAAAAAGAGTGAAATTTACCTGTGACGAAGCTCTAGAGCTGCTCAGAACGTGCCCCAGCAGCTGAGAGCTTCTGCTCCCAGTCGACGAGGCACCAGCGAAAGTGTCCTCAGGTCTAGAGGGGTAGAACCCCCTCGTCAGCGGCACCTTCTTACCCTTCTTTGACGCCATCTTGTTTTAATTACATAATTAGTAAATATGCAAATAAAATATACAAAATTCATGTTAATACCTTCAAGAAAACATTACTAGTAATCACTTTCGAAATTCATCAACATCATTATCATGTGCCTGTGCCCTACTCCTTAAACCAACCCAACGATCTTCCATCATGGCCTGTTCTAATTTCTGTTTTTGCATATCATCTGCCTCTACATCTTCAACGTCTTCAACATCTCTAACTAATTGATTGAGTCATGCACCAAGCTCGACGATATGAGTGTCAGGCAACTCTTGTTCTTGGTACACTTCTTCAACATCTTCGCTATCATGGTAACCATCATCCCGAGGAGTATATAACCGCTCAAGAGGATTCACCTTATATACCACCCACCAAGCACTGAGCTTCGTGCATGGATAAGGTTGATAATACACTTGTTCCACTTGATGTGCAAGAACAAAGGTATCGTAACATCGTAGTTGGTCCTTATGTTTCACTTCCACCATTCCAAATTGGTTTTCTCAAGTTCCATGAGTGCGATCAAACCAGTCACAGTCAAAGAAGACAACTCGAAGGGTCTTATTTCCGGTAAAAGTAAATTCAGTGATTTTGTTAATGATCCTATAATAATCGGTTAAATTCCCTTGAGTGTCTATTGCTCTCGTCACAACACCGGAATTTGATGTTGCCGCGAGAGGACGACGAGCTTCAAAATGAGTTGTACGGAATCGAAAGCCATTTACGTCATATCAACCATAGCTTTTAACATTCACAAATCCATAAGATAGCTGCCGCAAATCTTCATGGACATTGTGAGTCCGACACTATCATAAATGATCGTAAGTTAAAATAATACTTCCTTAATAATAGTAACTTATAATACATAGAAGATGAGAGAATATTACATAATCTCGAAACCAGGATAGGAAACTTTGCCCCCCATTTATTCCTTCTTTTTGCATCCCTTCTACTTATTTGGTCGTAGGTTGATGCCTATGTGGCCAACATTGTCTGTGGAACTCGATGAACATGAAAAAACATCTTTTAGAATACAGGTGTAGCAAAATATGTCGATTAACATAAATGTAGGACAAACACTTACTCAAAGTATTCCTGCATGCCTTCTATATTTGCGTACATGTAGAGTAAGGCAACAATCCTTTCATGTTCAGATAGCACATAGGTCATGTACCTACCATCGGTGGTGCCTCTTGTTTGAAAAATGGGAAGGTCGCTTACAGGGGGTGTTTCGTCCACATTGTACCGCATCGCCGAAGTATTGATATTGTTTTCTTCCGAAAAGTAGACACTTGAAAAGTATCCTACTTCCTCAAGAGCATATGCTTTAGCGATGCACCCTTCCACCCTTGCCCTGTTGCCAACCATTGGTTTCATATATCGTAGTGCTCTTTCAATGTGATACATCCACCTATATTGCACAGGACTGCCAACTTTAGCTTCGAATGTAAGATGGATAAGCAGATGCTGCATTGGAGTGAAGAAACCCGGTGGAAAAAAAATTCCATCTTACATGAAAGTATGGGTATCTCCTTCTCTAACTCATCCATCATCCCGATCTTGATTTCTTTAACACAAAGCTGTATATAGAAATAGCTTAGCTCGGCTAAAACCTTCCACACCGCATCATCTAGATAGCCTCGAAACATAACAGGTAAGAGTCTTTCCATTATAATGTGGTAATCATGACTCTTCAACCCAGTGAGGTTTCCCGTGTTAACAATTACGGCTCGTTTCAGGCTAGCTGTGTAACCATCTAGGAATTTCAAAGTTTTCATCCATTTCATAACTTCTTTCTTTTCTTTCGATCAAAGACAGAAAGAAGCACGTGGCTTTGCACCACTTTTAGAGATTTCAAGAGTTGGACGGTGACAAATGTCTGTCAAATGTAGTATAGCTTTATAATTGTCTTTCATTTTGCTAGGCATATCCATGCAAGCTCTTATGATACTTTTGCTCATGTTATGCTCTTGATGCATGACATCAATGTTGTGCATTAGAATCAACAACTTCACATAAGGTAGCTCCCAAAGTCCACATATGTGAGTCCAATTATGTTCCTCTCCATAACCTACAAAATATCCAGGACGACCTTCATCAGGCACCAGTTTGTCCAGCATTAAGAAATTTCTGACCCATTTAGACACTTCGGTGGTCCTTTAGCGACAACAGTGTTCTTTCAAAAGACATGCCTCTGCTACCTAAATATGTGATTCGAGGGCAGCCAACGTCTGTGACAATCAAAGTAAGATATTTTGCCTCCATGAGTTAGTCGAAAGCAATCCATGTATGAAGTACATATTGGACACGTCAGACGACCGTGAGTGCTTCATCAGGAAAACATGCAGTATGCCGGCAAATCATGGACGGACCACAATTAAGCAGCTTGAAGGTTGAACTTTTGCTTCTTGTAACTGTCGTATGCTTCGACTCCTGTCCACAAGACTTTCAATTCTTGGATCAGCGATTTTAACACCACGTTGAGAGTTGACCCGAGATGATCAGGTTCAGGTACAATGAGGCTGAGAAACATGAACTCGTTCTTCGTACAAAAAGCAGGTGGCAGGTTGTACGGAATGACAAAGACGGGCCAACATGAGTATGGCGTGGCATTCGTACTGAACAGTGAGAATCCTTCTGTCGCTAATCCGATGCGAACATTCCTCGCATGACGAGAAAAGTCTGGATCAAAATGGTCTAGCGCCTTCCATCCATCTCCGTCGGATAGTTGCGTCAATAATTCTTTGTTGTCACGTTTACCTTCTTTGTGGCATCTCATGTGTCTTGCAGTTCTTTTTGAAAGAAACAACCGCTTCAACCGAGGTGTCATAGGCAAGTAACGAAGTTGCTTATGTGTGACATCTGTCATCACATTATCGGCATCATCATTAACAACTTCGACATAACTCGATTTACCACATTTCAAACACATCTTCTCATTGGCGTGCTCTTTCCAGAATAGCATGCAGTTGTCTGGGCACACATAGATTTTCTCATACTTCATACCGAGAACAGATATCTTGATCTTTGAAAGATACATATCTGGTGGCGCATTGTGAGGTTGTGGAAGGATATCGCAGATCAATTTCATGAGATCATTGTAGAAATTGATGCAAAAAAAGTACTTGGACTTAATGGCCATAAATCTGGTCAAGAAAGCTAGTACGGTCACAACCGTGTGTTCATGCAATGACTCTTATGATTTCTTCAGCTCCTCGAAGAACTTCTCTGCCTCATTTGTAAGAGGATCCCCTGCTTCCAGAGCTTCTAGCATCTCATCCATCCTATCAACCTCTATTATATCATCATCCTCATCCACTTCGGCTATGACTCGAGAATTAGTCTCGCCGTGAAAGGTCCACACTTCATAATGTGGAGTGAAACCATTTTGACATAAGTGAAACAAAGCTCCAATCTTCTTAAAAACTTGGTGTTCCGGCATTTTGTACATGGGCACCGCACCATATCTTCTGCTGACAACGAAAATGCTCGATTTGAAAATTGATCTAACTTGAGAAATCTCTCATCCGAGTGACCACCAGTTCTGCTCTTCTAGCCAGTATACATCCAACTACGGTCTTCACCCATGTTTGGCTCTGCAGTTTAACGCAAAAGAAATTGTCGTTAATGTATACAGGATAGGTCCTAACATTTCGACAGCATGACGAGACGCGTCAAAGTATACCTTTAAAGCAGACAAATCATTATTAGTTTCATTGTTATGTTATGTCACAACCCTACAACCTAGGCAGATAGATCCTAAACCCACCCAAGAGTGACCGAGCAGAGCGTGCTCATGACGAGACGTGTGATCCGGATTCGAACGAAATTTCGGCAGCATAACCCCGCTGTTCTCCACTGCACGGCCAAAAATGGTACAGTAGAGAACAACAGAGTTACGCCACTGAAATCTCATCCAAATCCGGATGCGCGTCTCGTCACAAGCCACGCCCCCTCGGTCACTCCAAGGCTGTCCAAAAAGGGACAATTCCGAACATGCACGTCTCACATGCCAATGGCATGTGAGACGTGCCGATCCGAAATGGGTAATACATTGCTATAGGTTACATTGCTTATTTTCATTTTGAAGACTAAGAGAGAGGAAAGAACTAGAGAAAGAGTGACAGGAAAGTTGGTCTTAGATGACAATTCCACATCCATTTCCACCGTCCACGCAATCGCGGGTCATTGATGTCCTTACCAACCTGTTCGCTTCCATGTCGCCATGACGCATACGGTACCACTAAAATGGTCTACACGGCAAGATCACACTTATTGCATGTCGTGCCCTTCCGGGTTGGTCCGAGCCGGCCCAAAGCCCCTTTTTTTACAAATATTAAGTAGTCACTCAAGAACATTAAATATCAATAAACAATAAGCACCAAAAAAAAGATCAAACAATGGACAATATGTTATATGAGCACGTGTATGATCATTGACAATGAAGTAGCAATGAAGTAGGATCATCTAAACATAACTAGCAATGTATGATCATATATGAGCACGTATATGAGCACGCACAATTTAAAACATTGCATCATCTAAACATAACTAGCAATAAAGTAGGATCATCTAAACATTACAACATTGCATCATATAAACATTGCATCATCTAAACATTCCATCATTCAAATGTCCATCATGCATTACCAAACAAAACTTGAAAATTTATACATTGCATCAAACATCCATCATCTAAAACATTGCATAATCTAAACATTCCATCATTCAAACGTCCATCATGCATTCCCGTACCTAGTCGGCGGAGGCATTGGAGGGACGGCGGCGTTGGATGAGGCTGGCGGTCGGTTGTGTCGGAGGGACGGCGGAGGCATTGGAGGAGGCCGTCGGTGCTGCTATGCGGGGCCAGGGGCAGGGACGGTGGTGGGGGCAGGGCCACATTGGGGGAGTGGCGTGCGCTACTGTCCGTAGGGGCGGGCCAGGGACAACGTGGGCGCCGTAGGGGTAGGGCTGGGGGCGGCGAGGGCGCCGCGGGAAGGGGCGGGGCCGGAGGGGGCGGCGCCTCGAGGCGAGGGCGCGTCCAGAGGGGCGGCGCAGCGGGGGCGGGACCAGCGGCGCGGCGGGCCGACGGATCCACGTGCGGGGCGAGGGCGCAGCTAGCTGGAGGGGATGGCGCCGCATGGGCAGGGCCGGGGGCGGCGGGGCTGCGGCAGAACGGCAGCAGGGCGGCGACGGCGGGCCGGCGGCGGGGGCGCGACAGTGCGGCAGGGACGTGGCATGCGGCGGGGGCTCTGTGGAGGTGAATGAACCGTTGGGGTCGGGTCGACCAATAATAGCCCTTATTTGCGACGACATCCTTTGTTGCGACGACCTTAACGTATGGCCGTCACAATTAAAGTTATTTGCGACAGTCTATTTTGCAGCCGTCACAAATAAGTATTTATTTGCGACAGTTACCTTATTTGCGACGACCCTAGGGTTGGCCGTCGCAAATAAGAGATTATTTGCGATGCCCCTAGGGTTGGCCGTCACAAATTAAGGCTTATTTGCGACGGCCATATTATTTGCGACGGCCACCAACACGCCGTCGCATTTTAACCTATTTGCGACGGCTGACCGTTGCAAATAAATCCAGCCGTCGCAAATGATCGCGTTTCCTGTAGTGTGACATCAGGTAAGAGGTAAGGTACGCCACCGCAAGCGGATCAATTGCGGTAAGCTCACCATGAGAGAGGTAGAATGTGATTGTTTTCGTGGCTTGGCACGGAAATGTCAATATGAGTCTCTGAAACTTTCCATGTATCTGAGAAAATATGACATGCGGTACCCCATCGTGCTTCAAAATTAGTGGGAGCTCCCTTCGGGTAGGACATAACCCGATGCGCCTCCTACTGGTGCAGCACTATGCAAAGACGTGGGACCCCATCGGGTGGTAGAAAACCCGGTCATGTACCTCAAGACGTGGCTTAACTCGGGGCGGCCCGTATGGAATGATATGGGACAAATGTTTTTACTTTCATATATATTATTGTGAAATGTTTGCCCGTTCGGGTTGTGTCGTACGACACCATATGATTGATCAGTAGTTTGTGTGTAGTGACAGGTACACTGACCACGTGATCGTATTGCGCTTAGAAATTGTTTGCGAGTGAACGTCATTAAGGCCACCATTGAGACGTATGCCACAATACCGGCTTAGAATTTTTTTACTTTGTGAGGCACATAGTACCGACATATACTCCATTGATGCATTACCCACTTTTCTGTAAAATGGAACTGATAATATGTAAAACAACATATATTCGCTATTGAGCTCTGAGTTTGAACTAAGTTTTCAAAATTTGAGTAGGCTTTGAAGTCACCAATTAAAAAACAGAGTGTTCTGTTTTCTGCCAGAAAAAGACCTTACTTTGAGAAACCATATCTCCCAGTAGAAAAGTCCAATGAAGGTGTAACATATAAGGACGGAAAGGTTAGACAGTTTTTTTAAAACTTTTATGTTCAACTCCAGAACTGAATTCCCATTTAACCTGTTCAAAATTTCAAAGTTCCAAAATCTGCCAAACTGGACAGAAACTGGAACCCTCTCTAGACACCATACTGTTTTGACCATATCTCCGTTTCAAAAATTCTAACTGGGCCATGCAAGACAATTTTGGAATCCTTGTAATTTTTATTACAATTTTTTAATATGTGGCTGTTGTAAATTGTGAAGTTTTATATCTGGAAACTGTGGCCCAAAATCAGCATAAACAAAGGAGATGCTGTCAAAATTTCGAGAAAAAACAGTCAGGTTTACAATGCCATATCTTCTCAACCAGGAATGTTCTGGAGGAAAACCAATACTTTTTGGAAAGGTATTGAAGTGAGCTTCAGTTGTGTAGTTCACCCCGGGATCTGATTCTGCTATTTACGGGGCTAAATTTGTGTTTGTGTACAAACTGGTCAGGTTTTAGCAAAAACTTCATCGGTTTGGCATAAATTGGTCTTTTATGAATCTGGTCCTCGTTTCACATCGAGAAGTGTCTTAACAGACCAGTTGTCGATATTAAACCATTTACCATTGGAATTGAGGGTTTGACCCACTCGATCCTGTTTTGTTTTATGACCGTGTTTGTGTCATATTGAAGATAAAAATGTGTATTCGCATGATAATGCACATAACGTCCCGTCGCGATCAACGATAGTCGAAATGAACTTCATTTCATGAAGTTCATTATTTTGGAACTCGCTGTTGTAACATTGGTCTAGGGATGATGTATTTTGTAAAATGTCTATACTTTATCAATATATGTTACCGTTATGCAAGTTTAGTTATTAAAACACACACCATTGTTGTTATCCATTAGTGATCTTACAATATCACGTCTCATGTTGAATTCATGGTTCTGACTGCAGAATGGTGTGCACCCGTAACACGCTCGAGATTGGTGGCACAAGCCAGGGAGGTGATGACTCCCAGGAGCAGAGAACTCATGATCAACGACAACCGATACTGCCACCGCCACCTCCTCCACCGCTTACGTTGGCGGATGTGATTGCAGCTATGGTCGGTTCGCGCGACAAGTAGACCGAGCTGCTGCGAACCCTCGTGCAGAATACGTCCCGTCAGCCGGGGCGTCCAGATGGAGGTAATCATAAGCCTCAACACACCACCTACTCGGACTTCTTAGCAACTCATCCGCCTGTCTTCACGGAGGCCGATGAACCTTTTGAGGCGGACAACTGGCTCCGCACTACTGAGGCAAAGTTAGGGTTGCTCTAATGCACCGAACAGCAGAAGGCACTCTTCGCGGCGCAGCAGCTTCACAGCTCCGCCGGTGCATGGTGGGCGAATTACATCGCCTCTCTGTCTGCTGATCACGCCGTGACATGGACAGAGTTCCGGGAGGCATTCTGCGCCTATCACATACCTCCTGGGATTATGAAACACATGCTTCAAGAATTCCGTGAACTCAAGCAAGGCAGGAGGAGTGCTCACGAGTACTCCAAGGCCTTCAATCACTTGGCGCAGATCATGTGAACATGGAGGAGAGGAAACGGGACTGTTTGTATTGAGGTTTGAAAGCAAAGATGAAGGACAAGCTCACTTTGTTCAATCGTGGCACGTTCAATGATTTTGTCAACGCAGAGATTGTACAAGAGGACGCAACATGCGAGTTGGTATCGGAGAAGAAGAGGAGAGCTCCACAGGGCAGTAGTGGTGGAGTGTTGGGAGTGATCCCGGTACAACCGGGTACCCCATCATTTTCTCCCGTAAGAAACGGGCGTGGGGCAACAACCCACGCCCGAGTACCTATCAGGCACACGCGATACCTCCGGAGGGGACGTAACAGAATCGTTTTGTTACGCCCCCCCCCCCACCTAGTACGCACTTTATAAGTCCCAGGGGGACCTCAAGGCATACACGGCTATGCGCGCACGTTCTCAAGGCCCCCGCCTAATCAAACAACTGTTGATCGCCGCCGCCATCGTCTGGGAAGCCACCACCACCTGTCATCGCCGACTACTGCACTTGAGCCCAATGGCGTCAAGTGCCCCCTCAGAAGGTAAATGCCTCCTCTCACTTGATCCCCTAATCTTAGTTTGTAGATCAATTGCTAGATTGATTGATTGTTTAGTCGGTTAGGAGCCTTGTTCATGTTGATTAGACCTAAGACCTTCTGGTTAGATGTTGATAGCATTGATCCTAAGGGTAATTAGAAATAACATTGGCATCAGAGTCGTGCAACTCAAGTCTAATCAGATAATTAAGTTTCAATTAAGTCAAATTAGTTTCTAATAATGTTTTATTTGAGTCATTAGCCCCTGTTGATTAAGATCAGATTAATCTTAGTCAAATTAGTACCCTGCTAAATCAATCCCAGCATTTAGAAGGAGGTGAATCGGATCAGTTTGATTTGGCTAAGACTAAGAACTCAAATATGGAAAGCCGAATCGAATCAACATAGGAAAAATTAGTTTTGGGAGAAGAGGACTTATCTCAGTTCGAGTGTGCCGATCATTGGTCCTTCGGGACCCCTCTCTCACCGACGTTGGACGTCGGGTGAGGGACTCGGCGGCACCCTCCCCACCGGATAACTCCTCGGTCGAGGAGACCCAGGTAGGGTGGCCTTGGCCGCCATGTCCTCTTCACTATGGGGTTAGGGGAAACCCTAACCCTAGCAGTCTTTCCCCAAGTCGGCAACCACCCAGGAGTTCTCATCGGCGACACCCACGTGCGCGTCATGGATGTCGTTGTGGTGGCGCCGAGTACCTGCAATCACAAACACTCAGCACCCTCACCCTCTCAGCGGTCGCCGGACTAGGGGTAGGGTTACCCAAACCCTAGCCTCGGGTTTTCTTCAACGGCGTACGACACACTACCTTGGCCGACGACGAGCAACCTTTCGGTCGCTCGCCTGCGGCGTAAGCATGGCCGCGCCGGAAGTCCCCGAGGCAAATCAATCCTCTCACTCTCATTCGGCGCGTGTCGGTTTCCGTTGATGGTCGCTTCCCGGTGCCGCCGATGCCGACGAGGAAGCACCTCGCGGTGCCCTCCCCTCGTCGGAGTCGACGACACGGTGGTGCCGGAGGTCCCGCGCCGCCGGCTCTCATTGCTCGGGCTCCCGTCGCTCGGCTGCACGCTGAAGAGAGAGAGGAGGCGGTGAGGAATAATTTAGGGTTCGGCATTATCGGCGGTCGAAACGGCCTAAGTACCTCCCGAGATGAGCACTAGACCGTCCGATAAGAAATGAACGCCTGAGATTACCCCAAGTTATAAGTCCCCGCAAATTTTCAGCTGTTCAATGCAGATCTGACGCTCTAAAGCGTGCGCCGCACACCGTCTAAGAGAAATGGGCCCCGAGCCCATGTGGGATGGCTCCGTGGGCTGCTGGGCTGCCCTTTATATATTTCGGATTTTCTCCGATTTTTGAGTGGGCTGTTTTCAGCAGTGGGCCGAATACTTATGGGCTGCGCGTGTGTGTGGTTTTTCCAAATTTCTGAGGGGATTTTTATAAGTGGGCTGGGCCAGTTGTTAGTAATAGGCTGAATTTTGGTTTTCTGGCCTATTTAGTTTTTTAAGCATTTTCTGATTTACAGAAATCAGTTTATATGGATATTAAATTCTAGAAAATTGAGAAATGGTTAGAAAATTTGTTAAATAGCTGGAAAAATTTTGAGAAATTTGTGTGATGGTTGTATGCTTTTTTATTGCATTTTCCTGCATTTTATACTATTTATTGCCAATAAGAGCATTTTCTCAGTTATTTAAATATTATTAAGTGCTTTTTCAAGCAATTTTCATTAATTAAGAAATTAAGTCTTAGCTTCCGTTGTGATTAAGTGATAAATTAATTGAGTAACCAAAGTGAAATTTTAATTTATCAAGTTTTGAGTTTAAATTAAGTTATGTTTATCAGTGGTAATTTAAATGAGTAACCAATGTGAATGTTTGAATTTGCCAATTAATTTTAAGTGTATTTATTTGAGCTCTGGCCTAAGTTTATATTTATGATTATTTAAGATTCATTGAGAAACCAATGTGAAAAATGATATGTTAAGTTAATTATGCATGGAATTTGAAAGTAACCAACGTGAAATTGAATTGCCATGATTAATTTAAGTTTATCATTTTAAGTTTTGTTATGATGCTAAGTTTTAATGTTTAAGGGCATTGTTGCTAAGTAACTGACGTGAAAAAGCAAAAATGCCATTCTTAAGTCATGATTTATTATAAGTTTTGTCATTAATCCTCAAATCTTTATTTTTTGAAGGATCAGGCTTGTCCTCAGCACTTAGCTATATCTCCGCAATTGAGACCCTTAATGGTCAGAATTTTGGGGTATGGAAAGAGAGGCTCCAAATGGCTCTAGTAGTCTCTGATCTCGATTTTGCAATTACGTCGCCTCGACCCACTGAGCCACCTGTCCCCATTGCTGAGACTGGGGAATTTGAGGAGTCTTTCGCTACGCAGAAGGCTAAGTACCTAAGCTTGAAGGATCAGTATGAGAAGGATCTCCCTAAGTGGGACACTTCCAATAGGAAGTGTCTCGTGATCATTAAGAGCACCATAGCTGACTCAATTAAGGGTGGAATCCCTGATGGTGACACAACCTCTGAGTACTTAGAGAGAGTACAGAGTCAGTTCATTGGCTCTACTAAGGCAAGTGCAAGCACTCTCATGAGAAAGATTCTCACTGAGAAGTACTCTGGAGGTGGTGTGCGTGAGCACATCAATAAGATGAGTCACTATAACTCTAAGCTTAGGGAGCTAAACATTGTGATGTCAGATGAGATGCTCATTTACTTCATCCTAAGTTCTCTTCCTAAGGAGTTTGAGGCCTTTGTGGTCAATTATAACTCACTCCCTGAGACCTGGAACATTGATAAGATTGTTGCTATGTGCGTTCAGGAAGAGGAATGCATAAAAAGCTCTAAGAATGGTGATTACATCAATCTGGCTGACACTAAGGGTAAGGGAAAGGCAAAGAGATACTTTTCCTCTCCCAAACCACCTTCCTTCAAGGTTTCAGGCTCCAGTTCTTCAGCAAATAAGTTCAAAGGCAAGTCCTCTCAAAAGACCGACAAGGATAAGTGTCACTTATGTGGCTTAGATGAACATTTCCAGAAGGACTGTGTTGGATTCATTATGTGGTGTGCTAATAAAGGTAATGATATAATTACTTTTGTAAATGAGGCCATATATGTCAATTATTCACGGTCCACTTGGTGGATTGACTCAGGTGTCACTGTGCACATTTGTAATTCAATGCATGCATTAAGTATGATGAGAACTATAAGAAGAAGGGAAAGAGTGATTAAGGTGGCAGATGGGCGTGAAGCCGAAGTCGAAGCCATTGGAGACTTATCTCTTAGATTACTCAGTGGCTTTGTACTTAGGCTAAATAATGTTCTTTATGTCCCTTCATTAGAAAGGAACTTGATTTCAGTTTCGTGTTTGGATGATTCAGGATACATTTGTCATTTTGGTAATGATAAGTGTTCTATCAGTTATAATAATAAGATTATTGGTCTTGCCTTCCAACAAGACATGCTCTACTTATTTTCCACTCACGAGAATGTGTTTGCTATATGTGATGATCAAGTTTCGTCTAAGAATGACTTAGGACGTAATAAGCACAAAAGAAGCGATTTAGATACTTCGTCGAAACTATGGCACTATCGTTTATGCCATATTTCGAAGGGGAGGATCGAACAATTAGTATATCAATCGATTCTTCCACACTTAAACTTTTCAGATTCTGAGGAATGCATTGATTGCATCAAAGGAAAATTCTCCAAAACTATTAAGAAAAATGCCAAAAGTAGCTCGGGAGTCTTAGAAATAATCCACAGAGATATTTGTGGACCTTTTCCCGTGACATCGGTAGATGGTTATGATTCCTTCATAACATTTACAGATGACTATAGTCGTTATGGCTATATTTATCCAATCAAGGAGCGATCCAAAGCATTGGATAAGTTTAAGATATTTAAGGCTGAAGTAGAAAATCAGCACGACGTTAAGATTAAAGTAGTAAGGTCTGACCGTGGAGGTGAGTACTACGGTCGACACACCCCTTATGGATAATTCCCTGGACATTTTGCGAGGTTTTTACAGGAAAATGGCATAGTAGCCCAATATTCTACACCGGGCGAACCTCAGCAAAACGGTGTAGCGGAACGACGAAATCGTACGCTTATGGACATGGTGAGAAGCATGTTAAGCTATTCTACACTACCAGTTAGTTTATGGATGGAGGCCCTAAAGACCGCCATTCACGTACTTAACCGTGTTCCATCTAAGTCAGTACCTAAGACACCGTATGAGATGTGGACAGGACATAAGCCCTCACTAAACTATCTACATGTGTGGGGATGTCCAGCCGAGGCTAAGATGTTCAACCCGAACTTAAGCAAACTGGATTCTAGAACAATTAGTTGCCATTTTATTGGCTATCCTGAAAGGAGTAAAGGATTAGGTTCTATTGTCCAGGTAGACACACTAAGTTCATTGAAACAAGACATGCCTTGTTTTTAGAGGACACTATGATCAGGGGGAGCACGGTACGGCGTGAAATAGATCTTGAGGAGGAACAAATTAGTCTACCTGTTCCGATGACTCGAGAGCCTTATTTCACCCTACCTGCTGTCGCCGTGCCACCCGCACCTGGTGCTAGTGACACAACACCTGCAGGTAGGGTGAAATAAGGCTCTTGAGTCATCAGAACGGGTAGACTAATCCGTTCCTCCTCAAGATCCGCACTTGGTGCTAGTGACACAACGCCTATCGTTGCACCTCCGTCGCCACAACAGAAATAAGTGAGGTTCCACCTCCTCAGCCTGTTGAAGATGTGGTCGAACAAGATGAGGTTCATCAACAGCCTCAACCCTCAGATGATGCACAAATAAGAAGATCACAAAGAGTAAGACGATCGGCAGTTCCAAGTGATTATCAGTTATACTTAAGTGAAGAAATTCATATTGAGGATGATCCCACCTCTATTGAAGATGCCATGAGTAGACCTCAGTCATCCAAATGGCATAAAGCCATGGAAGATTAAATAAGATCTATGAGTGCCAACAAAGTGTGGGACTTAGTAGAGATTCCTAAAGGAGCCAAAATGGTCGGTTGTAAATGGGTCTACAAGATTAAGCGTGACTCCAAAGGGAAGATCGAAAAGTATAAGCCTAGGCTTGTGGCTAAGGGATTCACGCAGCAGGAAGTTATTGATTATAACGAGACCTCTCCTGTGTCGTCTAAGGATTTGTTTCAAATCATCATGGCATTAGTAGCGCATTACGACTTAGAATTGCATCAAATGGATGTAAAGACGGCGTTCCTAGATGGGGATCTTTATGAGGACGTCTACATGGATCAACCAAAGGGTTTTGTCATTGAGGGTATGGAACACATGGGGTGCCACTTGAAGAAGTCTATTTATGGACTTAAGCAAGCTTCAAGGCAATGGTACCTAAAGTTCAATGAGACGATAAGAAAGTTTGGGTTTAAGGAGAATGAGGAGGAGAACTGCAATTATGCTAAGTTTAAGAATGGGAAATTTATTTTCCTCATATTATACGTAGATGACATACTACTGGCAAGTAGTGATGTCAACCTACTCTCAGAAACTAAGAAGTGTTTATCCTCGAACTTTGAGATGAAAGATTTAGGTGAATCTTCCTATGTTCTAGGAATTGAGATTCATCGAGATCGAAGAAAGGGGATATTAGGATTATCTCAGAAGGCATACATAGAAAGCATACTCAGAATGTACGATATGCAAGGTTGTAAGCCCTCGCCTGTCCCAATAGTTAAGGGTGACAAATTTTCACAATCGCAGTCGCCTAAGAATCAGTATGAGGTTGATCAGATGATTGGAATTTCGTATGCTTCTGCTGTTGGAAGCTTAATGTATGCTCAAACATGTACGCGCCCTGACTTAACATTCGTGACTGGGATGCTTGGCAGATACTAAAGTAATCCAGGCTTATACCACTGGAAAGCACTTAAGAAGGCTCTAAGATACATTTAGGGTACTAAGAACCTCATGTTAAGGTATAGTAAGTCGGACCCATTAGAAATAGTGGGTTACTCAGGTTCAGATTACGCGGGTTGTGTGGATACTAAGAAATCCACATCAGGCTATATATTCACCCTCGCGAATGGAGCTATATCGTGGAGAAGCTCCAAGCAAGTCATAACTGCATCGTTCACAATGTGTGCTGAGTTCATAGCTTGTTATGAGGCCACTGGACGGACATCTTAGAGTGGTAGACAGCATTCATAAACCACTTAAGTTATACTGCGATACTGAGCCAGCAGTGACATATCTCACAACAACAAGTCGAGTGGTGCTGCCAAACACATCAACATTAAGTATTATGTTGTAAAAGAGAGAATCAAGTATAATTCAATTAGTCTCGAGCATATAAGAACTAATCAAATGCTTGCGGATCCGCTAACCAAGGGTCTCCCTCCCAATGTGTTTAGAGAACACGTAGCCGGCATGGGATTAGGGGAGATCCTGTGAAACAAATCCTGGAAACTAAGGGGACACCTAAGCATAAGGTTATTTCTAACTGTGAGACATATTGTGGTCTTCGAGTTGAACAGTACGTAAATGGTTGTTTCTGATGCGTTGTGCTCCTTATGTCAAAGCAAGAAGAAATATACATAAGTTTAGTAATTAAGAATAAAAATAAGTTAAGTAAGAAATAAGTTGTCCCGTGATCAAGGGGGGTAGTGTTGGGAGTGATCCCGGTACAACCGGGTACCCCATCATTTTCTCCCGTAAGAAACGGGAGTGGGGCAACAACCCACGCCCGAGTACCTATCAGCCACGTGTGATACCTCCGGAGGGGGCATAACAAACTCATTCTGTTACGCCCCCCCACCTGGTACGCGCTTTATAAGTCCCAGGGGGGACCTCAGGGTGTACACAGCTATGCGCGCACATTCCCAAGGCCCGCGCCTAATCAAACAACTTTTGATTGCCACCACCATCGTCTGGGAAGCCACCGCCGCCTGTCATCGCCGACTACTGCACTTGAGCCCAATGGCATCAGGTGCCCCCTCTGAAGCTAAATGCCGCCTCTCACTTGATCCCCTAATCTCACTTTGTAGATCAATTGCTAGATTGATTGATTGTTTAGTCGGTTAGGAGCCTTGTTCATGTTGATTAGACCTAAGACCTTCCGGTTAGATGTTGATAGCATTGATCCTAAGGGTAATTAGAAATAACAGTGAATCTCCACAAAAATACTGAATGGTGTACCGATCACCGTCTGGTCAAAGGTGGCAGCCACCAGCACGACCGCCAATGTTCCGTGGCTGCCCTTTCAACGCACCAAGCTTCCGACCACCCCTGCCACAGCAGCAACATCAGCAGCAACAGAGGATGGTACCACGTGCACCCCCACAGCAGCAGCGTGCATCAGGTTTTCGTTCTCCGGCCTATGGTGGTCTGACACAATACACGTGCTACCACTGTGGACGTGTCGGACATCTCTCCTTCAACTTTCCGGACAAGCAAGGCAGTGGAAAAGCATCATATCAGGGTGCTAATCAACCCCACAACCAGCCATGAGACCAAATACCAAACCTGGCAGCGTCCACCACATCGCCATTTAGGACGTACCGGAAGGCGAACCCATACTAGCAGGTACCGTCACTCTCATTGGTCACCCCATTATCATACTTTTTGATTCTGGAGCCACCCACAATTTCATTAGTAGTTCATATGTTGTCAAGCACCAACTAAAAATATTTCCTACTAAATATTCATACATGATTTGTTCCCCGGGTGGGAAAATATCAGCTCATAGTATGATTCCTAAAGCACCACTTTGCATGGGTGGAAAATATATCCAACCACTCTCATAATATTATATGGCCAAAAGATCGATGTCATATTAGATATGTCGTGGTCACATCACCACGGTGCTGTTTTGGAAATCGTTCCTCGAACAGTTCATTTGGATTCTCCACTACACAGTTTACATACTCTCATTCTTGATCGACCCATTCAAGAAATCACAGCAGCGTATCACTCTGAATCCCTTAAGTTGGAAGACATTCCGGTGGTCCGTGAATACCCCGATGTGTTTCCCGATGATCTACTGGGCATGCCGCCCGAACGTGATGTCGAGTTCGAGATTGAACTTGCACCGGGAACTACACCGATCTCTCAAAGAGCTTATCGAATGGCGCCCAATGAGTTATCTAGATTAAAAGAACATCTCAAGGACCTGATGGACAAAGGATTTATTCGCCCAAGCTCCTCACCTTGGGTCAGCTCCTCGCAGTTCATTAAGAAGAAGGATGAAACGATGAGGTTATGTGTGAACTATCATCCGCTAAATGCTGTGACTATCAAGAAAAAGTATCAACTACCTCGCATAGACATTCTCTTCGATCAATTAGTGGGTTCTAAGGTATTTTCCAAGATGGATCTTCAGTCCGGATATCATCAAATCAAAATTCAGACAGAAGATATACCGAAGATGGCATTCTCGATGCGATATGGACCACATGAATATCTCATCATGTCATTTGGTATCACCAATGCTCCGTCCCACTTTATGTATCTTATGAACTCAGTGTTCATGCCGTAGATTGCTAAGTATGTATCTGAGTGTCATACGTGTCAGCGAATGAAGGCTGACCATATGAAGAAAGCAGGACAGCTGCAACCACTGAATATTCCAGCATGGAAATGGGAGGATGTGAGTATGGATTTCATCATTGGATTGCTACTCACGTTGCGGAAGCATGATTTGATTTGGGTGATAGTCGACCGACTAACCAAATCAGCACACTTCATCCTGTTAAATGTCGGATTCAATGCCAAGAAATATGCGGAGTTGTACATATCAAGAATCATGTGCCTACACGGCATTCCTCACACGATTATTTCAGATCGAGGCTTGCTGTTCGTTGCTCGTTTCTGGGAGCAGCTGCATGCCTCGTTGGGTACTAAACTGATTAGAAGCTTCGCCTATCACCCTCAGACCAATGGACAAACTGAGCGTGTGAATCAAGTACTTGAAGACATGTTGCGAGCGTATCCCATCCACCATGGTAAAAATTGGGACGATCATTTGCAGTTGGCGGAATTATCGTACAACAATCGTTATCAAGCGAATATTAAGATGGCACCATATGAAGCCCTCTATGGCCGAAAATGTCGCACCCCGCTGAATTGGTGCGAGTCCGGTGAAAGAGTGACCTTCGGGATTGATCTAGTCAATGAAGTCGAGGCAAGTTTGTATCATTCAAGCGGACTTGAGAGCGGCTCAATCTCGACAAAAGAATTATGCAAACAAGCTGCATCACCCGCTGCACTTCGGTGTCGGGTATCACGTGTACCTCCGCGTGTCTCCGATGAAAGCTTTGCTTCTGTTACGGGCCAATTTACAAAGCTAGCTCCCCGGTTTATTGGCCCGTTTGCTATTATGAAGAAGTGCGGACGTGTGGCTTATAGATTGGAATTACTGTCATCTCTCGCTGGTATCCACAACACTTTCCACGTATCTCAGCTCCAGAAATGTCTCAAGTTCACAGCTGTTGTCCACAAGGATGAAATTGGCGAGTTGCAACTGGATCTCTCATACTCCAAACATCCGATTCAAATTCTCGACGAGAAGGCTCGAAGAACGCGGAACCGCACGCTGTGGTTCTATAAAGTGTTATGGAGCAGCCATACTGTTCAAGAAGCGACATGGGAATCCGAAGAATATCTCCACTCCAACTATCCGGATTTCTTATCGTTTCATATCTGGTAATTTATCTCCTACTTTCGTCTCTTTATTGTAATCTCGGGACAAGATTCTTTAGGGGGGGGGGCATGTAGGAGTCCTAATTTTCATATTTCAAAGTTAAGTTAGGACAAAAAATTTCGAATAATAAAAAACAATAAAAAGAAATGAGAAAAACAAATAAATACAAACTCCAAATGAGGGAATTCAAAAAAATAAACTTAGCTACTGTTCAAATGAAGTTAACATGAAGATTTGAGTTGACCAATGGTTTTCAAATATTTCAATTAGCCTCCCTGCAAACTTTCATAATTTTTGAAGCAGGTTTGTTATTTAATTCAATAGCTCCATTTAATTCAACTCAAATTCAAATTCATGTTTGAATTCAAGCAAAACTTTGTCAAATCAACACTTTGAATTCAAAATCAAATTCTACATGATTAATCCAGCCATCCCACAAATATCTAGCAAATTTTGGAATGAATTAGGTGGTAGAATTGATGGAGCAAGGATGAGGATGAGGTGGGACCCATTTGTCATCTATAGCAAAGTGCTGTTTTTGCTCTCCAAATGACACCACATGCCATGCAAAGTCCAGGCAGCTGATTGCACTGTTTGAGGTCGCCTCCAGTTGCCCCCAGCATGCCCTGACCTCCTCCTTATCCCCCTCCATGTCCCTGACTCGACCTTTGGTTGCTCTGATAAGTTCCAGCGCCATATTTGCCTCTCACACAAAATCTTCTCTGTCCAGCCGATTTGCAGCAAAGGTACTCCGTGTTGAGCACTTTTATTTGCCTCTCTTCTCCCCCAATCTCTTGACCAGCTTTGTGATCAAGTTATTGCACAGTTAGGCCACCCCCGAAGCAGTAAAACATGAATCCGCGGCCGACAGAAAAAGTCCCCTGTTGCCGCTTCTCTGATCATCATCAACCCGACGATACAGCAGTCATCTTGCCTCGGTCCTAGAAGCAAAAAGGTTCGCCTACTCATGCTCTGGATGCTCGTAAATTTTGAGCCCATGCCATGCCTCCTAGCCCCCGTATTTCCAATTCTTCCGACGAACTTCTGTTATGAGTAGAGTTGGTTCGCGCGCGAAATTCTTTTTAAACGCTTGACTATTCCTTGTGCACATGTGCTTTGTGGTTCTACATGACCAGGCACGTCACCTCGAAGAGGAATTATAGAGTTTCATCAAGAAATCGAGCCGGAATACCATTTTTCCCTAACCGCTGGTTTTCCCCTCATCGGTCCATCGTCGCCACCATCTTCCAAGCCCTTTTTCTCCTCCTTATGCCCAGAATCATCTTCCCCATGTTTCCATGAAGCTTCCTGAGGTGTTCCTGACCGTTTTAGCCCACCGTCAGGCTCGGCCGACATGGCCGAAACCATAACCGCCGCCGTCGCACTGCCATTTCCGGCCACCTATCGCCGTCGATGGCTGCACCACCGTGTTCCTCATCGGAATATAGGTGGGGGCGGTGAGGGTGGAGTGTCGCCATTCCCTGGAATGGGCTGCAGCAAGTGGCCGCCGTCGGGCGCCGCCGCGCGCTGTGCCTCAGCGCCGTAGGCGCGAGGTAGGCGAAGACCCAGGCGGGCCCCGGCTGTCAGCCAAAGAAGCACACACCCGGATCCGGTGCGACCCGACGCTCAATTGTGGCTACACCATTATCTATGTGGCCCCCGTGTGGCTTGATTCCGATTGGTCCATTTTAAAACTGTGGGACCCCCTTGATTATTCAAACATTCCCATTCGAATTTTATTCCAGAAATTGCTCCAACTTGGAAAATCCATATCTCCAAGAATACTTGTCGAAAAATTCCCAAAAAAAATTTGTTAGAACTGGATGAGCTGTACTTTCAAGTGATGCTCTTGTATCTGTTTGAAAATCCCTAAATTATCATCAATAATTCCATGAAACAAAATGACTTTGGAATTGATTACTGGTGCTCCATTCATTGAAATATTCTCTAATTTTTCCACATCATTCCAAACAATTCCCTTGAGTCCCAATAACAGTTTCAGGTCCATTGGAGTTCTATTGAATAGCCAAATTGTATTTCCAATCTCTATGTACCTGAAAATTCCAAAATGTCTAGAATCATTTCAGAAATTTGTCCAAACTTCTAAATTCAATATATCACGGTAGAATGCTTAGAAATTGTGAAACCAATTTTGTTGAGGCACTCTTGACCTACTATAAACAGAAAACCAACTTTTAGCCATGTTAAAGTCCCAGGTTGCCCATGAAAATTCTGGAAAGTGTTTATATACATTGAATTTTATACAACAGATACTTCCATGAACTGAGACCAAAATTGGATAGAACCTCACCCATAGCACCTAGTGTCCTCTGTAAAATTTCCAGGACCACTGGCCATCTTTTAATATACTTAATTGTCTTTACTTTAAGCTATGTAACAATACTAATATTGATTTAATTGCATTTTTCTTTGCATATCGAATAGTTACCGAGCTCGAGGATACCTTGAAGCCATTGGAAGTAATCAATCCGGAGACTAACTTTACCCCTGTCTCATTGCCAGGCAAGCTCCGGTTTGCATTCAATAGCATTTTAAATTTTGATTTGTATCACACTATATGGTTTAATGTATGCGCATCATGTCTAAGTTTTCTTGGAGTTTTCCACATGCATGAATAGAGAACCCATGAGAGAAGGGTAGTTGGTTAAGTCCTCGATATGTCCATGGTATGCTTAATTTTATAGTTGCATCAATAGAAGTCGAGTAGTAGGAATCTACTCGCTATTCAGGAATTGGGTTCACACGGGATTGGTAGAGCGAGAGGTTCACCATTTGGTTAAATATGAGACCGGGCATGGAGTAGGTGCAGCAGGACATAAGGGCCTATGAGCTGTAGTTGTGCCTGTGTCGGTCAAGGACCAATTCGTGTGCGGCTCTATTGAGCAAGTTTGAATGTACCAAAGGCATACTGGATATATGGGACCAAGTAAACCGATGTAACTTGTCCACCTTAGCGTCGAGGCATATCCCACCACCTTGTAGGTGCGGGTTGATAGAAGCAAGGTGTAAACCTGCCAGCGGGTACGATGTACTCCGTGTGGGGGGCCTCCTGCTCGTAGTGGTGGGACCGGTTCGGCGTGTAGGTAGCAATTGAAAGGTTGCCGCATACAACATGAGTGGAGTGTGCCTACGCAGCTCTGAGTGTGGGTGTATGTGTCGTGCTATTCGGGTACCCCTGCAAGTGTATATCCATTCAAGTCACCGTCCCTCACAGTGATTGAGTACCGCTTGTTCACTGAGTCGTGACGTAGTTAATTATTTGGAGCTTAATATTATGGAATCATGCTTTATGGAATAATTATGTATTGATGCTTGTATGTTTAGATCAGATTGTTAACTAAATTTCAGATTCATGAAGCTTTAATTTGCTGCAAAAAGTTGAAAGTAAGGACTAACATTTAGGCGAGTCTTTTATTGCAAACTCCGTCCTATATTATGTTTATCCTGCATATAGAGTTCTATGCTTAGTGGAGACGGTTAAGTCCTGCTGAGCCATTGTGCTCACGGTTGTTATTTTAAGTTTTTGCTGCAGATGATGATGTTTATGATGAAGGTTTCATCGGTGAGGCATTGTCCCCATCGGGGTACACGGCCGAGTGGGAACCTTGCACGCAGCCGTGATGTTTTTTGTGTGCTGCCAGTGTGATTCCATTCTACGGCTGAACGGAATGACTTTTGCATAGCTTAGGCTTGAGTGTCGAGAGCTATGAACTTATCTTCCGGTGTAGTGTATTTAAATGTATATTATTTGTAAAAGACAAAGCTTGGATAATACTAAGTTGTTTTATGTAATATGATGTATATTTTTCTATGTGTTGTTGGATGCCGCATCGCACGACACCACCCAATTGCGATTCCTAAAATATTTGGACTCCAGTCCCCACAGTAGTGTGACACACACAAGAGCATTGTATTCTAAGGGGGGATAAATAGGTCCTATGGAGATTAGACTAAGACTTAGTTAGTTGCTCCTACAATGCCTCTAATATACATAACATAGCCTAGGTTAGATACTAATGAGCATGTTAATGGTAAGTCCTTATGCTAAGTTGTTCAACACATCAGGCTCGAGTTTACCCCTAGAAAAACTAGGGTGACTTTCGCTAGGAGCATGTGACATAGCCAAATGTGGAGGATTACAAAGGCCAAATAGGGCTGTCACCACCTACTGCCTACCTCTTCAATCAGTGGGTCTACAAGACATTCAACGCTACTTATCTATCCTAGCACCATGTTAACATATTAAGTAAACACCTTAAGAGCCAAGGCACAAGCCATCCTAAGGCAATGAACTAAATCATCATTGAAACCAATGTTGATACATAGCATAATTATTCATATTAACATGATCATATCATAGGTACTTTGACTATAGTGGGGCTTTATAGTGTTTATGATATAGATTATGATAATTATGGCATAATCATAAAGGCCATTACTACCACATGGACTCCACAAACAAACAAGAAACGCTTCATCCAAGCATATATATAAAGGAAGACTAAATATGACAACTTGCATAAAGTCACAAATACAAGAGGGAGTACACACTACAAGGATTACGGTTTATCGCAATGAAAAAAATTGTTGAAATAGGTCACTGTTGCAGCGAAAAAAATGTGGCGATAATTTTTCCGAATCGTTGTGGTATGTCCCGTGGAAATAGGTTATTGCGACGACTTGACATCTGTGGCAAATAGTATGGTATTACAACGATTTCACATCGGTGGCAAAAAGTCGGTATTGTAGTGATTTAACATATTGCAATGATTTAACGTATTGCGAATGAATACTATGGTATTGCAACAATTTTGCATTCGTGGCAAATAGTACGGTATCGCAACAATTTCACATCGGTTGCAAATAGTATGGTATTGCTACGATTTAACGTATTGCGACAAATTGACGTATTGCAACGAATAGCATGGTATTGCAATGATTTCACATTCTGGCAATAGTATGGTATTGCAATGATTTCACATCTGTGGAAAATAGTATGCTATTGCAATGACTTAACGTATTGCGATGATTTAACGTATTACGACGAATAGAATGGTATTGCAACAATTTCACATTCGTGGCAATAGTGTGGTATTGCAATGATTTCACACTCGTGACAAATAGTTTGGTTTTTTAATGATTTCACATCCGTGGCGAATAGTATGGTAATGCGACGATTTAACGTATTGCAATGAGTTAACGTATCGCAACGAATAGTATGGTATTGCAACGATTTCACATTTGTGGCAATAGAATGGTATTGCAATGATTTCGCAGCCGTGGCAAATAGTATGGTATTGCAATGATTTCACATCCGTGGCATATAGTATGGTATTGCAACGATTTAACGTCAGTGGCAAATAGTATGGTATTGCCAGGATTTAACAAGTGTGGTGACTAGTACTGTCTTGCAAAGATTTCACATCCTGACGAATAGTATGGTATGCAACCATTTCACATCAGTGGCAAATTGTATGCTATTGCAACGATTTCCCAACCGTGGCGAGAAGTATGGTATTGCAATGATTTCACAACTGTGGCGAATAGTATGGTATTACAACAATTCCTGATGTGTGGCAATAGGTTTGTAATGTAACGATTTCTAATCTGTGGCAATAGGTTCGTAATGCAACGTTTCCTGGTCTCTGGCAATAGTTTTGTGTAGGATTGAAGAGCACGTGAAAAGCTACCAGAGGGGCGGGTGAATGATAGATTTAAACTTTTTCAGCAAAAGCAACAAAAACCCCTCGGCAGAAAACCGATCTCTTAAAGAAACCATATGTGCGACTAATTTAAACATGTTCAAGTGTGACAAAACTAGTATAGATTGTAGAAAATCAAGTCATGAAGACTTCACAACAAGAATCATGAAAATCCGTCGAGAGAAACTCAAGTTACGATCGAAAGATCGAACAAAGGTCAATCTGTCCTACCCGAGAATAAAAGTTCTAGAACACTGCAAAGAAACTCGTGTAGATGAGAAACCACAAGTCCAATGACCGTGAAATTTTCACAGATGTTATAAAATCAAGTTTTGGAGACAACCAAAAAGAGTCACGTCAATCGGATCTGTAAAACTAGAGTTATGATAAAACCAACGAAGAAAGGTAGTGTTGTGCAGAAACTCGACAAGAAAAACTTGTATACAACAAGTCGGACAAACAAGGCAAAAAAGTTCCGTAAACCTATGATCTTTATTCAATAAAACACAAGAGGAACAACTCAAAAGTCGTCTGTCATGAGCTCTGGTCTCCCTTGCTTATATGACCAGCCCGAAGGCCAACCCAAACTTAACTAGGACTCTAATCCTACTCAATTCACGAATCGAAAGTTTCCATAACTGCTCAAGACTCTTCGATACGCAGATATAAGCAATCTTAAGACTACAAAACACCAAAATATCCCACATTCCTAAAACACCTCAAATTTGTGACCCACACGAAATTGTATCATAACCAACTCAAAACTTTTCATATTTGAGTCAAACACGACTCAGCCGCGGCCTGAGTCCATAACCTAGTCGGTTGGACCTTTCCGACCAATAATTTATGTCCACATCTCTTCATCATTCCTCAGAACCATGTAGTCACGCCCATGCACTCCTTGCACATGTGCAAACATCTTCCAACGACGTCCACAATACCTTCATATGCATTGTTCTTGATTCCAACATGATGCGCGACCTCCCGATCAGCTCAACCACAATTCCTCCCAAACTTGGTTGTTGAACCTCACCTTATTCCTAAGACTAGTCCAATGGACCCCATAACCAGCCATGTCTTGAATCTCAAGCAACACCTGCGCATGAATAAACAACCAATACTTCCGAGCACAAGTCCTCGACTTGACTCTCGTTAGTTCTGAAACCACAACACCTTACATGAGCACCTCATGTAAGCATGTTGCAAACCACGGCAAAATGCTATCAGTCATAAACACCGAAACACAACAAAAACTTAGTAAAAGAATACTAAGAAAACTTTCCATCAATGTAAAGCATGTACGAATCATTGCAAGTTAAAAGCAGAACCACTGTGATCAAGCTCTCAACCTTGCAAAAGCTAACCGGACCTTGAACCAGAGCTTACCAAAACTAACAAGATCTAGTGCCGGAACTTACCACAGCTAGCAGGACTTAGCACCGGAGCTAACTAAAGCTATTCGGACCTAGCGCCAGAGCTAATCGAAGCTAGTCAGACCTAGAGCTAGAGCTAGCGAAAGCTAGTCGGACCAAGACAATGAAGTCGGACCTAGCAAAAGCAAGTCGGACCTTATGTCAGACCTTGCCGGAGCTACCCGAAACAAGCCGGACCTATCGTCGGACCTTGCTGGAGCTCGAACCTAGAGTCAGACCTTGATGATAAAGGTGTTTTGGTAGTATTCAAAACTTTTACCACCATAGCCAACATATTAAGCACACATAGATCCCACAGTTTGTAATGCAACATTTCCTTGTCTATGGAAATAGGTTCATAATGCAACATTTTGTCATATGTGGCAATACTGTTGTAATGCAATGTTTTCCGAGTCGTGGCCAAATGTTTCTACTGCAACGTTTTGTAATTCATGGCAATAGCTTCCTATTGAAACAATTTATCTTTCATGACAATAAATTCGTAATGCCACGTTTTGTAATTAGCAGCAGTAGAATCCTAATGCACCAAGTTTGAAATTTAGTGGCAACAGAAACAATTTGTTCGCACATCATATGTATGTCGAGTTTAACAACAAACATCCAACAATTGATGCAACATGGATAACAACACTCAAGAATTATTAACACGACGTTGTTGTATGTTTACAGTTTTCTTAAGTTGATGGGGACTAATTATATTAACAGAATACTTACCAACCTTAAGTTGGCCCTTTTGGTGACCCTTTTGTTCCACCATTCTACGCATTTCATCAAGCATGTTGTAGCGCATGGCGTCCATTTCCTTAGTCGTCTATTCACAATCAGCTTCCATCTCATTTTGTAAGCTCCTGACTTGAAGGTTTACCTCTTCATTCTTCTGGCCCATGTCGTCCATCTGGGTGGTTAATTCAACATTTCTTCCTTCCAAGTCCTACACTTGTAGGTTGAGGTCTGCATTTCTATCTTCTAAGTTTCAAACTTGGTAGTTGAGGTGTTTAGCCATCTGGATACGCATATGTTCACGTTCAGAACAATTAGGGTTAGCCATATAACCACGTCCCCGAACCTGTGATCCATCACAACCGGTTGAGAAACTATAACAACATTGGAAAATGTTGTTTCTCTCCTCATTTGGGATTGGGCCTCCCTGCTCAGCTTCCTTGTCGTTTACTTGCACACGTGCCTGGCTCTATATACGAAAATAAATGTCAAAGATACATTCTAAATATTTGTTTAAATGGGGATTGTTTGAAGTGTTACTCACATGTACAACTTCTACCTGCTCATTTGCCCATTCACCGTCCTTCAAATGGCTTGCCTCCACAGCTATATGTCAACGGGTTCTTCTCCTGTCTTTGGGTCTCGCTACACAAAATACAAGTAAAATTCAACATGTAGGTATACATATTGATTGTAGCGCAAAGTAAAAGCATGATTTATTTTTCATACCTTCTCGTAACTAAGTTGGGCGTAGGATTTAGAGCCAAGCAAGTGTTTTGTCTTTTGATTCTTCAATTTTGAGAATTGGTCCTGCTTAATGACTGCAATTTTAAGAATTAATTCCACCAATGAATGTAAATCATATAATTTATGTATGATGTGAAGTTATTAAAAAGTTAGTTGACCTTGAATCGCTGAGACCAAAAATATTCTATTGGGTGCAACAAATCGGTGTCCCCTACGTCCTCAGGATTGTTTCGTATACGTTCTTCATCGGTCGAATAACTCTTATAGGTGGCATGAAATGTCGATCGCCACCCCTTGTAGCGCTCACCAGCAGTCTTCAAAATTTTTAGTGCGCTCTGCTCTGTGTCCGCCAAGAATCGGATATTCTGTACATTGTATAACATATTGGTGTAAACGTACAAGATGGAGATTGGTAGAAAAAAATACTTCTGTAGGATGTGATGACACTAACCAGAATGTCTTTTACCATTTCTCTCTTGTGAGTATCGCCAACCTCTGCCGACTTCCTTGCACCAGTGAGGGGTGCATGTTTTTTTGTAGTCATAACCACATCACTAATAAAGTGTTGCTGATTAGTACCAACCTCAGCACCCAACATACTATAGAACCTAATTGGTATCTTCTCATCCCTAGTCATTCTATTAACATAGGCTACATAGCAGATTGTGGCAACCTTAAGTCATTTAGCCACCCCACTTCCAAACTTCCTTCTTTCTATTACATTGATTCAAACAGTAAACAATTAAAGCAAATTACCACATGACCAAGTTTAGTATCATGTACAAATAGTGTGAAAGAAGAAAAGTCTAATGTTCATACCGTATAAGGTACGAGTGCGACAAATACGAGCGTGGGACGACCGCATCCCATCAACATTTTGTTCTATATGACAACATTGTTGAATTCTTTGTTGTTGTTCATACACTAAAATTAGCCATCAGTCACACATGTCAGTGGCGCTACTGCACTCGCAGTATTGCAGAGGATTTTCAGTCCAACGGGAAGCAGGCAAGACAGAGGGGGCGGCCATGCAGCTGGCGACCCTAGACAAAGATAGGGTTGGCCGATCTGACTGACATCAGCAGGAGCGCGTCTCGAGGTGATTTGGTGGCAGGGCGAGTAATGAATGGCAGCGATTCAAGGTGGCGAATACAAGATAGATGAGGCAGACAACTTGCGGGATAGAAATCCACTGCAGTAATGCACCTTCAGTATCTACCACTAACATGTGGGCCCATGAGACGATGATTAACAAAGTGAGGGTTCGGTCTGGCCGAGATCACCTGGAGCAACTCTCGAGGAGGATTGGTGGCAGGGAGAGTGATGATTAGGGTTTTGCCAGCGGTAGGGTTATAATAACAAGCGAAGGATGGGACGTGCCAATGGTGAGAGACGCATTGGGGAGGACACTAAAGTGACAAGCAGCAGGGCGTGGGCGCCGGTGCTGGAGTAGCCGACAGTGAGAGAGAGCAGTGTGGAGGCATTAAAAAATGATGCCATCATATAGATTGATGATCCTAATGCAACAGTTTTGTGATTTGTGGCAGGGCGAGTAATGAATGCCAGCGGTAGCAGGTGGCGAATGAAAGACAGATGAGGCAGGCAGCTTGTGATGCTTAACAAAGTGAGGGTTCAGTGTGGACGAGATCACCCAGAGCAAGTCTCAATCAAGGAGGATTGGTGGTAAGGCGAGTAATGGCCAAGGTTTTTTGAGTGGCAGGGTCATCAAGGCACGTGAAGGATGGGATGTGCCGATGGCGAGGTATCGCGTCGTGGAGGACACCGAAGTGACCAGCAGTAGGGCATGGGCGTGGGCATGGGCACTTGTGCCAGAGTGGCCAGCGGCGAGAGAGCGCAGCTTGGAGGCATCAAAAAATCATGCCATCACATAGACTGATGAATTGTTAACTGGGACTAGGAAGTAGAATTGCAAGGCATGCTAAAACTATTAGTAGAGCCTAGTACATATTTATGGTTTGTATGTCTATACCTGCTGTTGGTTCATGCATACTAGTAGTACGAGAGAATGAAGAATCTCGGGGTTCGTGAACATCTTGTGCTGCATTCTCTGCATACCATGCAAAGGAATTAATGTGTTATAAAAATTTTAATTTTGATAGTAAACACATTTATAGTTATACCAGGTTCTTGTTGGCCACCACAATTACTTGTAGACGACATGACAATTTGGTGTCTTGTTCCTAAAAGTAACTTTTATACATAGTAAATAATAGTGATAACATCAGATTACATGACCGACGTATATTTTGGATTGGGTAGTGTGGTTTCTATAAACTGAGAGTTTTTGTTTGAAATGAGGGAATTAGAAATGAGCGAATAGGAAAAAATGCACGATCCGAGGAAAACACGGGAAAGAAAAAAGTGTAAAAACCATGGGAACTTAAAATCTTAGTAATACAAGTTTGGACACAGGAATAAGAGTTCTACATTTTAAGTGGTTGATTAGATAACCCTTGCATCATTTACTTCTGAATCCAGAAATTACATAATACCTCCAGTTTTTAACATTTGTCGTTCCCGAGAAGGTATTGAGCTAGAAATACACCACTGTAAGTTGTAGGAGCAACGTTTATTTCGAGACAGAGGTAGTATATGCTATATATATATATATATATATATATATATATATATATATATATATATATATATATATATATATATATATAAAACTAAACCCATGAAATATAAGAGCACATTTCTTCTTTGTTAATTTATTTATTATTCGTATGTCAGCCAACCATATGTTTCAATTATTTACACTTTCTTTTATTAAAAAATCTCATGTCAATCTGTGTATAGGTGTAGCGTTGCAAGTGTGATTATTGTTAACTGGGGTGGACTAATAATTAGTTGTACAGCTACCCTATTTCGAATCTCTATAGCTAATTTAGCAGCTAACAATTATCTATAGAGGTTTCAAATAGGCCCTAACGTGTACCACTATAGAAGCCAATATGGCTCTATAAAAAAAGGAATGGATCATGTAGAACTTACCTAGCACAAAACTGGAGTTCGTGATGTCGCCGGGAGGTGTCGGTGACGAAGAGGTTTGGTAGAGCCCGTCAAACTTGGTCGCCTGGCATTATACCCATGAATCACCACCACCGAGAGCTTCGATACGTCACTGCGAGATCCATGGGAAAAAAGTGTAAAAACCATGGGAACTGGAAACATGGGAATTTCTTAGGAATACAAGTTTAGAACAAAGGACTGAGAGTAGAACATTTGGAGTACTGCGATCTCACCGGAAGGGCGGGGCGATTGTGTTACGGGGATGGAGGTCAGGGTACTGCAGGATAAGAGGCCAGTGTTTCTATTTATACTCATTATTGCTACAATGGGCGGGACTGAAATTGGAGGCGCTGGGAGTGAAATTTCAATTGTAAAAATCTCAATTGTGGAGCGCCAAGAAGAATGAAAAAAAATTTCGTGATTTGGGGCTAGTCGTGCCCCTGTGGACGCATGCCATCGTGATTAAATTCACGTTATGTTGTGTCAATTCCTGCACATGTTTTTACTCTGCACCAGATGCATTAGTTACAACGGATAAACTTCTTTTCAGGCGCCTGATGCATCAGGTAATGGGCTAGTTAGGAATTAAGATGACGTAGTTTCCTAATCATTTTAATTATGCATCATGTTAGTTGTTAATTCTATTAATTGAAAGGATTATGTTAGTTGTAAATTAATAAATCATTTTTTGTCAATGTATGAGCTATAGAAAAAAATCTCATCAATTATAAATATTAATAGCTAATGACATTGATTAATGTTAACTAAGGTTGCTTGAAATTTAACCTGATTTTGGTCCTTCAACACATGCAATATAGACAGTCCCCAGTTACAAACATACAGGTGATGTTTTTCGATAAAAAGGAGTTGTTTTTCTTTGAGTCTTCTAAATAATGTTCAGTTGTAGTATCTGTTCATATGCACACAAATTCACTCACACTACAACACAATAAATGCACATATAATCAAACCAACAACTATACATAGTCTTGAAATCAAGTCCTTCAAGAGATCAAAATCCTTAAAATCAGATGTGTGACAGGAATGTCACACTACCATTGTGGCTCCAAGCGTGAGAGGCAATAGCTGAAATTTTATTGTAGACATGGACCAATGAAAACATCAGGAGCCCAATTCAGCGATCGAACTCCAAACTGATAAGTGGCACCCATCCTTAATGTTGATCCATGAGAATGTTCTCCATCAACTTTTAGTATGAAGACAACAGTAATCTCAGCCTTGGTGAAGTTTGATCGCCGGATCAATGACGGGTTAAGATTATGTAAAATAAGTCACCATCGATCTTCTATTTGGAAAGATGATGATAACAATTGCAGTAACTGCCGACTTGAAATCAAAAAATTGAGTGAAATAACACAAAAGAGGATAAATGTAGCCTCAACCACGCTCTCAATGGAGTCCCAACCAAGAATCATCGATTGTCACAACATAATAAATTCTTGGCTAGATATTGAACGCTAGTTAGCTAACCCCTTTTGGGAAAGGAGTGGTTTTCGATACTGCATAGGACACATTGTTCATGAACAGAAAAGATATTTTTCATTAACATAAAAACAACACACATACTACAAACAAGAAATTCGAAAACACATTGAAAACAAGAAAAAGAAAAACTACTTCTAATCCAACTCTACTCGGAGTCAGCAGAGGCCTCCTCCACCTCCTCCTCCGCCGCCGCCACCGTTGTTGCCGCCGCTGCCGCCGCTGCTGCCACCGCCGCCTCCTCCTCCTCCGGCAATTGAGTCCGAAGCTTTCGGGCAACGGTGTGCAAAAGGTGCTGGCAGCCCTCCACCCCAGCCACCTTCGTGATCGTATCGTGGAGGGCGTTGAGACAAGTGGCCACAAAGCTTAACCTGAAGTAGTAGTGGTCGGTGGTGTCCATGCTGTTGTGGACGAGATGGGGCCCAAGAACCAGACGGCGGCATGAGCGAGATGTATCGTAAAATTCATCTTGCACCTATTTGGCGAGCTTTTTGCGCCCTCATCAGCGGCAGACTTGCTATCAGTGGCCTCCCTCAGGCACCGATCGAGTTCGTTGATGTGAGCGATGAGGAGGTGGATAGTCTCCTGAACCCAAATGAGATGAGGAGGTGCAGGCGACACGATCGGAGGAGGTGTGGGTATCGCTGGCGAAGACGGGGGGTAGATGAGGTGCGAGCACCGCCTGCAGTTGCACCGTCATTGGCGGCGACATAAGCGGATAAGGAGATTCGCAGGACGTTGATGGCCTTGAGAACTTTGGTGTAGGGCCATCCATTTGTGCGGTGATGAAGGTGCAGAGAAAGAGCGAGAGGTGGTCCATGGTGGTGCGGCGGAGACGCAAGAGCAGAAGTTTGGAGGCTACGGTCGATGGAGTGGTGCGGTGGGTCGGTCGGTGTTACTCCAAACTGCGGTTTGCCTCCTCTCATTTATAGCAATGGCTCGACACATCTGTAAGACCCTCATTTTCATCCATCGTGCATTGCATACATTCTTATACATGTTTAGAATTAAGAAACATAAAAAGGAATGAGTTAAAAATTAATTAGAAGCAAAACAACACTTAAAATTCTGTACAAGTACGGACTTATCCGTTTGTACCCCGGACTAGTTCGGTTTCCCTCTCTGTTGCTCTCCGAACTTATCTGTTTCGATACGGAATTGTCCGATTGACTCTATGATCCGTTCCGGACTTGTCCGTGATACAGTGCGTACTAGTCCGATCTTTGGTCTGGTGTTTCCAATAAGTGGCCAAATCCTTGGACTTGTCTGATCCATGCCGAACTTGTTCGTTTTGCTCTCTGGACAAGGTCCGACTTGTCCGGACCTTCCAATGGATTTGTCCTATATTGTTTCTATTCCAAAATGGACTAGTTCGGTCCGTTGTGCATACTAGTCCGACCTACTGAGTTCCACTCAGTTTCTGTTATTTCCTCACATTTTGTTTTTGGGTAACCACCTTATTTGGTCCCAAGGACGCGGTGTCCAACCTCTTTGGAGCCTATGTGGGACCCCACACCGGCCTATACCCACCTTAGACTAAAATTCCATCAAATCCTAGCCTCCACCTCTATATAAACAAACCCACCCCTCCAACTTGCATCCTTTTGGCTCAATTGAAAGTCCACCCAAACCCTAGTTCGTGGAGAGCCGCCATCAAGGAGGGAGAAGGAGATCCCTATCAAGAAGAAGAAGAGGAAGAAACCAAAGAGGATCAAGTAATCATGTTCTTCATCGAGTTTTCCTTCTTCATCGCCAATTCACCCTCAACTCTTCATCATCAATCCTAGATCGTCAAGACCCAAGTTTCATCTTCAATTCTTGATCTTTGGAGTTTTAAAAACGTGTTATACCTTCTACTTTCTCGTTTTACACAACAATTCAATCCCAATTCTCCAAATTATTGTAAATCAAGAAAACCCTGATTGCAGTCTGTCCAGGGCGGACTAGTCCGGCCCCTAAAACTGGACTTATCCGGCCTGTGAATCTGAATGGTGCTGAACCAATTCCAAATTGACTCGAACCAATTTCGAACTTGTCCAAACTTGTTAAAAACTATTAGAACCAGTTAGTTATCATTCATAGCAACTCATAAACAAGTATCACTTCATAATTTCATTAATCATGCATGTCATGGCATATTGCGTACTATATGAGCATTATTTGATTCAATTGTGTTTTGTATGTTTGTCGCTCAGAATAGAAGATGATGCGCTAGAGAGTGTTACGAAGGACCTCCAGTACCAGAGTTTTTAAGACTTTGATACAAACCAAGCCCAGGAGTAAGGCTAGTGTCCTTGAACATATTGGTCCTGTTTTGATAAAAAATGTTTTGTTTGCAAAACTACATGCTTGTGTCAATTTGATGGGAACTCCTATGGTAGGAAGTTTACTAGATTTGTTTAACAACCCTTGTCACTTGGAATATATGGTAGAGAAACGGGAAGGGCTTTTTACCTTTTTTCTTTGCTTAATTAATTGGGATGGGAAAACAACTATACCATTCATTTATGCATTGATGACATTGTGATTAATATGAACTAGTCAATATGATATGGTAATGGGTGATCTAAGCAAGCCTGGTATGTGGATGGGTTGTATGTTATGGTGGTTTTCTTGCTTTAGTTCTAAGGATCGGTTCGTGGAGCGACCATCCAGGATTTAGAGTGCGACCACAAAGCCATGTATGGGTGCGGCGTAGCTAATTAATTAGGGTATTGCTAGTACTGCATGGATCATTTGGCGCACTGGGGAAGGGGAATCGAATTTGTTTTGGATATTGTTGGAGGGACTCCCTGGAATTCGAATGGCGCAAGAGGGGTTCCTTGGTTGAAGATGTGCTCAGTTGGAGACACCACCACTGGTGAAACCTCAGTTGGTCCTGACATGCTAGTAGTCCCTTTGTAAAGGCTATTTTCAGATCTCTTGGCCATACACCAAGCGAAGTGTAATTGCATAAGGGATGTTCTTTACTCGCCGATGGGTGATGAAATCACAAACACGTGGGTAAAGTGGTACAACCTCTATAGAGTGTCTTAAAACCTATCATGATAGTCGTGCTCCCGGTTACGAGCAACCTGGACCCTTACATGATTAGAGGAAACTTGGTATTGGGATTTGGGATGGTGATGGTTGGTACTGGTTATGAGATGGTATTATGGTTTATGGCAATGGATATGGTTAATGGTAATGAGAAATTTGGATTATGGTTACGAAATATGGACTGATATGATTATAACTACATGGTTTATGATGGGTTTACTTCACATACACATAATATATTGCTTTTCAATTGTTTTAATGTACTTTTCAGCACGTATCCTTTATTATATTCGTCATTCGAATCAGCTACATGCCATACTTTCCAAACTTGTTGAGTATGACATGTACTCTCTCTTGCAATTCCCCCACCAATAGTTGCAGGTCATGATTGGGAGTATAAAAATGATAATGTGGAGTATTTGGCCGTGTCTACCGTCAGCTTTGCCTATGGTGTTGATTGGAGCTGCACTATACCCTTTTGCTTATGCTTCTTAGTTTGCTTAGTTTGCTCTGTTTTGATGATTTCCGCTGCATTAGTTGAACTTGTCATTTATATTCATTAGAGCTTGTATTCAAGAATATTCTGAATTGTGTAATAAAAGTGGTTAGTTAATCTCGTTATGTGATAATTTTTTGTATATCCTTTTGTGAATGCACTCGTGTATGTGTATTGAACGTCCTGGGCACACATATGCGTTCACTTGGTTCATTTTCGGAACCGGGTGTCACAAATTGGTATCAGAGAACGGTTGACCGTAGGATGTAGCCTAGATAGAATGGACACTTTAGAGCACATAGGAACACTCAGGAAGCAATGTGTTTTTTCTTGGTGTGTTGTTTGCTATATATTGTTTGCTTGTGTTCTTAGTAGAGGATTTTGAGATGCTTTAGCATTGCCATGTCCATGTAGGCTAGTGTAGTTAGTTGTTTAGTTCATATCCCTTGATGCATATAGTTGGGGACATATTCTAAATTCTTACCTATTGCTTTTCTCCAGATGGTGAGGACTCGCAACCAGAGGGATGGCAGTGATGACGAGGAGAAAAATAGAGCACCTCAAAACAACAGTGGACAAGGACCTGCCCAAGGACCTATCAACCTTGAGCAGCTTTTGGCGATGCAAAACTAGCTCATGCAGACCATGATTCAGACTATGGGACAGCTACAGGTTGGCAACAACCTCAACAATCAGCCAAACATGCCTCCACCGCCACACCCACCTCCTCATAACCGGTTGGGAGAGTTCATTAGGACTAGGCCACCGACTTTTGCTCAAGCCGCTGATCCTATGGATGCCGATGATTGGCTCAAGTCTGTCAAGAAGAAGCTAGCTATTGTCCAATGAAGTGACCGGGAGAAGGTGCTATTTGCATGTCATCAACTTGTTGGAGCAGTTGCCGATTGGTGGGACTCGCTATGTAATGGTCATAAGAACAAGGAGAGGATTACTTGGGCCGAATTCAAGGAGAGCTTCCATTCTCACTATGTGCCGGAAGGTGTTACAATTTTGAAGAGGCAAGAATTTGAGAACTTGAGGCAAGGAAGATCGAGTGTGGGTGAATACATCAACTAATTCACTCAACTCTCAAGGTATGCGCCTGAAGAGGCCAGTCGGGACAGCCAGAAGCAATACTTGTTCATGTGGGGGTTGAACAACGAGATGCAAGTGCAATTTTTGAACTGTGATTATGCTAACTTGCAAAAGCTTCTGGACAAATCAATTCTTGTTTAGAACAAGGTCCGTGAGATGGAGCAAGACACCAAGAGCAAGGCACCATATCAAAGACAGGAACAAGGAAGTAAAGTGCGCCCTCGCTTTGCACTAACCAATGCGCCTTATTACAACTTATCAGCACCTGCTCAACGCGCTAGTTATGCACCGCTCCCAGCTTAGTTTGTGCAGCAACGGCCTGTTATGCAAGCACCTAGGCTTCCATTGCCATTTGCGCCTCGTGCCAACTTTCCTTGTGCCAAGGTGCATAATCAAGTCTGTCCCAATAATTCAGGTGCAGCAATGAAGTGCTATATGTGTGGAGAAGCAGGACACTTTACACATCAATGTCCTATGTTAGGCCTTGGTCAAGGAAGCAATGCGCTGAGACAAAACCCAAGACCCAATGGAGGACAGCCGCAAGAAAATCGTGGACAGCAGAATTTTGCACGTGGCAACGTGAACCATGTCTCTACGGGGGATGCTCAACAAGCGGATGACGTGGTGATTGGTATGTTTCTCGCAAACTCCAACCCGGCGACTATGTTATTTGATTCTGGAGCATCGAATTCAATCATTGCATCAAAATATGTTGCCAAGTATAGTTTGTCTATCTCTCATATGAAGTTTACTCAATTGGTTAAGTCTCATGGAGGAGAGATGAGGACAAATATAGTATGTCCAAAACTAAGCCTTAGAATAAGGGGTGTAGACTTCTTTGCCAACCTCATAGTTTTGGATTCTCAAGGATTGGACATTATACTTGGTATGGACTGGATGAGGAAGCACGACGGAGTCATTGAATGTGCCACAAAAGCGGTGAAGTTGACCAATAAGGAAGGGATCACCATAGAGTTTGAAGCATCTCAACACACACCAAAGCAATTGGAGCTGAACCACATGGATTGTGCCGCAATTGAGGAGATTCCAGTGGTGTGTGAATTCTTGGATGTGTTCCCGGATGAGTTGTCAGGTATGCTGCCAGATCGAGACATTGAGTTTGTTATTGATTTAATACCTGGAACTGCACCTATAGCTAAGATGCCATATAGGATGCCTCCTAAGAAGTTAGCGGAGCTCAAGAAGCAGATTCAAGAACAACTAGAGAAGGGTTTTATTTGCCCCAGCTCTTCACCTTGGGGAGCGCCCGTTCTTTTCGTGTATAAGAAGGATGCATCACAAAGGATGTGTGTAGATTACCGAGCTCTCAATGAGGTGACCATCAAGAACAAGTACACCTTGCCACACATAGAATATTTGTTCGATCAGATGAAGGGTGCATGTGTTTTCTCCAAGATTGATTTGAGGTTAGGATACTTTCAAATGAAGATTAGACCATCGGGCACACCCAAGACAACTTTCAAGACACGATATGGATCCTATGAGTATACAGTTATGTCCTTTGGATTGACGAATGCACCTGCACATTTTATGTACCTCATGAATAAGGTATTCATGGAGTACATGGATAAGTTCGTTGTGGCGTTCATTGATGACATCATGATCTACTCGAAGGATGAGAAGGAACATGAGGAACGTTTGAGCCTTACATTGCAGAAATTGAGGGAACATCAATTGTACGCCTAGTTCAACAAGTGCCAGTTTTGGTTGAAAGAGGTGTCGTTTTTGGGTCATATCATCTAAGGAGGAGGAGTATCGGTTGAGCCAGGAAAAGTGAGAGATGTGCTGAAATGGGAGTCCCCGCAAAATGTAAAGGAAATAAGTAGTTTTCTTGGAATGGCTGGATATTACCGTCGATTCATCAATGACTTTTCCAAAATAGCCAAGCCTATGACGGAGTTGCTAATGAAGCGGATGGCTTTCCAATGGACACAAGCTTGTCAATAATGTTTTGAGGAGTTGAAGAAAAGGTTGACAACAACCCCAATTTTCATATTGATGGACCTGAGCAATAGTTTTGATATTTTGCGTCGAGACAAGGACTTGGATGTGTGCTTATGCAAGAAGGCCAAGTGGTTGCATATGCATCGAGGCAATTGAAGAAACATGAGCAGAACTATCCATCACATGATTTGGAACTTGCAGCCGTGGTACACACATCGAAAATTCGGAGACATTATATTCTTGGACATAGGTGTGAAATTTATACGGATCATAAGAGTGTCAACTATATTTTCACACAAACGGATCTGAATTTGAGGCAACGAACATGGTTGGAGCTTATCAAGGATTATGATGTGGGAATCAATTGTAACCCAGGATAGGTTAATGTAGTGGCCGATGCTTTGAGTAGGAAAGTGGTAAGTGATCAGCTCATGATTCGAGAACTGCCATCCGAGTTACGCAAGGAGTTTGAACGGTTGAATCTCGGATTTGTGAATGAGATTGGAATAATGGAGTTAAATCTGACCTTGGAGCAAGAAATTCAGGAAGGTCAGGCCAAGGATGAGGAAATCCAAGAAATTAAGGAAAGGACCAAAGAGGGGATAAAATTCAGATTTGATGAGGATGAACATGGTACCTTATGGCTTGGAAAAAAGGATTGTCGTGCCTAATGTGAAGCATATTCGGGAGACAATATAAGGGAGGCACATGACTCACCTTACTCAATTCATCCTGATTGTACAAAGATGTACAAAGACTCGAAGACTTGTTATTGGTGGGCTAGCATGAAAAAGGACATAGCTGAATATGTAGCGTTGTGTGATGTGTGCCAACGGGTGAAGGCCGAACATCAAAGGCCAGCTGGATTATTGCAGCCATTGAAGATTCTGGAATGGAAGTGGGAATAAATTGGCATGGATTTTATCGTTGGATTGCCACGTACTCAGTCTGGTTATGACTCCATATGGGTAATTGTGGATCGGTTAACCAAGTCAACTCACTTTATTCCCATCAAGACCACCTTCAATGGAGAGAAATTGGTGGAACTGTATATGGGAAGAATTGTATATTTGCATGGAGTTCCAAAGAAGATAGTATCGGATAGAGGTTCTTAATTTACCAACAGGTTCTGGCAGATACTACATGAAGCATTGGGAACAAAGTTAAATTTTAGCTCAGTATATCATCCTCAAACGGATGGACGAACTTAGAGGACCGATCAAATATTGGAAGACTTGTTAAGAGCTTGTGCTTTGAAGCATGGAAGAAGTTGGGATGGTAGCTTGCCATTTGCAGAATTTTCATATAACAATAGTTACCAAGCAAGTTTGAAGATGGCACCATATGAAACACTATATGGAAGGATGTGTAGAGCACCTTTGTTTTGGAATGAAATAGGAGAATATCAACTATTTGGCCCTGACATGTTGCAAGACGCTGAAAAAGAAGTTTAGATCATCTGTGAGAACTTGAGGGCTCCTCAATCAAGGCAAAAAGGCTATGCGGACAATAGGAGAAGAAAACTAGCCTTTGAAGTGGGAGACTTTGTTTACCTCAAGGTGTCACCAATGAGAGGTCATAAGAGGTTTAATATGAGAGGCAAGCTAGCACCTCGATACATTGGACCATTCAAGATTTTGGAAAAACAGGGAGGTAGCATATAAAATGGAGATGCCAACTCATCTTTGAGATGTCATGATGTGTTTCATGTTTCCCAGCTCAAGAAGTGTTTAAGGGTGCCGGAAGAACAAGTGCCAATGGAAGAATTGGAGCTAGAGACAGATTTGACTTATGCTAAGCAACTGGTCAAAATCATGGAAACCAAGGAGAGAGTCACAAGGAACAAGGTTATTCGATGGTGCAAAGTTCAATTGGAAGCATCACACAGAATCGGAAGAAACATGGGAGTTTGAGGATGATCTCAAGAAGGAATTTCCCTATATCTTCTCTTCCACGTCGTATCTCGAGGGCGAGATTCATATTAAGGAGGGGTAGGTTTGTAACACCCTCATTTTCATCCATCATGCATTGCATTAATTTTTATACATGGTTAGAATTAAGCAATGTAAAAAGGAATGATTAAAAAATGAATTAGAAGCAAAACAACACATAAAAGTTTGTACAAGTACGGACTTGTCCGTTTGTACCCCGAACTAGTCCGGTTTCCCTCTCTGTTGCCCTCCGGACTTATCTGTTTTCGCTGCAGGCTAGTCCAATTGACTCACTGTTCTGTTCCGGACTTGTCCGTGATTGAGTGCGGACTAGTCTGATCTTTGGTCCGGTTTTTCCAATAAGTTGTCCAATCCTCGGACTTATTCGATCCATGCCAGACTTGACCGTTTTGCTCTCTGGACAAGACCATACTCGTCTGGACCTTCCAGCGGATTTGTTCGATATTGTTTCTGTTCCAAAACAGAATAGTCCAGTCCGTTGTGCGGACTAGTCTGGCCTACTGAGTTCCACTAGGTTTCTCTTATTTCCTCACGATTTGTTTTTGGGTAATCGCCTTATTTGGGCCCAAGGAGGTCGTGTCCAACCTCTTTGGAGCCCATGTGGGACCCCACACTGGCCTATACCCACCATAGACTTGAATTCCATCAAACCCTAGCCTCCACCTCTATATAAACAACCCCACCACTCAACCTTGCATCCTTTTGCCTCAAATGAAAGTCTACCGAAACCATAGTTCATGGAGGAGGGAGAAGGAGATCCCTAGAAAGGATAAGAAGAGGAGGAAACGAAAGAGGATCAAGTAATCAAGATCTTCATCGAGTTTTCATTCTTCATCGCCAATTCACCATCAACTCTTCATCATCAACCCTAGATCATCAAGACCCAAGTTTCATCTTCAATTCTTGATCTTTGGAGTTTTAAAAACGTGGTATACCTTCAACTTTCTCTTTTTCCACATCAATTCAACCTCAATTCTCCAAATTCTCGTAAAACAAGAAAACCCTGATCGCAGTCTGTCCAGGGCGGACTAGTCTGACCCCTGAAACCGGACTTGTCCGGCCTCTGAATCTGAATTGTGCTGAATTAATTCCAAATTGACTCGAATCAATTCCAAACTTGTCCAAACTTGTTAAAAACTATTAGAACCAGTTAGTGAACATTCAACTCATTAAAAATTTTCACTTCATAATTGCATTAATCATGCATGTCATGGCATATTGAGTACTTTATGAGCATTATTTGATTTAATTTTGTGTTTTGTATATTTGTCGCTCAGAATAGAAGGTGATGCGCTAGAGAGTGTTGCAGAGGACCTCCAATACCAGAATTTGAAGACTTTGATCCAAACCAAGCCCAAGAGCAAGGCAAGTGTCCTTGAACATATTGATCCTGCTTTGACAATAAATGTTTTGTTTGCAAAATTGCATGCTTGTGTCAATTTGATGGGAACTCCTATGGTAGGAAGTTTACTAGATTTGTTTAACCACCCTTGTCACCTGGAATATATGGTAGAGAGTTGGGAAGGGGTTTTTACCTTTTGCTTTGCTTAATTAATTGGGATGGGAAAACAACTATACCATTCAATTATGCATTTATGAGATTGTGGTTCATATGAACTGGTCAATATGATATGGTAATGGGTGATCTAAGCAAGTCTGTTATGTGGATTGGTTGGATGCTATGGTTGTTTGCTTGCTTTAGATTTAAGGATCGGTTTGTGGAGCGACAATTCAGAATTTACAGTGCCACCACGAGGCCAAGTATGGTTGTAGCGTAGCTGATTAATTAGGGTATTGGTAGTACTGCATGGATCATTTGGCGCACCGGGGAAGGGGAGTCGGATTGGGTTTGGATATGGTTGGCGGGACTCCATGGGATCCGAATGGCACAAGAGGGGACCCTTGGTTGAAGATGTGCTCAGTTGGAGACATCACCACTGGTAAAACCTCAGTGTGTCCATACATGCTAGTAGTCCCTTTGTAAAGGCTATTTTGTGATCTCTTGGCCATACACCAAAGAAGTGTAATCGGCATAAGGGAGGTTCTTTAGTCGCCGACGGGTGATGAAATCACAAACGTGTGGGTAATGTGGTACAACCTCTGCATAGTGTCTTAAAAACTATCATGACAGTTGTGCTCCCGGATATAAGCAACTTGGACCCTCACATGATTAGAGGAAACATGGTATTGGTATTTTGGATGGTTATGGTTGGTACTGGTTATGGGATGGTATTATGGTTTATGGCAATGGATATGGTTAATCGTAATGAGAAATCTGGATTATGGTTATGAAATATGGACTAATATGATGATAACTACATTGTTTATTATGGGTTTACTTCACATGCATATATTATATTGCTTTTCAAATGTTTTAATGTACTTTTAAGCACTTAACCTTTATTATATTCGTCATTTTAATCAGCTACATGTGATACTTTCCACAGTTGCTAAGTAAGACATGTAGTCACTCTTGAAATTCCCCCACCAACAGTTGCAGGTCAGGATTGGGAGTATAACGATGATAATGCGGAGTACTAGGCCGTGTCTGCCGTCAGCTTTGCCTGTGGTGTTGATTAGAGCTACACTATACCCTTTTGCTTATGCTGCTTAGTTTTCTTAGTTTACTGAGTTTAGATTATTTCCGCTGCATTAGTTGGACTTGTCATTTATATTCATTAGAGATTGTATTCTAGGATATTCATAATAGTGTAATAAAAGTGGTTAATTAATCTTTTTCTATAGTAATTTTCTGTAAATCCTATTGTAAATGCACTCGTGTATGTGTGTTGAACGTCCTGGGCACACATATGCGTTCACCTTGTTCATTTTCGGAACTGGGTGTCACAACGTCTCATCTGATTCACAGGCAACTTTTAATTTGACACGCGCCTCTTTGAAGATCATGTTAATTTGATTGCTTTGAGGATCTGATGTGGCGTATTCCCTCCTTACTCAAAAGATTGTCACATTTAGTTCAAAAATGAACTAAAGGTGACAATCTTTTGAGAAAGGTTGGATCTAGCTAGAGTGTTTTCACAAGTGCGTTCATTTATTCCTAAATAAGAACACGTAGAGGCAAGTTCCTACGATTGTCATTTGTTTGAAAGGAAGAGCACAACATGTTGGAAAATATATTGTACATGGCATGCGATTAATTTGATGAACCATGTTGTGAGTTGTGCTTAGATGGTACATTCTAACCTCAAACCCTCGAGGGAACATCCTTCCTGTCAAACATAGTATGGTATCTCTACTGATGAGAGGATATATATTAGTCTTCATTGGTGTGGAATTAGAACATACCAAGATCTTCCCAACCCACCACCGGGGGCGCACGATGGGGGTTAAGGTATGCCGGCACACTCAGACCGTGTACCCAGTCTTGTAGCTTATTTTGAACCTCTGACTAGCTACCTAGATGGTACGTACCTTCTATCCTCAAACCCTCGAGGGAACATCATTACACCATGCTCGGCTGAGCTTGGAACTCCTTCGAGATATCCTTTTGTAACCCCATCGATCGGCCGAGCGTAGCATGCGTGGACAACTAACATGCATGTGAAAGACCTCGATCATGTTTGATGACATTGAGGATCGGATGTGGCGTATATGTTTTCTCTTTCTGTTGAAATATCTCGTCATAGTTGAGTCTTATTGATCATGTTTGATGATGTTGAGGATCAAAAGAGCTAGCCGTGCGTTGTGCCAGTGGCTCTGGACCTAGTATTTTATGATAGGGTATGCCACATATAAAAATTTTCATATGTATTTATTTTTTTAATATAATTTTATAGATCGGCACTAAATAACATGATAATTCTTAAATTCAAAGAATTACTATATAAATAATTCAAATACAGTACCGATAGTTCACGACATAGTCATAAGTGAGACTCACATACTACTTGTGTGGCTTATTTAACCTTCGTATTCTAAAGGACATGAATTGCTTCATCCACTTCAAAGAAAATATATCACTTAGTAAATATTATCATCAAAATACTATCACATGTCTTATTCCAAAACATTGTTTTTACTAAAATCAATACAAATGCACCTTTACAGAAAACACCTTTTTCAAAACTCATTTTTGCCACTAGTAACACTAATACTCCTGTTTCTCAAAAGTTTATCATTTTTAGTTTAAAAATTAGAAGTGGTAATTGCTAAGGCTGGTCACTGCGCACAGACCACATGTAAAAAAAGACTTTTTACTCGACCCAGGGTATGTTGGGGCCCACTTAGCATACCCCTTTTGCTCCACCCTCGCGTTCTACCCGTGTGGGCTGCAAGATAGGGGTATTGGCGCATGTGGCAATCATCGGGGTAGGGTCACACAGTAGCAGGAACAGTGCAGTGCGCCCGCAGCTGTATCGCTGTAAGATTTGGAGTGTGAACGTATGTGGCAACCATATGTGTAGGGTCGCACGGAGATGGCTGTGCGGCGCTGCCATAGGGAATTTGATACCGCACCAAGGGGGTTAAAGGAGATGTTTTTTGATAATGCATAGGACACATTGTTCGTGAACATAGAAGACATTTTTCATTAACATAAATACAACACTTATATTACAAACAAGAAAAAAGAAAAACACATAGAAATCAAGAAAAAAAACTACTCCTAATCCTACTCTACTCGAAGGAATCGTCCACCCCCTTTTCCTCCGCCGCTGCATCCGCCAGTGGCGCCTCCTCCTCCACCTTCGCCGCCACATTTGCCGATGGCACCTCCTCCTCTGCCGCCGCATATGCCAGCGGCGCCTTCTCATTCGCCTCCATCACAAGACCAAACTTCCGAGCAACGGCATTCACCAGTTGCCAACGGAAGTCCACCCCAGACTCCAACCCGATCGTCTCGTAGAGGGCGTCAAGACGAGCGGCTACAAAGCTTAACCAGAAGCAGTAGTAGCTGGCGGAGTCCATGCTAGTGTGGTGAGGTATGCTCTCAAGACCCTGATGGCATTAGGAGAGAGGTGTATTGTTAAATACATCATGCACCATTTTGTCGAGCGCTCTTGCGCTCTCGTCGGCGGCGGACACGTCATTGATGACCTCCTTAAGCCAGCGCTCAAGTTCGTCGATGCGAGCGGTGAAGACGCGGACAGTCTCATCAACCCAGTCCGGCTGAGGAGGTGCAGGCGCTGCGGGCAGAGAAGGGGTGGAGGAGGTGCGGGTGCCGCCTCCAGCTCCACCGGCATTGGCGGCAACAAAAAATAGAGGAGGTTCGAAGAACACGATGGCCTAGATCACTTCGGTGCGGGGCCACCCATTTGTGCGGCGATGGAGGTGCGTAGAAAGAGCGAGAGGTGGTCAACGATGCAGCGCAGAAGCAAGAGGAGAAGTTTGGAGGACACGATCGATGGAGGGGTGCGTTGGAAAAGCAAGAGGATAGTGTGCCTATATAGCGGGTCGTCATCTAAGCGCACGAGTGGAGATGATCGGACGCTTCAAAAACTGTGTTGTTGAACCAGTGGGTCAGTCAGAGTTACTCCAAACTGTGGTTTGCCTTCTCTCAGTTATCGCAACGGCTTGATGCAACTTCTCTCTTGTGCAAACCTTCCTCTACCTCTAGTTTAGATTTTTGGAAACAGGCGTGGATATATATCACTGATACAATTACGATATGAGTGGAGGAGTTTCCAAATTTGACGGGCCCAAGCCCCGAGTAAAGAAAGTATGAAGATTTTTGAATCTGATATACTCTTTACATTTTTAATTCTTATCACTATGACCAAAAGTTGCATTGTCTCAATGAAACACCACAGACAACAACTTTTCTTCATGGAAAAACATTTATTTCTTTAAGTTACATTGTTAGTTGGAAGAGTTTATGTGAAAGAATACAATAATAGTAGGATTGAGATCTTGTGTTTTAGAAAAAAAGAATTATACAATTTTCCTAGAGAGTTGTTTGTCTTCTCTAGTTATTGCAAAGGCTCGACGCGTCCCATCGGCTTCACGGACAATTTTTAATTTGACATGCAAAAGGCCCAGAGTATGCAACGGCCCACCTGGCATACTTTGTAGGTCCGTCCCACGGTGTTCGTAAGATCTAGTGCGAACAATTTCCACGAGGTGCAGAAGATTCATGTGAACGCGCGTGGCAATCGATCGAGAGTCCATATTTTTTTGAAAGATTTGACCGTTGCCGACACATATTAATAAGTAAGATGGAAAAAAAATAAAGTTTGATTACAAGCCCCTGTAATCAATAGCGATCGAGAGTCCATATCGAATCTATAATAATTGTCATGATCATGTATGATGTTGGACATGAATGCATGTGAAAGAGAGCTTGCGATCATGCATGCATGTTTGATCATGTTTTGAGAATTTTTGCGCCCTTTCTTGAGGATCATGTAAATTTGATGGTTCTGCATAAAGGATGTGGCGTACGTGTCTTCACAAGTGTGTTCATTTGTTCCTAAAATTAGAACATGTAGCGGCTAGAGCCCACGGCTGTCGTTTCATCGAAAAGACGAGTGCAGCATGCTCGAATATATATTACACATGGCAGCATGCTAATAATTTGATGAACCACAAAGAAAGTTGTGCCTAGATGGTACTCCCTCCGTCCCGTTCTAACTCTATTTCTAGAATTGGTCAAAGTCAAGCTAATCTAACTTTGATTATTTCATAGAGAGAAATATTAACTTCAAAACACCATTCTAGTACCATTAGATTCACCATTAAGTATATTTCCACATATTTTTTGTTTTACAAATACTTATACTTTTTTCTATAAACTTGATCAAATTTAAAGAGTTTGACTTTGACCATTTCCAGAAACAGAGTTAGACTGGGAAAGAGGTAGTAGTACATTCTTACTCAAACCCTCGAGGGAACATCCTTCCTGTCAAACATAGTATGTTATCTTTATTGATGATAGGATATTATTCTTCATTAGTGTGGTAGATAAACTAGCATATGGGTTGAGAGTATACTCCCTTCTTTCTCAAAATATTGTCACCTTTAGTAAAAAAAGAACTAAAGGTGACAATCTTTTGATAAAGGAGTGAGTACATTGTAGAGAAATAGCATGCAGGGACAACAACTAACATGCATGTGAAAGACATCGAACATGCAAAAGACCTCGATGCATATAAAATAACTTGCGTGTTTAAAAGCACTCGCCTCATCCCGCACCACTGATCTAACCAACAGTGATGGCATGGAGGCCGAAGCAAAAAAATCTAGAACTTGAGCGTTGCATCTGTAAATTACCTACTGGGATGATCGAGGGCAGCCGATTTACAAACTCGGTGTTTAGATCAATATTCGCTGGAGAGTAGCTTGCGGCCGACCATGAAAGAGACAAAGGCATCGATGCAGGCACAGTTGATTTGCTCAACGGAGACATTGAACGCGTCCTAGTGGCTCGTCCTCACCCGGTAAGGCTTCTCCAGGTCGACGCTCACGATGTCCTTCGTCGTGAGCTTGGCCAGGTCCACCGTTTTGGCCACCTTAGCTGCTAGTCCTTCCAGAGTTGGTCGACATCACCCTCCATGCCCATGTTGATCAAGCGGTAGTCGGAATCGCCGAGGAAATCTTCCAGCCTGTCGGCGAAATAGTCAGCGTGGATGACCTGGAAGATGATGCAGCAGCGGCCGATGCAGAGCAGTAGAATGACGACAGGGTTATGATCTGCGGAGTAGCTGGTGCGCCACTCGACGTTGAGCCTGGCGACGAGCTTGTGAAAGCACCAACGGTGCAGGCAAGGACCTCGTGGAGCCATTCTTCCACGGCCCCGCTGGAGGACGTCACGATGGTGGTGATCACATCGTCCTCGAACATCATGTTGTACACCTAAGTCCCCACCATTGGGTCATCTCCTTGTCCCTACAGTTGCGGTTTGCGGCTGCATAGCACAACTTCTCTCATGTACAAATCTTCCTCTACCTCTAGTTTGTATTTTGGAAACAGGTGTGGATATATAGCAGTTACGATATGAGTGGAGGAGTTTCCAAATTTTACGGGCCTGAATGTAGGCCTAGAGGGGGGGTGAATAGGCCTTTTTGAATTTTTCTCGGTTCCTGTAACACTCAACAACACAGTCTATACCAGAGATATCGGACTAGTCCGGTAAAGTGCGGACTAGTCCGGTTTTCACGGGCTTAGTTGATCAAGTTCAGTCAATTTGATTGATTCGTTAATGTAGGCAGCGGAAATATAGACTTAACTAACAGTTTAATAGTTGTATGTCAACATCTATGACAATTAAGGCTCTTGTTTAACAAATTAACTCAAATTGAACAAAATGAATCAAACCCTAGATTAAGTTGATCAATTAAGATGAAGAACACAAAAGGACAAGACACAAGATTTATCCCGTGGTTCGGCTACCACGAAGGCAACCTACATCCACGTTGAGGAGCCCACAAAAGGACCGGGTCTTCTCCAACCCTTCCCTCGTCGGATCGCCACGAAGGCCAATCCTCTTCCACTAATCACAAAGGGGTAAATAACCAAGTTGAAGGGGCGTTCTCACACGTTGAGAGCTCCCTTGATTACAACTTACAAAGCCACCAATAACACACTCGAAAATTACAAATTGAAATGCAAGAGTGTGTTAGAGAATCAAACCAAGAGCTCAATGATGTGTGCCAAGTGTCTCTCCAATGATCTAGAAGTGATCTTCAATAGATTGATCGATTTTGCACTTAATTTCGTGGAGAGAGGTGGTTTTTGAGTCTCTTGTGAGGTGTGACGGCGCTAGGGTTCGAGAGCTTTTGAAAGTGGGCCGTGCACCTCTATTTATATGGGGTTTCTAAAAGTGACCGTTAGGGTTTAGAAAGATCGGACTAGTCCGTGGTGGTCACCGGACTAGTCCGGTGTGCTGTGTGTAGCAAGCCCTAAGTGTCTAGGAATATCGGACTAGTCCGTTTGAAAACAGACTTGTCCGATTTCGATACTGGAAATCTTCAGACTAGTCCATTTGCCATCGGACTTGTCCGGACACATGAAACCATAAGTGTTTAGAATGACAAGTCCGCACTTGGAGGACTTGTCCGATTTAGATCAGTGTGTATATCGGACTAGTCCGTGTAGACACCGGACTTGTCCGAAGTGGATCAGAATGAATATCGGACTAGTCCGGACTACAACGGACTTGTCCGATTTTGTGTGACTTGTGCATTGTGTTGAGGACTAGTCCGCATTGGGGAGGACTAGTCTGAAGTGAATCAGAAAGATATCGGACTAGTCCGGTGGGGACCAGACTTGTCCGATCTAGTGCAGAATGGGATATCGGACTAGTCCGGCTATTTTCGGACTAGTCTGGTCCTGTATAACTTTGTGCATTGTGTGTGTGTGCTTGAAAGTGATTGAGCTCTTCGATGTGTTTCCTTAACACACTCCATACATAATAAACTACTATTTTCTTTTTCTTGAGCTCACATTTACTTTGCTTCTCATTTCCCTTCTTTTGGCATTTTGCTCATTTTTCATCATCTGCCTGCATTCATCTCAACAAAAGGATTAGGATCCCAATTGCTTGTCATAAATCATCCAAAACCCACAAGGGAGTCCTAGATGCACTTTCAATCTCCCCCTTTTTGGTGATTGATGACAACCAATTGAGATTTCACAAAATAAGGCAAAAATTTGAGATTTTCATAAAGTATGCACATATGACTCAAAAATACATCAAGCAACAAGAGAATTATTCATATGTGCATTTTTTATGGTGGGATGCATATTAAGTGCATGAATACATTGAGAATGACAGAATTTACATTAATCAACCGATACAAAGTGCATATGACATTCCAGGAGCAAAAATGCAGTTTTCATCACATAGTCACAAATAAATTGAGCAATTCATCACAGGACCAAACTTAATAGGAAAACAGAGTTAAACTATTTCAATCACAAATAAAAGATAAAGAGAACTCTCTCCTCGCACTCTACCACAGCTAAAGCTAAGACTCCCCCTCAATCTCTCCCCCTTTGGCATCAAGACACCAAAAAGAAGGAGAGGAGGGCCCTAGGGTCTTCACTCTTCGCTGTCGGTCCTCTCGTCATCGTCTTCATCTTCTTCGCTTTCCGCTTGACGAGGAGGAAAGGGAGGATGAGGAGCAGAGCTGCTCGATCCCCCAATGCCAAAGTAGGCAAGCTCAGAGGGGTTCAGAGGCCCGAGCTCGGTGATGTCAAGATCAGAATCTTCAGAAATTACTGGAGATCCAATGGGGTTGATCTCTAGCTTTTCACTCAGTTGCTTCATGTTGGCTTTAATGTATCTCATATCCTCCTTCCTCTTCTGGTTGAGTTTATGAAGCTTTACTTCAGTCTTCTTGCAGGAGGAGAATATGGCGGTCAGGTACTTGAGGATCCCACTAGCTGATCCTCTATGAGGGGCTTCCCTGGAGGTAGGGACAGCCCTGGCAGCATCTCCTTCTCTTGCCGATGCCTCAGGACTTGAGACCGGCGAGGGAGCAGCCTGGACACTCACAGGCTGAGGCTTCTGAGGCCTCAGAGGAGTGTGCTCCACATTTTTCACGAACTCAATACCTGTGACTTTCTCAATCATAAACATCAGGTAGGGAGCATAGCCACAAGACCTATTTGGAGGGCTTGAGATGTTGACCATGTCATTCCATATGTAATCTGCAACATCAAACTGCCTCTTCTTGCTTATGACCCTCATTAGAGTCCGGAGGTAGCCCTGTACACTCCCTGCATCCCCATCCTTGGGGGCAATGGTCTTCCGAAGAACTCTGTTCAGGACAACAAAGAAGGGCTTCATGTTCTTTGTTAAGGGAGGAACATACTTAGAGTTGGGCTCATACATGAACTTCATTCCGTCCCTCTCAATGACCCCTATGTTGTGGATGATCAGCCTATCATTGTCAGAGGTGTCCAGATGAAGCAGATTATTGAAGTCCTCTTGAGTGATACTATACTTGGATCCGTGGTTCATCCAAGTCACACTCTCTTCATCTTCACTCGAGAAGTGGCACGTTGCATAGAACTGTGCAATCACCTCATCATTCTAGTTATGCCTGAAGGCAAAGAGATCCTTCAGGCCATGCCTCTCAGCTGCTGCAATAACTTCATCAAAAGCTGAGCACTTCTTCTTCTCTAGGTAGGCCCAGTCAATCCACTGACTGCGCACCACCGGAGTCTTCATTGGCAGGTAAACCAGCCTGTAGAAATCTGCATGGAAGTTTGTCCAAAACCTTCCATCACCTGTCTGCTTTGGCCTTGCATAGCAATCAATGCTTCTGAGCTTGGCTGCCACATCACTTCCTTTTCCCATTGAATTTCTCTTCATTGGGGTCCCGGACCCCTTCCCTGGGAGCATGGAGCTTCAAGGGCCCAACTGGCCCCGTTGCTACTCCCTTGCCCTTTCCTTTTGCTTGACGAAGGCCGCTTGTAGACGGAGCAGCCTTCGAGGCGGCCTTCTTGACACAAACCTTCCTCCGAACTTGGGGAGGGGAAGTAGCAGGCTCGGAAGGTCTTTCTTGGCGTTTCTTGCCAAGTCCCGCCAAGGACCGAGGTGCCAGCTCGTGGTCCAACTCGGCCTCAAAGTCGGAGATCTCGTTGTCGGAGCTCGACATGATCTGAGAATGATTGAGCAAGAATAATGACAAGTTATACAAGGCATTGGTAAGGCAAGATAGCAATGGATGACATTAAGGAATTAAGGAATTAGGTTTCAGGTTCAGAAACATCGGACTTGTCCGGTGCTCACGCACGGACTAGTCTGGGGTACCGGACTTGTCCGTGTATGGACCGGACTAGTCCGGTGTTCATCCTCAAAAACCTAACATATTGGTCAAGGGATGATTCCTAATGCAAATCTAGTCTAGCATACACGTAGTACATCAAATAAGCATGTATCTAGTGAAGGATGCTAGGCTATACGATCAACAATGGAGAAAAACAAGATTTCTAGGGTTTGAAGAAATTTACCGAAGAAATCGATGGAGGCTTGAAGTGTTGGGGGTTGGAGGTCGGACTAGTCCGATAGCTTCAATCCCCAAGAGGTCAAGCTCGATCTCCGCCCAAATGTGGACTTTTTCGACGGAGGGAGGAGAAAATCGCCTTGGGAGCTCGAGCGCAAGAGAGAGGAGGCGTGAGCAAAAGTGGGGATGAGGAGATTAGGGTTTGGTGGCGGCTAGGGTTATGGACACGAAAAATCGGACAAGTCCGGACATGACCGTACTAGTCCAAAGTCATCCAGAGACCTATATCGGACTAGTCCGTGGTATATCGGACTAGTCCAGCCTAACCGGCACTCTGCGGACTAGTCTGCATGGGCGGACTAGTCCGGGTAACCACGGACTAGTTCGTGGTCACCAGGAAAGAATTGCATAGCCCATTCATATATATTTGAAGGTTCAATAATAGAGAATAGAGGGGCAAAACAAATCAAGTAATCTTGATGAATTTGACCAGTAAGCATACAACAATCATACAATGATCAAAATTCATCAAGATCTAATAATTGACATAGTTTTTCGAGAGAAAAATGGAGAGGGATGATTTTCACAATTCAATCAACATTTTGAAGCAATCATACAGGTATGCAACTTTTCAAGCCACACTCCGAGAATCAAGAATATTTAGCTCATTTCGGAGTTTGCAAAAACGCTTTTCATCAAGTGGCTTGGTGAATATGTCGGCCAATTGTTTTTGGGTGTTGACATGTGAGATGGTTATGTCTCCTTTCATGGAATGGTCTCTCAAGAAATGATGTCTTATGTCTATGTGTTTAGTCCTAGAGTGCTCAACTGGATTGTGGGCTATTTTAATGGCACTCTCATTATCACAAAGAAGAGGAATACGGTTCATATTGTAACCGTAATCCCTTAGAGTTTGTCGCATCCAAAGGAGTTGTGCACAACAACTCCCGGCTGCAACATACTCCGCTTCGGCTGTGGATAATGCAATGGAATTTTGTTTCTTAGATGACCAAGAAACTAAAGATCTTCCTAGGATTTGGCATGTGCCAGAGATGCTTTTTCTGTCAACTTTGCACCCGGCATAATCTGCATCGGAGTAACCAATGAGATTGAATTTGAAGCCTTTTGGGTACCAAAGACCAAGGTTGGGTGTATGAACTAAATATCTCAAGATTCGTTTTACGGCTATCAAATGACATTCCGTGGGGTTGGCTTGAAATCTTGCACACAAACATACACTTAACATAATGTCTGGCCTAGATGCACATAAGTAGAGTAAAGATCCAATCATGGAGTGATATACCTTTTGGTCGACGCTTGGTCCATCTTCATTGAGATCCAAGTGGCCATTCGTAGCCATGGGAGTCTTTATGGGCTTTGCCTTGTCCATGCCAAACTTCTTGAGTATGTCCTGCGTGTACTTGGTTTGGCTTATGAATGTTCCTTCCCTTTCTTGCCGCACTTGGAATCCCAAGAAGTACTTCAATTCTCCCATCATTGACATTTCAAACCTGTCTGTCATAATTCTACTAAATTCTTCACAGAAGGATTGGTTAGTTGACCCAAAAATTATATCATCAACATAGATTTGGCAAATAAAAAGATCATTATCTAGATTCTTAGTGAATAATGTATAATCTATTTTGCCAATTTGAAAACCATTATCAATTAAGAAATCTCTAAGACACTCATACCAAGCTCTAGGAGCTTGTTTGAGGCCATAGAGAGCCTTACGTAGTTTATATACATGGTCGGGGAACTCTTCCTTGATCGGTCCGTTGAGGAAGGCACTTTTTACGTCCATTTGATACAGCTTGAAATCATGGTGAGTAGCATATGCAAGTAATATTCTAATTGATTCAAGCCTAGCTACTGGAGCAAAAGTCTCATCGAAATCCAAACCTTCGACATGTGAGTAACCTTTGGCCACAAGTCGTGCCTTGTTTCTTGTCACCACTCCGTGTTCGTCTTGCTTGTTGCGGAAGACCCACTTGGTGCCCACTATATTTGCATTGGGTCTTGCCACAAGTTCCCAAACCTCATTTCTCTTGAAGTTGTTCAACTCTTCTTGCATTGCCACCACCCAGTCCGGATCCTTCAATGCATCCTCAGTCATGCGTGGTTCCAAAAAGGAGACAAACGAGTAATGCTCACAAAAATTAGCTATACGAGATCTAGTGGTTACTCCCTTTTGGATGTCACCGATGATGTTGTCGATTGGGTGATCCCTTTGAATGCATTGGTGTACTCTTGGGTGTGGCACTTGGAGAGTTGTGTGTTGGTGATCATTTTCTTCTCCCCCTGAGTGGTTGCCCTCGTTGATTTGTTGATCATCTTCATATTCTTGTGATTGATCTTGTATATAAGCTCCCCCTTGATTGTTGATCTCCTCTCGTGGTTCACTTTCCTCTTGTATTTTTGACGATGACTCTTGTGGTCGAACTTCGCCTAGAGCCATTCTCTTCAATGCTTGATAAGGAGCTTCTTCTTTACCTAATTCACATTGATCAACTTGCTCCTTTTGGGAGCCATTAGTTTCATCGAACACTATGTCACGTGCCACTTCAACAAGTCCGGAGGCCTTGTTGAAAACACGATAGGCGTAAGTGTTCGAATCATAACCAAGCAAGAAACCTTCATCGGACTTCGAAGCGAACTTTGAAGTCCTGGGCTTCTTGTTCAAAATATAACATGGAGAACCGAAAACTCTAAAATATGAAATGCTTGGTTTGTTACCGATGAGTAGCTCATAAGGAGTCTTCTTTAGTAGTCGATGAAGGTAGAGTCGATTTGCGGCGTGGCAAGCGGTGTTAATTGCTTCCGCCCAAAATCGATCCGAAATCTTGTATTCATCGAGCATTGTTCTTGCCATCTCTATGAGCGTTCGGTTCTTCCTTTCGGCAACTCCGTTTTGTTGTGGAGAGTATGGTGCTGAAAATTCGTGCTTGATTCCCTCCTCATCAAGGTACTCCTCCACTTGTATGTTCTTGAATTCCGTGCCGTTGTCGCTCCGAATACTCTTGATCGATAGTGAGAACTCGTTTTGCGCTCTCTTGAAGAATTTCTTGAGTGTCCCTTGTGTTTCTGACTTGTCATGCAAAAAGAACACCCAAGTGAAGCGGGAAAAATCATCAATAATGACTAAACCGTATTTATTACCGCCGATGCTTATGTAAGCAATTGGGCCAAACAAGTCCATATGAAGTAGTTCGAGCGGTCTTGTCGTAGTCATGATGTTCTTTGCGGGATGATGTGCTCCAACTTGCTTCCCGGCTTGGCACGCGCTACAAGGCCTGTCTTTCTCAAAAACAACATCTTTCAAACCTCGGATGTGATCGCCCTTGAGGAGTTTTTGAAGATTCCTCATACCAACATGTGCTAGCCGTCTATGACACAGCCAGCCCATGTTGGTTTTTGCAATCAAGCATGTGTCGAGTTCGGCTTTATCCTTGTTGAAGTCAACAAGGTAAAGCTTTCCCTTCAACATACCCTTGAATGCAACGGAACCATCACTCCTCCTTGAGACGATCACACCCTCCTTAGTGAACAGGCAATTATAACCTTTGTCACATAATTGAGATATGGACAGCAGGTTATAATCTAAAGATTCAACATGTAAAACATGAGAAAGAGTGTGTTCAAAGGATATTGCTATTTTACCGGTACCGAGGACCCTTCCTTGACTATTATCTCCGAAGTAGATTCCTTCGTTTGGGTCCTCATTTTCTTCATATTCCACGAACATCCTCCTTTCTCCGGTCATGTGGTAGGTGCATCCACTATTTAGCACCCATTTGGATCCACCGGAGGAGTAGGCCTGCAGAAACAAGTTATGTCTTGGTTTTAGGTACCCAAGCTTGCTTGGGTCCTTGGAGGTTAGTTACAATACATTTGGGCACCCACACATGGGGTTTTGTGTTCCCATGGCGTGGCCCAGCATAATAAGCAAAAACTTTACCAAGATTGTTTCTCATTAATACATAAGATGCATCAAAGGTTTTGAACAAAAGTTGTTGTTGTTTGTTGATCAGACTAGTCTGGGTGATCGGACTTGTCCGTATGACCGGACTTGTCCGGACCACAACCGGACTAGTCCGGTGTTCATGAGAGTTCAGGTTTTTAACTTTCGAGTTACCAGATTGTGATGGTCCTCCCTTCACAAAGGTAATCTTTCCCTTGTTATTCTTATGACTTCCAGCATTTTGCTTTCCATCATAAGAGTAACCAATGCCATACTTGACATTTGGAGGTATTTGGACCAAGTATGCACTACGTGCATAGTTGATCCTCTCCTTGTCAAATATTCCATATTGGGTAGGATTTTTATCCTTTGTGGAGGTAGACTTTTCCTTCAAACTGGTGTTGATTTTACTACATTTGCACATATGAACAAGATTAGTTGAAGTGGGTTGAGAAGGTAGACTTGAAGAGGAGGAAGATTCACTTAGCTTGAGTGACTCAACTTGCACTTCAAGGATCTTGTTAACCTTGATCAGGTCATCAAGTTGATCCTTGATTGCAACGTTTGAGTTGGTTAACTCCAAGCAAGTTTTCTTGCTTGAAGCTAGCTCAAGCTCTAGTGAGTTGTTTTTCTCCTTTTCAAGAACTAGAAGATTGTCAAGTTTGACATACTTCTCCTTTTGGTAGATAATCATGTCCTCTTGATGATCAATTAGCTGTTCCTTCTCAACAAGTTGGTCAAGTAAAAATTTCATTTTAGCAGCAGTTTTTCTGTCTAATCCCATTAACATATCTTCATCACCACTATCTAGTTCATCATTACTTGAGTAGGAATGCATGGAAGGAGTTTTGATGTTTACCTTGCGTTTACCTTCCTTTGCCATGAGGCAAGTGCCATGTCCTTTCTTTGTACCGAGCGTGGGGAAGAGTGTAGGTTTCTTGGACGTGCTTTCAATGGCTATGCTAGCCATCTCTTCTTCATCGGATGATGAAGACTCATCGTTTGAGTCCCACTCCTTTCCAATGTGTGCTTGTTCAGCTTGTTTCTTCTTCTTGAAGAATTTCTTCGGTTGAGGCTTGACTTCTTTATTCTTCTTCTTGTTGTCCTCATATGGGCAATCGACTATAAAGTGGTTATACTCACCACAGTTATAGCACGCCCGCCTCATCTTCGGCTTTGTCCTCTCTTTGTACTTGCCTTCACTTGATTTTGTTCCCTGTCTTTTCTTCAATATTCTTTTGAACTTTTTCATGAACAAAATCATATCCTCTTCATCCAGCTCACTGCTTTCATCATCTCTGTCCTCCTCAAGCTGTGCTTCTCTTGCTTCCTTGGATAGTGGCTTGAGTGTGGACTTTAAGGCAACTCCCTTCTTCTTGGCCGATGTGAGGTCGGCTATTTCTTTGACGTGCTTGGCTTGTTTCTCCATCATTTCAAAGTTGATGATTTTGCCAAGCAGCTCATCTGGAGTCATCCTCTTGTACCCGGGACTCTCTCTGATCATAGAGTGTAACACCCTCATTTTCATGCATCATGCCCTACATGCACTCATATACATGTTTAACATTAACCCATAACAAGAGGAACAAGTTTAAAATTGATTTGGAGCAAAACCGCACTTAAAAATGTAGGAAAGTGCGGACTAGTCCGGTTTTGCTGAGGACTAGTCCGATTTCTCTCTGTCTAAAAACGTACTTGTCCGTTTTTGCTGCGGATTAGTCCGATATTTGCCTCTGGACAACTTCGGACTTGTCCGATTTTGTGCGGACTAGTCCGGTATTCCATGAATCCTTGAAAATTTGCTAAGTCCCTGGACTTTTCCGGACTAGTCCGGTGTTCCAGTGGACTTGTCCGTTTTCCTTTCTGACTAAGATCGGACTTGTCCGATTTTAGGCCAGACTTGTCCGATTTTCTCTCTGGACGACTTCGGACTAGTCCGGTCCTGTCCGGACTTGTACGATATTTCGCGACTCCGAGTTGATCTTTTGTTTTACGACTTGTTTCGTGGGTTTCACGTTATGTGGGCCTAGGGACGTCGTGCCCAACTCTTTTAGAGCCCATGTGGGACTCTAAATCGGCCTGTACTCATCCTAAACTCGAAATCCATCTAACCCTAGCCTCCACGCCTATATAAACAACCCCACCCCTTGGTTTGACATCTATTTGCCACTTTTCCACCCACCCAAACCCTAGTTCGTGGGGAGCCACCATCAAGGAGGGAGGAGAAGATCCCGAGCAAGAGGAAGAAGAGGAGGAAACGAAGGAGGATCAAGATCTCCACCAAGTTTCGTCCTTCACCACCAATTCATCTCCAAGTTCATCACCAACCCTAGATCATCAAGATCCAAGTGTTACCTCCAAGTTTCTTGGTTCATTGGAGTTATAAACACCTGGTATACCTTCTATTCTCTTTTCCTTATGCGAATTCAACCCATAATCTCCAAATTCACGTCGATCTAGAAAACCCTAATCTGCTAATCTCGCAGAGTGCGGACTTGTCCGGTCCCTAGCGGACTAGTCCGATCTTTCTGGTTAAATTGTGTTGAATTAATTCTAAAATTTGATCTAATCGACCCCAAACCTGTATAAACTTGTTAAAATCTACTAGAGCTAGTTAGTGATCATTAAAAGCAATCTAGCAACAAGTTCTACCTTGCATTTGCATCAATTATGCATGTCATGACATATTGAGTAATATTTGTGCACTCTTTGTTGTGTTTCTTGTCTTGTATGTTTATTGTGTGGATTAGACGGATTTGCGCTAGAGAGTGCCACGGAGGATCTACGACATCAAGAGTTTGAAGGCTTTGACCCTAATCAACAGCAAGAGCAAGGCAAGTGTCCTTGAAGCATATTGATCCTGTTTTTAAAATAAATGTTTTGTTTGCAAAACTGCATGCTTGTGTCAAATTGATGGGAAATCCTATAGTAGGAAGTTTACTAGATTTGCTAAACCACCCTTGTCACCTGGAATTTATGGTAGAGAGTCGGGAAGGGTTTTTACCTTTTTGCTTCGCTTAATTAATTGGGATGGAAAAACCAACACTACAAATTTAATTATGTACTAATGGTATTCTGGTTAATGTGAACTGGTCGATACGGTATGGTAAAGGGTGATCCAAGCAAGCCTGGTATGTGGATGGGTTGGATGTTATGGTGGTTTGCTTGCTTTAGATCTAAGGACCGGTTCATGCGAGAATAAGCCAGGACTACAGTGCCACCACGAGGCCAAGTATGGGTGCGGCGTAGCTGATTAATTAGGGCTTTGCTAGTGCTGTTTGGACCATTGTGGATGCTCGGGGAAGGGGTAGTCGGATTGGGTTTGTTGATGATTGGTGGGACTACCCTGGGATCCGAATGACTCAAGAGGGGGCCCTTGGTTGAAGATGTGCTCTACGGGAGACATCGCCACCGGTGAAACCTCAGTGGGGTCTAAATAGGCTAGTAATCCCTTTGTAAAGACTATTTTGTGATCTCTTGGCCACACACCAACGGAAGTGTGTAATGTGACCGACGGGTCATGGGCATAAGGGAGGTTCTTAGTCGCCGAAGGGTGATGAAATCACGAACACGTGGGTAAAGAGGTACAAACTCTGCAGAGTTAATTAAAACTATCATGATAGCCGTGCTCCCGGTTATGAGCACCTGGACAACTTCCGTGATTAGAGGGAAATTGGGATTTGGGATGGTTATGGTTATGATAATGGTTATGGTTACGGATTAATTTCTGGTATTGAATATGGTTATTGACGATGGTGAAAACTGGAATTTTTTATGATGGTATTGAATTCAGATTTGGTATTACAGTATTACTTATGATTATGATGGGTTTACTTCACATACTTATACTATATTGCTTTTCGAATGTTTAAATGTACTTTTCAGCACTTTGCCATTATTATTGTCGTCATTTGAATCAGCCACATGTCATACTTTCCACACTTGCTGAGTACGACATGTACTCACTCTTGCAATCCCCCACCCCAACAGTTGCAGGTCAGGACTGGGATTTTAATGGCGATAATGCGGAGTTCTAGGCCGTGTCTACCGTCAGCTTTGCCTGTGGTGTTGATCGGAGCTGCGCATATATACCCTATCGCTTATGCTTAGTTGCTTAGTTTGCTTAATTAGTTTATTCCCGCTGCATTAGTTGAACTTGTCATTAATATTTATTAGAGCTTGTATTCGAGGATAAAATGGTTTGTGTAATGAAATTTGGTTAATTAATCTTGTCTTGTGGAAATTTTCTGTATACTCTTTTGTGATTGCACTCATGTATGTGTGATGAACATCCTGGGCACACATATGTGTTAGCTTGGTTCATTTTCGGAACCGGGCGTCACAGATTGGTATCAGAGCCACAGGTTGACCGTAGGATGGAGCCTAGATAGAATGGACACTTTAGAGCACATAGGAGCACTCAGGAATCGGTGTGTTTTTGCTTAGAGTGCTGTTTGCTATATATATTGTTTGCTTGTGTGCTTAATAGTGGATTTTGGGCTGCTTTAGCATTGCCATGTCCACCTAGGCTAGTGTAGCTAGTTGGTCAGCTTCATATCCCTTGATGCATATAGTTGGGGACGTTCTCTAATTCTTACCTACTGCTTTTCTTCAGATGGTGAGGACTCGTAACCAGAGGGATGGCAATGATGAAGAGGAGAACAATGGAGTGCCTCAGAACAACAATGGGCAAGGATCTACTCAGGGAGCTATCAACATCGAGCAGCTATTGGCCATGCAAAACCGGCTCATGCAGACCATGGTACAGACTATGGGACAACTGCAGGCTGGCAATATCAACAATCAGTCCCACGTGCCTCCACCGCCACCCCCACCTCCTCATAACCGACTGGGAGAGTTTATGAGGACTAGGCCGCCAACCTTTGCTCAAGCTGCTGACCCTATGGATGCGGACGATTGGCTCAAGTCCATGGAGAAGAAGCTGGCTATTGTCCAATGCAGTGACCGGGAGAAGGTCTTGTTTGCTTCTCATCAACTAGTTGGAGCAGCTGCGGATTGGTGGGATTCTTATTGCAATGCTCATGAGAACCAAGAGAGAATTACTTGGGCCGAATTCAAGGAAAATTTTCGTTCTCATTACGTGCCCGAGGGTGTTATGATATTGAAGAGGCAAGAATTTGAGAATTTAAGGCAAGGAAGATCAAGTGTGAGTGAATATCTCAATAAATTCACTCAACTCTAAAGGTACGCGCCTGAGGATGTTAGCCCGAACAGCCGGAAGCAATACTTGTTCATGAGGGGATTGAACAATACGATCCAAGTGCAATTGCTCAACGGTGATTATGTCAATTTCCAGAAGCTTGTGGACAAAGCAATTGTGGTTGAGAACAAGATCCGTGAGATGGAGCAAGAAATCAAGAGGAAGGCGCCATATCAAGGACAGCAACAAGGAAGTAATGTGCGCCCTCGCTTTGCGCAGCCCAATGCGCCTCATTACAGCTCCTCTATTCCTGCTCAGTGCCCTGGTTATGCACCGTGCCCAACTCAGTTTGTGCAGCAGCGCCCTGTCATGCAAGCACCTAGGCCTCCGATGCCTTATGCACCTCGTGCTGATGTTCCTGGAGCCAATGTTCAAAACCAAGCTCGTCCCAATAATTCTGGTGGAGTTAAGAAGTGCTATACTTGTGGAGAAGCTGGACACTTTGCACATCAATGTCCTAAGTCGGGCCTTGGTCAAGGAAGCAATACATCGAGGCAAAACCCAAGACCCAATGGAGGACAGCCACAAGGAAGCCGTGGACAGCAAAAATTTTGCTCGTGGTAACGTGAACCATGTCTCTACGGAGGATGCTCAACAAGCGGATGACGTGGTCATTGGTATGTTTCTCGCCAACTCCAACCCCGCGACTATGTTATTTGATTCTGGAGCATCGCATTCATTCATTGCATCGAAGTATGTTGCCAAGTATAGTTTGCCTATCTCTCATATGAAGTTTACTCTGTTGGTTAAGTCTCCTGGAGGAGAGATGAGGACAAATATAGTATGTCCAAAAGTAAGCCTTAGAATAAGGGGGTAGACTTCTCCACCAACCTCATTGTTTTAGATTCTCAAGGGTTGGATATTATACTTGGTATGGACTGGTTGAGGAAGCACAATGGAGTTATTGAATGTGACACAAAGACGATGAAGTTGACTAATGAAGAAGGGATTACCATAGAATTTAAAGCAACCCAACATGCACCGAAGCAATTAGAGCTGAATCATATGGACGGTGACGCAATTGAGGAGATTCCGGTGGTGTGTGAATTTTGGATGTTTTTCTGGACGTGTTGCCAGGTATGCCACCCGATCGAGACATTGAGTTTGTTATTGCTTTAATACCTGGAACTGCACCTATAGCTAAGAGGTCGTATAGGATGCCTCCTATGGAATTAGCAGAGCTCAAGAAGCAAATTCAAGAGCAATTAGAGAAGGGTTTTATTCGCCCTAGTTCTTCACCTTGGGGAGCGCCTGTGCTGTTTGTGGACAAGAAGGATGGATCCCAAAGGATGTGCGTGGATTACCGAGCTCTCAACGAGGTAACCATCAAGAACAAGTATACCTTGCCCCGTATAGAGAATTTGTTTGATCAGATGAAAGCACCTGTGTGTTTTCCAAGATTGATCTGAGGTCGGGATACTTTCAAATGAAGATTAGACCATCAGACATACCAAAGACAGCTTTTAGGACACGGTATGGATCTTATGAGTACACCGTGATGTCTTTTGGATTGACAAATGCACCTGCCTACTTTATGTACCTCATGAATAAGGTCTTCATGGAGTACTTAGATAAGTTCGTTGTGGTATTTATTGATGATATTATGATCTACTCGAAGGATGAGAAGGAACATGAGGAACACTTGAGGCTTACGTTGCAGGAATTGAGGGAGCATCAATTGTATGCCAAGTTCAACAAGTGTCAGTTTTGGTTGAAAGAGGTGCCATTTTTGGGTCATATCATCTCAGGAGGAGGAGGAGTATCGGTTGACCCCGGAAAAGTAAGAGACGTGTTGAAATGGGAACCGCCGCGAAATGTCAAGGAAATAAGGAGTTTTCTTGGGATGGCTGGATATTACCGTCGGTTTATTAAAGATTTTTCCAAGATAGCCAAGCCTATGACGGAGTTGCTAATGAAGGGAAAGGCATTCCAATGGACTCAAGCTTGTCAAGAGAGTTTTGAGGAGTTGAAGAAGAGGTTGACAACAGCCCCAGTTTTGGTATTGCCGGATGTAAGCAAGAGTTTCGACATCTATTGTGATGCATCAAGACAAGGGCTTAGATGTGTATTGATGCAAGAAGGTCAAGTGGTCGCCTATGCGTCGAGACAATTGAAGAAACATGAGCAGAATTACCCCACACATGATCTTGAACTAGCAGCCGTGGTACATGCATTGAAGATTTGGAGACACTATATTCTTGGACATAGGTGTGAAATTTATACGGATCATTAGAGTTTGAAGTATATTTTCACACAAACGGATCTAAACTTGAGGCAACGAAGATGGTTGGAGCTCATCAAGGATTATGATTTGGGGATCAACTATCATCCGGGAAAAGCCAATGTAGTGGCCGATGCCTTGAGTCGGAAAGGAGTAAGCCATCAACTTACAGTTCGAGAGTTGTCGTTCGAGTTATGTAAGGAGTTTGAACGGTTGAACCTCGGGTTTGTAAATGAGATGGAGATGATGGAGTTAAATCCAACCTTGGAGCAAGAAATTCGAGAAGCACAGACCACAAATGAGGAGATCAAGGAAATCAAGGAAAGAATTGAAGAAGGGAGAGAATTCAGATTTGATGAAGACGAACATGGTACCTTATGGCTTGGAAAGAGAATCGTTGTGCCTAATGTAAAGCATATTCGGGAGACAATATTAAAGGAGGCACATGACTCGCCTTACTCGATTCACCCCGGTTGTACGAAGATGTACAAGGACTTGAAGACTTGCTATTGGTGGGATAGCATGAAAAGGGACATAGCTGAATATGTAGCATTATGTGATGTGTGCCAACGAGTCAAGGCGGAACATCAAAGGCCAGCCGGATTATTGCAACCGTTGAAGATTCCAGAATGGAAGTGGGAAGAAATTGGAATGGACTTCATAGTTGGGTTACCACGTACTCAGTCTGGGTATGACTCAATTTGGGTAATTGTGGATCGCTTAACCAAGTCAGCTCATTTTGTCCCTGTGAAAACCAAGTATACAGCTGCACGATTGGCCGAAATATACATGGAGCATATTGTGTGTCGACATGGAGTCCCTAAGAAGATAGTCTCGGATAGAGGTTCTCAATTTACCTCCAGATTTTGGCAAAAATTGCATGAAGCTTTGGGAACGAGGTTGAATTTTAGTTCAGCATATCATCCTCAAACGGATGGACAAACCGAGAGGACCAATCAGATTTTGGAGGACATGTTAAGAGCTTGTGCTTTAAAGCATGGGAAAAGTTGGGACAAAAGCTTGCCATACACGGAATTTTCATACAACAATAGTTACCAAGCAAGCTTGAAAATGTCACCATATGAAGCGCTTTATGGGAGGAAGTGTAGGACACCTTTATTCTGGAATGAGGCAGGAGAAACTCAAGTATTTGGTCCGGACGTGTTGCAAGAAGCCGAAAAGCAAGTCCAAATAATTCGTGGAAACTTGAGGGCTGCCCAATCAAGGCAAAAAGGCTATGCGGATAATAGGAGAAGGAAATTAGCCTTTGAAATAGGAGATTTTGTTTACCTCAAGGTGTCACCAATGAGAGGTCATAAGAGGTTTAACGTAAGGGGTAAGCTCGCACCTCGTTATATTGGACCATTCAAGATTTTGGACAAAAGAGGAGAAGTAGCATATAAGTTGGAGATGCCAGCTCATGTTTCAGACGTACATGATGTGTTTCATGTTTCACAACTCAAGAAGTGTCTCAGGGTACCAGGAGATCAAGTGCCAATGGGAGAATTGGAACTCGAGGAGGATTTGACGTATGCCGAGCAACCGGCCAAAATCTTGGAAACCAAGGAGAGGGTCACAAGGAACAAGGTCATTAGATGGTGTAAAGTCCAATGGAAGCACCATACCGAAAAGGAAGCAACTTGGGAGCTAGAAGATGATCTCAAGAAGGAATTTCCCTATCTCTTCTCTTCCGCGTCGAATCTCGAGGGCGAGATTCATTTTAAGGGGGGTAGGTTTGTAACACCCTCATTTTCATGCATCATGCCCTACATGCACTCATATACATGTTTAACATTAACCCATAACAAGAGGAACAAGTTTAAAATTGATTTGGAGCAAAACCGCACTTAAAAATGTAGGAAAGTGCGGACTAGTCCGGTTTTGCTAAGGACTAGTCCGATTTCTCTCTGTCTAAAAACGGACTTGTCCGTTTTTGCTGCGGATTAGTCCGATATTTTCCTCTGGACAACTTCGGACTTGTCCGATTTTGTGCGGACTAGTCCGATATTCCATGAATCCTTGAAAATTTGCTAAGTCCCTGGACTTTTCCGGACTAGTCCGGTGTTCCAGCGGACTTGTCCGTTTTCCTTTCTGACTAAGATCGGACATGTCCGATTTTAGGCCAGACTTGTCCGATTTTCTTTCTGGACGACTTCGGACTAGTCCGGTCCTGTCCGGACTTGTCCGATATTTCGCGACTCCGAGTTGATCTTTTGTTTTACGACTTGTTTCGTGGGTTTCACGTTATGTGGGCCTAGGGACGTCGTGCCCAACTCTTTTAGAGCCCATGTGGGACTCTAAACCGGCCTCTACTCATCCTAAACTCGAAATCCATCTAACCCTAGCCTCCACGCCTATATAAACAACCCCACCCCTTGGTTTGACATCTATTTGCCACTTTTCCACCCACCCAAACCCTAGTTCATGGGGAGCCACCATCAAGGAGGGAGGAGAAGATCCCGAGCAAGAGGAAGAAGAGGAGGAAACGAAGGAGGATCAAGATCTCCACCAAGTTTCGTCCTTCACCACCAATTCATCTCCAAGTTCATCACCAACCCTAGATCATCATGATCCAAGTGTTACCTCCAAGTTTCTTGGTTCATTGGAGTTCTAAACACCTGGTATACCTTCTATTATCTTTTCCTTATGCGAATTCAACCCATAATCTCCAAATTCACGTCGATCTAGAAAACCCTAATCTGCTAATCTCGCAGAGTGCGGACTTGTCCGGTCCCTAGCGGACTAGTCCGATCTTTCTGGTTAAATTGTGTTGAATTAATTCTAAAATTTGATCTAATCGACCCCAAACCTGTATAAACTTGTTAAAATCTACTAGAGCTAGTTAGTGATCATTAAAAGCAATCTAGCAACAAGTTCTACCTTGCATTTGCATCAATTATGCATGTCATGACATATTGAGTAATATTTGTGCACTCTTTGATTGTGTTTCTTGTCTTGTATGTTTATTGTGTGGATTAGACGGGTTTGCGCTAGAGAGTGCCACAGAGGATCTACAACATCAAGAGTTTGAAGGCTTTGACCCTAATCAACAGCAAGAGCAAGGCAAGTGTCCTTGAAGCATATTGATCCTGTTTTTAAAATAAATGTTTTGTTTGCAAAATTGCATGCTTGTGTCAAATTGATGGGAAATCCTATGGTAGGAAGTTTACTAGATTTGCTAAACCACCCTTGTCACCTGGAATTTATGGTAGAGAGTCGGGAAGGGTTTTTACCTTTTTGCTTCGCTTAATTAATTGGGATGAAAAAACCAACACTACAAATTTAATTATGTACTAATGATATTCTGGTTAATGTGAACTGGTCGATACGATATGGTAATGGGTGATCTAAGCAAGCCTGGTATGTGGATGGGTTGGATGTTATGGTGGTTTGCTTGCTTTAGATCTAAGGACCGGTTCATGCGAGAATAAGCCAGGACTACAGTGCCACCACGAGGCCAAGTATGGGTGCGGCGTAGCTGATTAATTAGGGCTTTGCTAGTGCTGTTTGGACCATTGTGGATGCTCGAGGAAGGGGTAGTCGGATTGGGTTTGTTGATGATTGGTGGGACTACCCTGGGATCCGAATGGCTCAAGAGGGGGCCCTTGGTTGAAGATGTGCTCTGCGGGAGACATCACCACCGGTGAAACCTCAGTGGGGTCTAAATAGGCTAGTAATCCCTTTGTAAAGGCTATTTTGTGATCTCTTGGCCACACACCAACGGAAGTGTGTAATGTGACCGACGGGTCATGGGCATAAGGGAGGTTCTTAGTCGCCGAAGGGTGATGAAATCACAAACACGTGGGTAAAGAGGTACAAACTCCGCAGAGTTAATTAAAACGATCATGGTAGCCGTGCTCCCGGTTATGAGCACCTGGACAACTTCCGTGATTAGAGGGAAATTGGGATTTGGGATGGTTATGGTTATGATAATGGTTATGGTTACGGATTAATTTCTGGTATTGAATATGGTTATTGACGATGGTGAAAACTAGAATTTTTTATGATGGTAATGAATTCAGATTTGGTATCACGGTATTACTTATGATTATGATGGGTTTACTTCACATACTTATACTATATTGCTTTTCAAGTGCTTAAATGTACTTTTCAGCACTTTGCCATTATTATTGTCGTCATTTGAATCAGCCACATGTCATACTTTCCACACTTGCTGAGTACGACATGTACTCACTCTTGCAATCCCCCACCCCAACAGTTGCAGGTCAGGACTGGGATTTTAATGGCGGTAATGCAGAGTTCTAGGCCGTGTCTACCGTCAGCTTTGCCTGTGGTGTTGATTGGAGCTGCGCATATATACCCTATCCCTTATGCTTAGTTGCTTAGTTTGCTTAATTAGTTTATTCCCGCTGCATTAGTTGAACTTGTCATTAATATTTATTAGAGCTTGTATTCGAGGATAAAATGGTTTGTGTAATGAAATTTGGTTAATTAATCTTGTCTTGTGGAAATTTTCTGTATACTCTTTTGTGATTGCACTCGTGTATGTGTGATGAACATCTTGGGCACACATATGTGTTAGCTTGGTTCATTTTCGGAACCGGGCATCACATAGAGCATAGTGTGACATTGTGAGGCATAAAGGCTCTAAGGATGAGCTTTACAACCTCGTGGTCATTCCAATTCTTGCTCCCATATGATCGAACCTTGTTTACATGTGTCTTCAATCGGTTGTACATGTCCCGGGGAGACCCGTCTTCCTCAATTGCGAACCTTCCAAGTTCGCCTTCGATCATTTCAATTTTCGCCTCCTGCACATGCCGGTCACCTTCATGGGCTGTTCGTAGCGTGTCCCATATTTCCTTGGCAATCTCCAGTCCGTCCACCTTTGTGAATTCATCTCGACTTAGAGAGGAGGTGATTACGGCTACGGCTTGAGCGTTTCTGTGGATGGCTTGCTCTTGACTTGGGGTGAGCTCTTCGTCGTCATCTGGGGTGTCTATTCCTGTGCACACAATATGCCATAAACTTGGGTTAAGGGAAATCAAGTGCATCTTCATATTTTTGCCTCCACATGGAGTAATCACTCCCATCGAAGTGTGGGGCTTTTCCAAGAGGAATAGATAGATAATGGCTGTTATTTGAATTTAAACGATCATAGTTAAAAGGATATCGGGAGTAGTCGGTGTGACTACTCCCCTTCTTCTTTTCTTCAACTTTGGCTTTCCCTTTGGAAAGTGCTTTCTTCCCGAGGAGTGCTTTCAGCTCCAGCGTCTCCTCGTCATCATCATCGAAGTCTTGAATTGCTTCGAGATACTTCTCCAGCTTTTGATTCTTGTCATTGTTAACTTCTTCCTGGTTGTTGATTTTCTGAACTTCCTTCATGTCCGACATGATCTCTTCGAGTGGTTGCACTCTTTCTTGAAGAACCTGCTCTGATACCAATTGAATGTAGGCCTAGAGGGGGGTGAATAGGCCTTTTTGAATTTTTCTCGGTTCCTGTAACACTCAACAACACAGTCAATACCAGAGATATCGGACTAGTCCGGTAAAGTGCGAACTAGTCCGGTTTTCACGACTAAGTTGATCAAGTTCAGTCAATTTGATTGATTCGTTAATGTAGGCAGCGGAAATATAGATTTAACTGACAGTTTAATAGTTGTATGTCAACTTCTATGACAATTAAGGCTCTTGTTTAACAAATTAACTCAAATTGAACAAAATGAATCAAACCCTAGATTAAGTTGATCAATTAAGATGAAGAACACAAAAGGACAAGACACAAGATTTATCCCGTGGTTCGGCTACCACGAAGGCAACCTACATCCACGTTGAGGAGCCCACAAAAGGACCGGGTCTTCTCCAACCCTTCCCTCGTCGGATCGCCACGAAGGCCAATCCTCTTCCACTAATCACAAAGGGGTAAATAACCAAGTTGAAGGTGCGTTCTCACACGTTGAGAGCTCCCTTGATTACAACTTACAAAGCCACCAATAACACACTCGAAAATTACAAATTGAAACGCAAGAGTGTGTTAGAGAATCAAACCAAGAGCTCAATGATGTGTGCCAAGTGTCTCTCCAATGATCTAGAAGTGATCTTCAATAGATTGATCGATTTTGCACTTAATTTCGTGGAGAGAGGTGGTTTTTGAGTCTCTTGGGAGGTGTGACGGTGCTAGGGTTCGAGAGCTTTTGAAAGTGGGCCGTGCACCTCTATTTATATGTGGTTTCTAAAAGTGACCGTTAGGGTTTAGAAAGATCGGACTAGTGCGTGGTGGTCACCGGACTAGTCCGGTGTGCTGTGTGTAGCAAACCCTAAGTGTCCAGGAATATCGGACTAGTCCGTTTGAAAACAGACTTGTCCAGTTTCAATACTGGAAATCTTCGGACTAGTCCGATTGCCATCGGACTTGTCCGGACACATGAAACCCTAAGTGTTTAGAATGACAAGTCCGCACTTGGAGGACTTGTCCGATTTAGATCAGTGTGTATATCGGACTAGTCCGTGTAGACACTGGACTTGTCTGAAGTGGATCAGAATGAATATCGGACTAGTCCGGACTACAACGGACTTGACCGATTTTGTGTGACTTGTGCATTATGTTGAGGACTAGTCCGCATTGGGGAGGACTAGTCCGAAATGAATCAGAAAGATATCGGACTAGTCCGGTGGGGACCGGACTTGTCCGATCTAGTGCAGAATGTGATATTGGACTAGTCCGGCTATTTTCGGACTAGTCCGGTCCTGTATAACTTTGTGCATTGTGTGTGTGTGCTTGAAAGTGATTGAGCTCTTGGATGTGTTTCCTTAACACACTCCATACATAATAAACTACTATTTTCTTCTTCTTGAGCTCACATTTACTTTGCTTCTCATTTCCCTTCTTTTGGCATTTTGCTCATTTTTCATCATTTGTCTGCATTCATCTCAACAAAAGGATTAGGATCCCAATTGCTTGTCATAAATCATCCAAAACCCACAAGGGAGTCCTAGATGCACTTTCAGGGCCCGAGCCGTAAGTAAAGAAACTATGAAGATTTTTGAATCTGATATACTCTTTTTGTTTTTTAATTCTTATCGTTATGACCACAGGTTGCATTGTCTCAACGAAACACCACATACAACAACTTTTCTTCTTGGAAAAAACATTTATTTCTACAATTTACATTTTTAGGTTGAAGAGTTTAAGTGAAATTATACAATAATAGTGGGATAGAGATCTTGTGTTTTAGAAAAAAGAAGTATATGATTTGGCTAGAGAGTTGTTTGTCTTCTCTAGTTATCGCAACGGCTCGATGCGTCCCATCGGCTTCATGGGCAACTTTTTTATTGACATGCAAAGGGCCCAGGGTATGCAATGGCCCACCTAGTATACTTTATAGGTCCGTCCCGCGATGTTCGTAACATTTCGTGCAGACGATTTTGATGGGGTGCCGAAGATTGATGTGAACGCGCGTGGCAATCGGTCGAGAGTCCATATCTTTTTTGAAGGATTCGACCGTTGTCAGCATATATTAATAAGCGAGATGGAAAACAAAAAAAGTTTGATCACAAGCCCCTATAATTGTCAGGATGATGTATGATGGTGGACATGAATGCATGTGAAAGAGAGCTCACGATCATGCGTGCATGTTCGATTACGTGTTTAGAATTTTTGCCCCTGTTGTTGAGGATCATGTTAATTTGATAATGTTGAGTATCGGATGTGGCATACGTGTTTTAACAAGTGTGTTATTTTGTTCTTAAAATTAGAACATGTAGCGGCTAGCACCTACGGTTGTCGTTTCTTTAAAAGGAAGAGTACAGCATGTTGGAAAATATATTTTACGTGGCAGCATGCAATTAATTTGATGAACCACGTAGTGAGCTGTGCGTAGATGGTACTGCCTCCGTCCCATTCAAACTCTATTTCTAGAATTGGTCAAAGTCAAGCTAATCTAACTTTGACTAATGTTATAGAGAAAAATATTAACTTTCATAACACCATATTAGTACCATTAGATTCACCATGAAATATATTTCCACATAATATTTATTTTGTTTTATAAATATTTATACTTTTTTGCATAAGCCTGATCTAATTTAAAAGAGTTTGACTTTGACCATTTCTATTAACATTCATAACACCATATAAGTTTGAATTTTTATCCTTCAAAATATGCTTAAAATAGATTTATAACATAAAATATATATTATACAATTTTTATACTATTTTTATTAATTATTTATATGTGCAAATCAATTTTTATGAATTAAATACAATTAAAAAGTATTTTATGATTAATTCAGCAATTTGAATGTATTATAAAAATATTACAGAAATGTAAATAATTTAAACATATTTAAATCTGTTTTTATAATTATTTTATATAAATTAAGGACTTCTAATTAATTTCTAGAACTATTAGGGGCTTTTTTGTAAAATTAGAATTGTTCCAGAGGCTAAAACAATTTTTGGCGGGGACGTCACCAGTTTTGTCGATCGGTGACGTAAAATTGTTGGTGGTCCCAAGAGGCCAGACTAGTCTTTGGTACAGGGTCGGACTAGTCCGGGTTTGGGCTGTTTGCAACGGCTAGCTGTCGGCACCCCTATAAAAAGGGGACTCCCGTCACCTATTTGACAACGCTTGAACCCTAGCACCGCCACAATAGTAATTGAGCCTTCCAAAGCCTTCCACTTGACCTACTTGCCCTCTAAGACCAAATCTTGAAGAGATTAGGGTTTGGGAAGGAGAGTGAAGGAAGATCATCGTGCTTTGGCTCTCAGTTTGATCTCTTACACTTGGTGTTGTGTTTTGTGGCTTGTGTGAGTTGAGCTTCGTGTGTTCTTTGTTGTGTTGATTCATGGGAGCCTCAACTTGTGAGCATCCCCAAGAAAATTTGGTGATTAACCTTTGATATAGTGGAAACCAAGTGTTGATGGTTGTTATATACGAATTTCATCCGTCAATTTAATTCACTTATGTGAAGGATTTGTCATTTCTTGCATGCATCACGTTTCTATCTAACCCAATTCCACTAGGACTTGGAGAAATATGTGTATGCAGCATTTTATGCAGGAAATGAGGAAATGTAGAGGGACCAATCCTATAAAATATCATCCCAGCCAATCAATCGACGACACGTGGCATACCATGGATCAAATGGCCCACAAATAGAATTATCCAAGGAGACCCAACGGTGTTGTACCCATATACATCAAGGGGACCCACCTGACAGCCACCTGGAGAAAGCACACGAGAATTGGTGCCTTGACCAGGTCGGCCGAACCAGGGGTTCGGCCAACCTCTTCCTGGCGCCAAACTCAGTCAAACTCCACGTGTTGGCTCCTCCCGGCTCCCTGGAGTCAATGGTGACTGATTCACGTGCTTTTGGTGGTGGGAACCAACCTCAACACTAGTATAAATAGGACCCCCAACCCCTCACTTTAACACACACCACTTGAGCTTCATCTCTATTGTATACTTTATCATCCATAGTCTTAGAGATCTGGTCCCTTTGGTGGACTTGGTGAGAAGTGGGTCAAGTGAGATCTGGTCCTTGTGTGGACTTCTCAACGTGGATGTAGACTTCTTTGTGAAGTTGAACCACGGGATAAATTGTGTCTTTGTTGTCACTTTACTTTTCGTAATCACTAGAATTGCTATTAGTGTTCATATCATTCCTAATATTGTTCATCATTGAAATCTTGCAATCTAATTGATTACATTTGTCAATCTATGTTATACTAGGTCGCTAGACATTGCTTCCATCTTTCTTGAACCTAAATTATGCAAATAACTTGTAAAAAATCAAATGTTTAGGTTTTCACCCTGTGCTGAGCGGGCTAGTCTGGCCCTGACAAGACAAGTCCGAACTCAGCAATTTAATCTTGTTTGATTAAGCCATTTGAGATCATATTACCTATTCACCCCACCCCTCTTCACGACTTTCAAGGCTGCGAACAAGGCGTGCGAATCATCAAGAACAACGAAAATGGTGCAACCCCAACCCTGCAGCTCGGATTTGGCTTGAGTTCGACGAGCACGCTGGTGGTAGAGCTGCAGCGCTAGGGAGAGAAGAGCACAGAGCAAGGCTCAGCTTTGGTGGCCAGGAGTGGATGAGGAGGATGTAACATATCTTGGCCATGCTAACAAGAGCTTGCTAGCAGGCAGGCAGCTCGTTGGAGCTGCATGCAGCTGCCTGGCGTGCTGGGAGGAGAGAGGGAAAGAATTAGAGCACTTCAATGGCTGACCAGTGGGACCCACAAGAACATCTAAGTCATTCTCTGTTAAATTTAAATGCCATTCAGACATTCTCTAAAAATTGTGAAACTTGGTAAATAGAGCAAATTTGAGGTGATAAATCTAAATGTGAAACTTGATTTAGCAATTGAGAAAGTTAAAAATAGAAATTCATTTTGAATTAAAATTTGGATGGTCTCCCTTGGCTTGATTCATAATTTATCCAACTTGGCCATTTCAGTATTTGAATAATGGGAAACACGTGCGAAATCAAATGTGGAGTTTGACCTATGTGAATGGATAATTTTATTTCATTTTAATTTCCCTTTTTAGATTTAAATGACACACTCTAAACATTGCACTATTTGCCATTCTCTTTTAAAAGAATGCTATGAATGGAAACTCAATTATATTACTTGATTGCTTGTTTTAAAATCTTACCTTTTGCTAAATTAAACTTTAAAGTTTAAATAAGTTTCAATTTAAGATTCATGCATTTGAAGTCTTTTAACCTCATCTATTAACTAACATAACTCATTGGAATGTGAATCCCTATTGAAATTTCAAAATTTTGAAGTTCACATTTTTTGTTTTGCTTTATTCGAAAATGAGGGGTTTTACATCCCTTCGCCCTTATGGGAATCTCGTCTCGTTTAAACTTTAAAGTTTCATGCATTTGAAGTCTTTTAACCTCATCTATTAACTAACATAACTCATTGGAATGTGAATCCCTATTGAAATTTCAAAATTTTGAAGTTCACATTTTTTTTATTTTGCTTTATTAAAAAATGTGGGCTTTTACAACCCTTCCCCCTTAAAGGAATCTCGTCTCAATATTCAAAGTAAGGGAAAAGGAATGGAATGGAGAATGAATGATAAAAGAGAGTTGTCGACTAAGCGGGTATGACAACAATTTTGACTGACGGCATTGGTGATAATCTTATTGCCTCCATGTAGTGTTTTCAAAGATGTCGTTACTTGAGTACAGTAGGGTGCTCAAACTTTGTATTTGATTCTATGGATTCGTGTATCTATCTTGATAATCTTGACGGGGTGCTTGAGCTTCCAAAACATCCTGCATTTCTTTCCCTAATATTGAAAAGAGGTACTTTAATGTCCTAATCTTGACTTGAAGAATTTAAGATTTGCTCTTCGCTTCTTTTGATCATCCTGATATCCTTGAACTAACCACACAACTGTTCTTGTTGCCTTGCTTTGTTTGGCGCTGGCCAATATAAACTTAAGGTAGGTTCTTTTTCCCAAGGAAAAATCAAGGTGTTTTGCAAGAATAACTGATGAGTAGGGTTAGGCCCGATCTTCCGAAAGGTAATGGATAGGTCGATTGGGGTGGAGAACTCGACGTTGATGATCCGCGGCACTCGAGCGGTTCGAGTACCCCTGCAATCACTACACCACGGCTCCGTTGGTTATCAACCGTGCTGCACACGCTTGACCTCGGCAAGAAGGCTAATCCCTGCAAGTGCAATCGAGAACACGAGCAAGAATGTAGAAGACACGATCGGAAATCGCGAAATTGGGGTCTCACAAACCGTAGAACGGCGATTTTATTGATCTAAGCAAAACCCACCGAATATGACCGGCGGCTGCAGTATTTATAGGCTAGGGTTCGACCAAAACACGATTAGACGCGTCCCTAATGGACTCTTACGGGATACAAGGCCCAAAGGCCCGATTCGGTGGCGCAGCACCGGACAGAAATATGGACTCGACTTGTTTCGACGATTCCCAATGACTCCGGAGGAATTTTGAGGTGGGACCAGAACCATTGGAAAGTTTATCTTCTCCTCTTGCCGTGCATATGTAGAACGTCGAAAACGGAGTCCGTATGCCTCCTAGGCGTCTGTTTTAAGGTGGACTGCTCCTGGACTCCGAGTTGAACTCGAGTCCGAGTTGTAAACTATTTCCATCTACTTGTGGACGTCCCAGGTGGTTGTCCACGCTCCCAAGGCCTCCTTCCTTCACTTGTTGATATTCTCCATTATTCCTAATAACAATTAAATCATCACATAGCAATCTATTCTCAAACTCACATGCAAAAGAAGTTAAGAACGAATTCACCTGCTGATTTAATAACCGTGCCCGTGCTCTTGTGATTGGTCCTTGCAGTTCAATGCGCGTCTCCACTGTTGTGATGTCCTCATCATTCTCCCCCTCTTGAATTGGAGTCGTCCTCGACTCAAGTTCATCTTCTTCTCCCATGTACGGTCGCAAATCTGAAATGTTAAATGTAGGACTAAGCCCAAAATCGGGAGGCAATTCAAGCTTATATGCATTATCATTAATCTTTTCAACGATCTTAAAAGGACCAGCAGCTCGTGGCATAAGTTTAGATTTTCTCAAGTCGTGAAATCGCTCTTTTCTCAAATGTAACCACACCAAATCGCCCGGTTCAAGTTTTACTTCTTTTCTAACTTTACTACCTGCAATCCTATACTTCTCATTCATCATTTCAATATTTTTCTTTGTAGTTTCATGCATCTTAAGAATGAATTCAGATCGTTGTGTAGCATCCAAATTTATAGTTTCAGAAGGAGGCAAAGGTAGTAAATCAATAGGAGCACGGGGATTGAAACCATACACTACCTGGAATGGACTTACCTTTGTCGTGGAGTGAACGGATCTGTTGTAAGCAAATTCTATATGTGGTAAACACTCCTCCCACAACTTCAAATTTGTTTTCAAGACAGCCCGTAACATAGTGGATAAAGTACGATTAACTACCTCGGTCTGTCCATCCGTTTGTGGGTGACATGTAGTTGAAAACAGCAACTTGGTTCCCAATTTATACCACAAAGTTCTCCAAAAATGACTTAAAAATTTTGCATCACGATCAGAAACAATGGTATTTGGCACACCATGTAAACGAACAATTTCCGTCATAAATAAATCAGCAATGTGTGAGGCATTATCATTCTTATGACAAGGTATAAAGTGTGCCATTTTGGAAAAACGATCAACAACTACAAAAATACTATCCCTCCCCCTCTTAGTCCTAGGCAATCCCAAAACAAAGTCCATAGAAATATCCTCCCAAGGTACACTAGGAACAGAAAGAGGCATATAAAGACCATGTGGGTTAAGGCGAGACTTAGCTTTATTGCAAGTAGTGCATCGTGACACGTAGCGCTCGACATCACGCCTCATCTTTGGCCAAAAGAAGTGTGTGGACAGCACTTATTCAGTTTTCTTCACTCCAAAATGTCCCATCAAACCTCCTCCATGTGCTTCCTGCAAAAGCAATAGACGAACGGAGCTAGCTGGAACGCATAGCTTGTTAGCACGATAGAGGAGACCCTCTCGCAGCACATATTTATTCCAAGTTCTTCCTTCTCTACAATTTTCAAAAGCAACTTTGAAGTCCAAATCAGTAGGATATAATGCTTTAATTGTTTCCAAACCAAAGATTTTATGATCAAGTTGGGACAGCATGGTATAACGCCTAGATAATGCATCGGCAATGATATTTTCCTTCCCTTTCTTATGCTTAATGATGTATGGAAACGACTCTATGAACTCAATCTATTTAGCATGTCGTTTATTCAGATTGGTTTGACACTTAAGATACTTCAATGATTCATGATCGGAATGTATGACAAACTCCTTAGACCAAAGATAATGTTGCCAAGTTTGTAATACACGGACTAAGGCATACAATTCCTTATCATAAGTGGAATAATTCAGAGAAGGACCATGAAGTTTTTCACTAAAGAAAGCAACGGGTTTACCTCCTTGTATGAGAACGCCTCCAATACCAATGCCGCTTGCATCGCATTCTAGCTCAAAGGTCTTGTCAAAATCAGGAAGTTGTAGTAATGGTGCTTGTGTAAGCTTCGATTTGAGAGCATCAAAAGCTTGTTGCTGCTGTTCGTCCCATCGAAATGGAACTCCCTTCTTCGTTAGCTCATGTAGAGGTGCTGCAATGGTGCTGAAATCCCGCACAAAGCGCCGATAAAATCCTGCAAGACCAAGAAAACTACGAACCTGTGTGACGGTAGTTGGGGCTGGCCAGCTGGTGATTGCTTCAATTTTTGCCTCATCCATCTCAATTCCCTGCGAGGAAACGACATAGCCAAGAAACGAGACTCGATTGGTGCAAAAAAACGCACTTTTCGAGGTTACCAAACAAACGTGCATCTCTCAAAACAGTAAAAACAGCACGTAAATGATCAAGATGTTCATCATATGACTTGCTGTAAATGAGGATATCGTCGAAGTAAACCACCACAAATTGTCCAATGAAAGCACATAAAACCTCGTTCATTAATCGCATAAAGGTGCTGGGTGCATTAGTTAAACCAAAAGGCATGACTAACCACTCATAAAGTCCAAACTTGGTTTTAAATGCAGTTTTCCATTCATCTCCTAGTGCCATTCTAATTTGGTGGTAACCACTACGCAAGTCAATTTTTGTGAAGATGATAGCACCACTCAATTCATCAAGCATGTCATCTAATCGAGGAATAGGATAACGATATCGAATGGTGATGTTATTAATCACTCGACAATCAACACACATGCGCCAACTACCATCTTTCTTAGGAACCAAAAGAACAGGAACGGAACAAGGGCTAAGGCTTTCACGAATGTACCCACGGTCCAAAAGATCTTGGACTTGTCGCTGAATTTCCTTAGTTTCTTGTGGATTCGCCCTGTATGCTGCACGATTTGGCAAACTTGCTCCTGGAATCAAATCGATCTTGTGTTCAATGCCTCTCATCGGTGGTAAACCAGGGGGTATCTCGGAGGGAAACACATCCTCAAACTCCTGCAAAAGGTTAGCAACAGCAGGGGGCAATGCAATAGACAATTCATGAAGTGAAAACATGGCTTCTTTGCAAACTAAAGCATAGCACATCCCCTTAGCATCGAATAAATCAGCAAGTTCAGATTTAGATGAGATCAATGATGGTGATTTTAACTTAATAACTTGCTGTTTTTCAGATTCTAATTTAGTTTCTTTGCCCTCACGAATTTTACTCTTCTCAAAATGCACAATTTCAGCAGGAGTCATGGGGAGCAAAGTGATTTTCATTCCCTTATGCATGAGAGTATATTTATTGGTTCTACCATGATGAATAGCATCTGTATCAAATTCCCAAGGACGACCCAATAAAAGAGAACAAGCATCCATAGGAACAACATCAAAATCAGCAAAATCATGGTATGAACCAATTGAAAAATGGATTCTCGCTGTTTGTGTTACCTGAACCTTACCGCTGTTGTTGAACCATTGAATGTGGTACGGATGAGGGTGTGCTCTTGTTGTCAAACCGAGTTTCTTGACGACGTCCGTGTTTACCAAGTTATTGCAGCTACCTCCATCAATTATAGTGTGTACACGGCAGTCCTTGACGACGAGAAACATGTGGAAGAGGTTGTGTCGTTGTAGCTTGTCGTCAGTCTCCACTTTGGAGCTCAAGGCACGCTGCACAATGATGCTCCTATAGTTCTCCGTCGCCGCTGTACCAAGTACCTCTTCTTCGTTGTGTTCGTCATTTGGATCTGTAAAGTCAGTAGTAAGAGAATATTCATCTTCAACATCCGAAGTACTATCATACCCGCCATCGTCGCGTGCTATGTATGCTCGTTTGCTCGGGCAATCTCTCATCATATGACCAAGTCCCTGGCAGCGGTGACACTTAATGTCAGAAGTACGACCCGTAGAAGGAGTGGACGACGAAGGCTTGAATGATGTCGCCTTGCTGCCTTCCGGCACGCGAGAAGGTGGAGCAGCAGGTATAGTTTGTTGGCCGCCGTTGGGTGGTGTAGTCGCTGCACGGGGGGCCGAAGATGGTGCTGTTTTGGATGGTGTAGTTGCTGCACGCGGCGTGAAGCTGCTCCTCGTGCGTTGTTGCTGTTGTTGTCGGCCTTGCAATTCTTTTTCTGCCAACATAGCAAGCTGAAACAATCTGTTAACAGTATCATATTCTTTGTAATCAACAATGTCCTGAATTTCACGCCTCAACCCCCCATAAAAATGAGATATTTTATCATCCATGTCCTCTACTACCCCACAACGCAGCATACCCTTTTGTAACTCTTGATAATACTCCTCTACGGACATGTTACCTTGGTCTAAACGCTGCAATTTTTTGCGAAGGTCCCGCTGAAAAGATGGAGGAACAAATCGAACACGCATAGCTTCCTTTAATCTATCCCATGTTGGAGGATCAGTTCTAGTTTTAACAAGTTCATTCCACCATATGATAGCAAAGTCCTTAAACTCACTAGTGGCTTGACGAACTCTATGTTGTTCAGGAACAAGATGGGAATTAAATTTTTGCTCTACTATCATCTCCCAATCAAGATAAGCCTCAGCATCATAAGCACCAGAAAAAGAGGGTATAGTAAATTTCACTTTAGCAAAAGGATCATCAGGAGGGCGGTTATAATTGTTATGATTATTACCTCCCATACCTCGACGATAAAGTGGCAGTCTTGGCTGATTACTGTGATCTTCCAGTTCATCATAAGCATTGTCTTCTTGTCTTCCAGCGAGAGGCAACTGAGCCTCAATCATCCGAAGAGCAAGGTCATCCAGTTTGCGAGTCAAGTTCGCCAATGACTCCTCCGTTGATGCGTTGTATTTGGCGAACATATCGCGTAACTCAACATGTTGAACACATTCGTCATTATTTTCTTCTCCTGTCATTGTTAGTAGGAAACAAAAGACAACAAAAATAAATGTTATCCCTATCAACTACAGTGACAATGTGGAAGGTGGAAGAAAACAATCTCTCTCGCTCAAGCGTCTTACCACGCTCTTACAAGTGTTCTTACCGACACAGCAGGTGGTGTGGACAGTGAGATGAACCAATGAAGCGTGGGGTGATTGCAAAGGTACCTGTTATGCTCAAGAGAACGGTGGAGCTTGGATGGCACAATATGGTGGCTAATAAGCAGAAAATCGTTAACAGCTAAACAAAGTTGAATAAGTATTCAATGTAGGAAACTGTTGCTGGTCAACTGAGTGCCCTAGAGCCTAGCACAACACAAGGAAGTATCAAGGCAAAAGAAAGACAAAATGATATAACCAAACAAACAGCACCAAGTGGTATAGGCCAATTGCTTTAATATGCGTGCTCTTCACTATTTTTTTTCTTTTTGTAATATTTTTTTGATATTTTTTCTTTACTCAGTAGCACAAATATAGGAAGCACACAAATTTGCAGCTCAATTGGATGTAATACGCGGCCTATAGAAAATCAAGAAGGGTCTTTAAAATTCGTGCTCAAGCTTCGGAGGCCGGATAACCTATCTTCCGAGGGGAATTTGGGCAATCTAATTTTGCGTAGATGAATTTGAAAAAAAAAATTCGCCCGATTTCGAGTTCGTATGCGAAAGTTATGGCCGTTTTAAGGTAGGCTGTCCGAGTTACGTTTGTTTTGATGTTGATTCTAACTCGGTTTGAGAACAGAACTCGCAAACGGATACGAAAACGATCGGGAATTTGCACAGCAACTAATGGGGTGGTGTGTGATGATTCAAGGATGAATGGCACAAAGATTTGTCACCTAATCTAGGGCTGGCGATGCGGGAGTTCACGCAAGGCGGCTAGCTAGGGCAAACCGATGAACGTGGCGGATCGGTTTGTTATTTAGGGATTGTGGAATAGGTGTCGAATAGCAAGAAAACAAGGACGAAACACGATAACTAGGACCAAAAAACACAAAGCTAAACCAGCAACAAGACTCAACCACACGAATGCAAACTCAACAATGCAAACTGAAAAACGAAACTGCAGGCACTATAGTCTGGGAAGCGGTAAAAACGATCTAATTTTTTTTGTGGCTTTTTTGTGGACTCTAGGTATGAAACAAAATCGATCTAATGGAAGGAAGGAAAGCAAAGATACCTCACGGGCAACCTGGAAATCTGATACCAATTGATGAGTAGGGTTAGGCCCGATCTTCCGAAAGGTAATGGATAGGTCGATTGGGGTGGAGAACTCGACGTTGATGATCCGTGGCACTCGAGCGGTTCGAGTACCCCTGCAATCACTACACTACGGCTCCGTTGGTTATCAACCGTGCTGCACACGCTTGACCTCGCCAAGAAGGCTAATCCCTGCAAGTGCAATCGAGAACACAAGCAAGAATGTAGAAGACACGATCGGAAATCGCGAAATTAGGGTCTCACAAACCGTAGAACGGCAATTTTATTGATCTAAGCAAAACCCACCGAATATGACCGGCGTCTGCAGTATTTATAGGCTAGGGTTCAACCAAAACACGATTAGACGCGTCCCTAATGGACTCTTACGGGATACAAGGCCCAAAGGCCCGATTCGGTGGCGCAGCACCGGACAGAAATATGGACTCGACTTGTTTCGACGATTCCCAATGACTCCGGAGGAATTTTGAGGTGGGACCAGAATCATTGGAAAGTTTATCTTCTCCTCTTTCCGTGCATATGTAGAACGTCGAAAACGGAGTCCGTATGCCTCCTAGGCGTCTGTTTTAAGGTGGACTGCTCCTGGACTCCGAGTTGAACTCGAGTCCGAGTTGTAAACTATTTCAATCTACTTGTGGACGTCCCAGGTGGTTGTCCACGCTCCCAAGGCCTCCTTCCTTCACTTGTTGATCTTCTCCATTATTCCTAATAACAATTAAATCATCACATAGCAATCTATTCTCAAACTCACATGCAAAAGAAGTTAAGAACGAATTCACCTGCTGATTTAATAACTGTGCCCGTGCTCTTGTGATTGGTCCTTGCAGTTCAATGCGCGTCTCCACTGTTGTGATGTCCTCATAAATAACAATGGCTTGCTAAACTCGCAACGAACTAAGATCTCAATATGTGAGTCAGGGATTAACACTCTGTGCAGTGTCATATGGGGATTAAATATTCAGTTCCCATATATTTTTCAAATAGAAAATAAAGCTCACATATATGGTAACCACAAGGTTTTGATGTATCAATGTCACCATATATCAAATCAAAGATTTATATGAAACTTGATTAATTTCGCAAGGTTGACAATCAATTGGTACCTTCACGAGTAAGAAATTCAAGGATTTTATGAGGTTGAACATTTATTTGATGATCTCATGATTAAAAAAATGATGGAGTTGCAACTGTCAAGGTACTTGCACCTAACAAGTCAAGGATGAAGGTTCAAGCTTATCTTTGCCACAAGAAAGGTTAGTCAATCGATTACTCTTCTATTACTCAAAGAGGAAGAATCAACGGAGTTCGGTATAATACAAGAGTTGTCAAAAGGTCAGAAGATTTAGGCACTTAAAGATTTAAATGGAGATACACATTCTCGCTCAGATTTTTAGGTATTTCATGCAGCATATAGTTTTTATTTTGATAGAAATGATGCTTCATGATGCATCACATGTTTTATGGTGCAATGCATATGCACATGGTATGGTGCAATTGGTGCATATGTATGGTGCACAATGATGCATATGTATGGTGCACAGTGAGTCATATGTATGATACACAATGATGCAAATGTATATGCATACAAGGTGGTTGCACATGATGGGTTATGCCATTCTCAATGTCTTGCAATACATATGGTGCATCATCTATAAAATTGTGAGCAAGAACGACTAGAACCACTCACACATGGATAAAGAATAATTCATGATTTGCAAGGCCTGGATACTATGGTCGTGAAAGGCAGTCAATAAGGAAGGTTACTTTCACGAATTGACAACGGTCAAGGAATTCACATTAATAATCTTCACAAGGAATGTGAGAAAACACTACACCATCTTAACCTTTCACAGCTTGTGCGTAACCTGATACACTACTTTATCTCATCACCTTAATCTTGGAGGTACCTGCTGACTCCTAAAGTTATTTCTAGGGTAGAAATCACTAACTAGGTTACCTCTATAATCTAGTGTCACTAGACATTAGGTCGAGCCTACTAGAACTGTCCTTAATAGTACTTCACTTAATGTTCACTTCGTCCGTGTAGTGGAGTTTGATATCTTCCTTGATAGCTCTTTTGGAGTTGAATTTATACTTCCTCAATGAGGAAATCATGCTTGTGCTTGGAGCTGAATTGTCTTGATGATGTAAAACTACATGATCACTTCGGTGTGGACACGTTACAAGGTAACCAAGGTTGTTGATTGATCAATTAATTTACATGAGCGCACTCCTTCCCCCTTAAGTTTCGATCTAGGAGTTCGAGAAACTTACTCCAGACAATCATCATGGGGAGGTGCTGTGCACTCATGGAGGTGAAACCAAAGGTTAATGATTTGGAAACTTCAAAACTGGTACTGCTGATTACCTCTGTCCAGACTGACCAGTTTGCACATAACCAAGCTATTGAGTTAGCTAACCATAGAATCAGCTTTGGAGATGAATAATAAAGTTTTAGTTGATTTCAAAACCTTTCCATAAAATTGTGTGGCCCCATATCATATGAAGTTGAGGAGATATGACTCTGCAAATTGACATACTTTCTGGAGATTTTCAACAGCATCCCATTTGGAGGTACCCACCTGATCCCATTGTTTCATGCATTTCACATCCATATTCGACAAAACACAAAAACTACAAAGTTGTAGTATAACTACTATGATTTTAATAAATTTGACTTATAATTCTTAGTGATTTTTATTTTGAAGGATATGAGCAATTCACAGAGGTGTACAGAACCAATGTCCAGATTGGGTATTTCTCGACAGTTTCTGCTGTGTTTAAATTTCAACAACTTAGACAGGGATTCTGGACTTGAAGTGTATAGCAAACTTGTAGAGAACTTCCAAATATTTCTAAAAAGTATTTATTTGAATTCATAACATTTTTGGTTGAAGAGATATGTATTTTTAAATTTGTACAAAGTTCCCAGATTTTTGGAGAATTTTTGACAGCACCTCCCTTGTTTATGGTTGTTTTGTCTACAGATTTTTATACATATATATATTCATAATTTGGCAGTAATTTAAATTAAAACGTTGTTACACATCTTTTAAGGTTTCCGGGAATGTATTTATGAACCCACTTGAATTTCCAACAATGAGTTATGGTCGAATTAATGAAGCGTCCAGAAACTGTTTCTAGTTTCTGTCCAGATTGACAGTGCTTGGAAATTGTTAACATTGAATATGAGGGAAATTCTTCTCTGGAGTTCAACATAAAAGATTTCAAAGACTTCCTAATATTTCCACCAATTTAAAATACACCTTCATTGGATTATTTTAAAATCAGGTAATGTTCTGGGAGAAAACAGAGCTCTCTGTTTTTCGAAGCACATGAGTTCAAAACTACTCCAATTCTCAAAATTAGTTCAAAATCAGAGCTCGATAGCTAATACATGGATTCTTACATTATCTTTGGTCCATTTTACCAAAATCTTCAGTTATGCATCAATGGGATACATGTGGGTACTGCGTGACTCATAAAAGGGAAAATCCTAATTGGATATTACCGCCATACGTGTATCAATCGGTGGCGCTATAAACGGTCACTCGCAAATGCTTTCTAAGCGCAATATGATCACGTGGTTAGTGAACCTGCATAAAACACTCAATTGACAGAACACTCATTATGGTACCGTACGGCACGGCCCGCACTGGCGATCATTTCAGGCAGTTACAATAATATTTATAAAAGTAAAAACATCCGTCCCGTATCATTCCATACAGGCCGCCCCGAGTTGAGCCACGTCTCGAGGTACATGACCAAGTTTTCTACCACCCGACTAGGGTCCGATGTCTTTTCCTAATGCTGCACCAGTATGAGGCGGTTTCACATGTTTCTTAAAAAACACACTACATGCTTTTCAATCGCACGATAGGTAGCCACGTAATTTATCTCTCGCACTAGGGATCAATGCTGCGTATAGCCCTTACAACATTGAACATTCAAGAGTTGCATGCTTCGTGTTTTTATCACACTATGGGGTATCCTCGCTTTCGCCTGGAGCATGCCGGGGAGCAGCATTTTCATATCTTCCCAGAACCATGATAAGGTTCAAAGACTCATATTAACTCATGTGCCAAGGCACGGGGAACAATCATCGTACTACCTCTCGTACAGTGAGCTTTTCGCAATTGATCTGCTTGCAGTGGCCTACCTTACCACTTACCTGATGTCGGAGCTTCGTTACTGAATATAATAATAAATATATTAGCTTTGCTACCTTAATAACTATGCTATTATAGACCTTATGTGGGCATACTCACTAATTCTCACTCAACTACTTTTAAGTTTTCAAAAATAGGTTTTTTTCGAGCGTGCTATTCCCAATGCAGCTCTGATACCACAATATGAGAATCGGGGTCTCGACATTTTAAGAATCACATTAGGTGGTGTCGTGCGAGGCACCCAACAACACACATGAGAAGATATAGTAAAGATACAAAGTTTTCATTCCATAATAATATATTGTTTACAACAAGTATACTCAATCTGTAACCGCAAGCGACAGTGATTCGAATCAATAACACCCTGATAGCACGACACATACACCCACACTTGGAGCTGCGAAGGCACGCTCCACTAATCACTACAAGAAACCCGATCAATTACGTCGGCAAGGGCTGATGTAATTAAGGGCAAAGCCGACATAATTTACTTAATTACGTTGGTTTTTCCTTAATTACATTGGTTATCGGTCGACGTGGTAGTTTAGATGTAATTAAGCTAACTTATGTCAGCTGCCGATGTAAGTTACTTAATTAAGTCGGCCATAACTTAATTACTTCGCCGTCGGTAATTGATGTAAGTTACATGGTCTAACTTACGTCGGCTATGGCCAAACGGATGTAAGTTCCATAGTCTAACTTACGTCTGTATGGCCAGACCGACGTAAGTTAACCTGGGCTAACTTACATTGGCCTTAATATAGCCGTCGTCAGTTATGTTTTTTAAAAAAAGTGCCTGCATCGCATGATTGTGAGCTTGCAGATATATATATATATATATATATATATATATATATATATATATATATATATATATATATATACAACAACAAGAAACGGTCTCAAATTATATGGAACACATCAATCACCACACAAACTCAAACCAGGCTACACACTAGCCCCTCGACTACCTCTAGAGCCGAAAAGGTCGTCTATGTGCGTCCCTCCGGGTGCCGGTAGCTGTGCCGAAGGAGTTTGCACCGCCATCACCGAACCCTGTAAAAGAACATTAGAGTTCGACATGTTACAAATTCATCTCACACTCTTCCTATCTCTAACTTTCATCCTCTCACTCTCTTCCTCTCCCTCTCTCTCTTTCTCTCACTCTCTACCTCTCCTTCTCCCTCTATCTCTTTCTATCTTTATCTCACACTCTCTTCCTCTCCCTCTCTCTACTTCTCTTATTCTCTCACTCTCTTCCTCTCTCTCTCTTTCCATTGCAATTTCTGTGTTCCTCTCCCTCTCTTTCTCTCGTTCCCTCACTCTCTTCCTCTCCCTCTAGCATCCTCTCTCTCTCACTTTACCCTCTCTCTCGCACTCCATCTCTCCCCATATATGTCTCTCTTACTCCACGTCTATCCACCTCTCTCTCAACCTATGTCTGTCTCTCTTACTCCACCTCTAGCTCAATATCTCTCACCCTATGTTCTACCTCCTCTCCCTATGTGAAATTAAACTATGGTTGTTTAAATTTCTTACCGCCACTGTTGCTTGCATTTGGGCCATGTACAAGCTAGTGACCTCCTGGAAGGCCCTCGACCTCTCCTGGTCCTCCCTCGCCCTCTCCTGCTCCGCCCTCGACCACCCTGTAGGATCAAAGAGCACGTGAAAAGCTACCAAAGGGGGAGTGTATGGTAGATTACAACTTTATCAGTTGAAGCAACAAAAACCCCTCGGCAGAAAATTGATCTATTTAAGAAATTGTTTTTTTGTTACTAATCTAAACGTGATAAATTGTGAAAATACCAGTATAGATTATGTGGAATCAAGTCACGAAGATGACACAACTAGAATCACAAAAATCCGTCAGGAAAAACTCAAGTTATGATCGAAAAATCAAACAAAGGTCAATCTGTTATACCCGAGAAAAATCAAATCTATAACACTGCAATGAAACTCGTGTAGATCAGAAACCACAAATCCAATGACCGTGAAATTTTCACAAATGATAAATAACCAAGTTTTGAAGACAACACAAAAAGTATCACGTCAATTGGATCTGTAAAACTCAAGTTATGATAAAACTACTGAAGCAAGATAGTGCTGTGCAGAAACTCAACAAGGAAAACTTGTCTGAAACAAGTCGGACGAACAAGGCACAAAAGTTCCTTTAAACTATTATCTCAAATCAATATAACACAAGAGGAACAGCCCAAAATTTGTGCACCACGAGCTCTGGCCTCCCTTGCTTATATAACCAGCCATGAGATGAACCCAAACCAAACTAGGACTCGTATCCTACTCAGTTTCCACCGAAACTTTCAATATCTGCTCAAGACTCTTCTATACATAAATATAAGCAATCTTAAGACTTCCAAACACCTTAGGAACATATCCAATATTCCTAAAAACAACTTAACTTCGTGACCCACACAAAAACATATCATAACCAACTCAAATCTTTCCATATTTGAGTCAAACACGACTCAGCCGCAGGCCGAGTCCATAACCTAGTCGATTGGACCTTTCCGACCAATTTGTTACGTCCACTTATTTTCATCATGCGTTGGAACAATGTTGCAATGTCCATGCACTTGACTCTCGTTAGTTCTGAAATCCACAACACCTTACGTGAGCACATCACATAAGCATGTTGCAAACCATAGCAAAATGATATAAGCCATAACAACCAAAACACACCAAATCTTTGTAAAAGAATACTAAGAAAACTTTCCATAAGTGCAAACAAAGATTGAAACCTTTAATGATAAAAGCAGAACCATTGCAATCTAGCACCAGACCATGCCAAAGATAACCGGATCTTGAGCCGGAGCTTAACAAAGCTAGCAGGACATAGCACCAGAGCTTACCAAAGCTAGTCGGATCTAGCGCTGTAGCTTACCAAAGCTAGTTGAACCTAGCGTCGGAGCTAGCAAAAACATGTTGGACCTAGCCATAGCAAGTTGGACCTAGCCGAGATAAGTCAGACCAAGTCAAATAAATCGGACCTAGCCAAAGCAAGTCAGACCTAGACAAAGTAAGTTGGACCTTACGTCAGATCTTGTCGGAGCTACTCAAAGCAAGCCGGACCTATCATGGGACCTTGCAGGAGTGTGGACCTAGAGTCGGACCTTGTTAAAAGAGTTTTCGCAGTATTCAAAACTTTTATCGTCATGGCTAATGTATTCAACACACATAGGTCTTACAATATCCCCCTTGATGAATGCATTGGCAACGCCACTTAAAATCTTAACATTTCCTTATTCACATGAAAAGTTTTGAAAACAATTTTCTCCCCAAAATATTTGTCGTCCTTTGTAAATCAGAAATAAAATGAGATGAAAAACAAAAATCCTCGCCCTAAGGATGTACACTGCCCCTGAGAAGAATCGTGCCAAAACACTTGTGAATGTTAGCAATGTGTGATCAATTTCTCCCCCTTTGACAATGTATTCAACAAGGTACAAAAGAGAAATTTTAATTTTTATGAGCATAATATGACATATACATATAAAACAAAGCTCATCCAAGTCATACTATCAAGTAACTTACACTATCACATCTATGAGATACATAAAATAGTGTAAGCCTTGCTAGAGATCAAATGTAACTTTCAATTTAAGCAAGTCATGATCTCACAACCTTAACTATTTCAAAACCTAAAAGCATGGCACTTGTTGCTTCATTTTTTAATTTTCGATATTATTTAAAGCACAAATTCTGATCATATAGCATTTGCAAGTGATTATATGCCGCATCTGCATTATTCTAACCAACCAAGCCGAGCCTATGTCATTTGAATATCAGAAGCTTAAGGACATGGTTTTAGTTCATATCTAAGTGCAATGATAAGTCATCTCAAAAGAAGAAGTGCAATACATGCATATTCTCTTGATCTTTTCTCATTTTTATTTGATCATAAAAGCTCGACATGTGAGTGGATTACTTGATTAATTATTCATTATTAAAAGCACTTGTGAGCATGCAACAAGTTCAAAACAACAAGAAAGTTCGATCATGACAAGATTTATTTTAAGTAATTATTCCAACTACTTGTCATGGCAAAAACTACAAAATGTATAACATGAGTAACATAGTAAGAACTTTCAACATGTAAAAGGAATCACAATGTCATATATGTATGCAATATTATGCTCATATTTCTTTTAAACTCAGATCCCAAATTTGAAAGCTCCCCCTCAATTTAAGCCATGAGGATGTATAACCCCTATTTCACTAGGAATGTAACAAAAATGAGTGAAAATCCAAAGGTTTTATAAAAATGTCAGCCAATTGCTGTTCGGTATCTACATGGTGAAGCACAATGCTTCTTTTTTAAACATTATCATGGAGAAAGTGACACCTAATGTCAATGTGATTTGTTCTGGAATGTTGCACGGCATTTTTAGCAATGCAAATGGCACTAGTGTTATCACAAAATAGTGGAACACTATCTAGATCCAAAGAATTTGTCAGCAAGTGCTAGCAGCAACTACATATTCAAATTTGGCTATGCATTGTGCAACTGAATTTTGTTTTCTAGGGAACCAAGAAACAAGTTAATTACCAAAAAAATGAAAAGAACCCAAAGTACTTTTCCTATCAATCCTACAACCCCCAAAATCAGCATCCGAAAAAGCTTACAAAGTAACAGTTCAGGAAGAACGAAGAAAAATGCCATATTCTTGAGTTTCCGGTATGTACCTGAGAATTCTTTTGATGGCTTGACGATGTGATGCACGTGGAGAAGCTTGAAATCGTGCACAAAGACATACGATGAATTGAATGTCCGGTCTTGATGTCGTGAGGTACAAGAGTGATCCAATCATACTTCTGTATTCTTTTTTATCAACCATGTCACCATCTTCATCAAGTTCAAGTGTTGTTCTTGTTCCCATTGGTGTCCCAAGAGGCTTGCTTTCTGTAACACCCCAGCCACTACGGGCTTGGCGGTCGTTACTTCTGGCAGCTCTCTAGGATCACAGACTAGCCCCACAGAGCAACACTAGTCTTTTCTGCGCATTTTGTCCTCACTCGTGCGCACCCGGGAAAACATCCCAGTCGTTCACCCATCCATAAATTGCTCCGGGCCAAGCACGCTTAACCTCAGAGTTCTTTGTAGGTGTGCTTCCGTAAAAGAAGGTATACCTTGGTGGTATGAGTATTCTGTCAATCCTATTAAACCTTGAGCCAGGATGTCATAATCCACCCCCCTTAGAAGACCGACGTCCTCGTCGGCCAACTCCGAAGCCAGGAACGTCCCCTCTTGGCCATGTTTGTACGTTCAATACTGGCATACGTATCATACTATGTCCCTCATTGAGGACTCATGTGACATGCGTACGTAACCACGTCACTGACCCGTACGCACCCGTGAAACCGCGAGGGTCGGCTCTGATACCATTCTGTAACAACCCAGCCACTACGGGCTTGGCGGTCGTTACTTCAGGCAACTCTCTAGGATCACAGACTAGTCCCGCAGACCAACACTAGTCTTTTCTACGCATTTTGTCCTCACTCGTGCACACCCGGGAAAACTTCCTGATCGGTCACCCATCCGTAAATTGCTTCGGGCCAAGCACGCTTAACCTCAGAGTTCTTTGTAGGTGTGGTTTTGGAAAAGAAGGTATACCTTGGTGGTATGAGTATTCTGTCAATCCTATTAAACCTTGAGCCAGGATGTCATACTTTTGTCCATGTTGAAGCGGTTAATAAGGTCTCTTGTATACTTCGTTTGATGCACAAAAGAACCCTCCTTGGTTTGCTTGATTTGCAGCCCCAAAAAGTACATGAGTTCTATCATCATACTCATCTCAAATTCTGAACTCATCTAACTGAAAACTTGGACACAAGATCATGAGAAGCACAACCAAAGATAATATCATCCACATACACTTGAACGAATAATGAGTCATTGTCATGCTTAAGCACAAAAAGAGTTTTGTCAACCTTGCCCATGGTAAACCCCTTTTCAAGTAAGAATGTTTTTAACCTATCATACCATGCTCTAGGGGCCTGTTTAAGACCGTACAAGGCTTTAGACAGTTTGTAAACATGATTAGGAATATCTAGATTTTCAAAACCCGGTGGTTGCTTGACATAAGCCTCCTCATCTATGTAGCCATTAAGAAAAACACTTTTAACATCCATTTGATATATCTTGAAACTTTTAGATGCAGCAAAAGCTAAAAAATTCTTATGTCTTCTAATCTAGAAACTGGAGCGAAAATTTCATCAAAATACAAACTTTCAATTTGTGTGAAACCTTGACCAACAAACCTAGCCTTATTCCTAACCACAGCTCCATTCTCACATTGTTTATTTTTAAACACCCATTCAGTTCCAATTAAAGTGTGACCTTCAGGTGGAGGTAGAAGTTTCCAAACATTATTTCTTTCAAAATTTTCTAACTCTTGTTGCATGGCAATAAGACAAGATTCATTAGTGAGTTCGTGTGATATATCTTTAGGTTCAATAGAAGCAACAAAAGCAGGATGAGTGTTAGAGTTTGGATCACAAAATATGGACCGTGTGACTCGTTCGTGCAAGCTCCCAATTATTTGTTGTGGAGGATGACTTTTGAGGATTCGGAGGGGAGTAGACACATCACAAGATCCTTGTTCTTCATGTTCATCACAGATCGAAGAACTTGTGGCTTCAGGACGATCTGTACCAGCATCAGTAGTTGTTGGTGCTGGTTGTGGTGCAAAATCAGCAACGTGATCACCATCATTTGCTTCTGAATTTTCGAGCAGCATCACCACTTTTTCATCTTCTTCGATGAAAATACTCTCCCCCTGTGGATATGGATCTGGACATGGAATATTAGTGCTAGTACCTGGGCTAGCTTCATCAAAAGAAACCTCACAAGTCTCCACAATTTTGTTAGTGTCAAGTAAAAGCACACGTAGTATGAGATGGATAACGAAGAAACATGCCATCAACAAATCTAGCTTCAAATTTATCAAGATTATCATGTTTCATAACAAAGCATTTACAACTAAAGACCCCAATGTGTGTGACACTAGGCCTATGTCCAAACCGAAGTTCATATGGTGTTTTTCCTAGCTTAGCACGCAAGAAAACCCGATTTGAGACATAACAAGCGGTTGCAATTGCATATGTCCAAAATTTTCTAGGAGTTTGATATTCATCAAGCATAGTCCTAGCCTTCTCAACTAAGGTTTTGTTCTTTCTTTCTACAACACCGTTTTGTTGAGGTACATATGGTGAATAAAATTGATGATCTATTCCATTTTTAGCATAAAAGTGATCAAAAGATTGATTTTAAAATTCAGTTCCATTATCACTTCTAATTGCTTTTAAGGATCATGGGTGATCAATTCATAGTCTAAGAAATAAAGTTCTAAGGTGACTAAAAGCTTCATTCTTAGATGTCACAAAGTAAGACCAAGAGTATCTAGAATAGTCATCGACAATCACAAGAACATGTCATTTAGCTTCGAAGGATTGAACACGTGAAGGTCCTACGGTGTCAAGAAGCAAAAGTTGACCCAATTCAGTTGTCATGGTCATTGTGAGAGGAGCATGTGACCTGTAACCATCTTAGCATGTCTACAAGAAGAGCACACAATTTCTTTGTCTCTTTTAAGCTTAGGCAGCCCACATATGCGATCAAGAGAACTAACACGCGTTAGATGATCAAAGCCTACGTGACCAAGTCTATGATGCCAAAAATATAAGTCCTGTGAATCATTAGCATCTAGACACCTATGCTTAGAGGATGACATATTAAAATCAGCTTTATAAACTCTTCTAAACCGAGACATGTTAAAAATAAGCTCACTATTTGAATCTACAACCTTACAGCAACTTTTAGTGAAAATAATTTTCAGATTTTCATCTAGCAATTGTGAAACAGAAAGCAAGTTGTATTTAAAATTTATAACAAGCACCACATCCTTCAAAGTGTAGTGATTATTTACTCTCGAACCTTTAGCAATTATAGGAGCTGAAGAATTATCGGCAAAAGTAACATTCTCTACACGTGACACAAAAGAGAGAGCGAGGAGAACCAATTTTTGTTACCAGTCATGTGGCGTGATCAACTTGAATCCACAGTCTAAGTGTTCTCCTTCCTCAAACGTGTAACCTACATAGAAGCACAATACGTCGATGACTCAATACTGGGGCTAGTCAAAAGGCATTTAGGAATTCAGTACTGAGTCACACGACGTGCAGCAGGAAAAACACGCGAAAGCTGAGATAAAACAGCAGGTTTATGAGCCAGAGTTTAAGGTGTTACATTTTTATAAAGAAAAAACAGTAGGTTTGGGAGAAAACTTTGCATGTTTTTGACTCATAACAACCGGTTGCATGTTCCTGATATTTAGTTTAGCATGTGCAGCAAATGTTGCATGAGAGTTATGAGATCTAGCTTGCATTCTTTCCTTTTTCTGTTGTCTTGGTAGTCTATAACAAGAATCTATGACATGACCATCTCTACCACAGTGGGTACAATGAAATTTTAACTTTGTATTCATGTCTAGATGAGCAAGCAACATGTTTATTAGAAGTTGAATGAGACAGCACATCTGCGGATTTGAAAACCACTTCTTTTTTTTTTAGGGACTGTTTGAATCAAACCATCCTAATGACATTACAATTTTAGGTGGTTGTGCCTTAGCGTGAGCATGAGAATCAAAACCTAAATCAGTTTTATTATTGCAAGACTTGGAAGAATTCAACAGCAAGTTTAGATTCTTATTCCCATTACAAAACCGCTCTAGTGTCCTATTCATGTCATCAAGTTTCTTTGACAAGTCTAGGCAGTTTTCCATGAAAATTTTCTTTTAGTTTGCAATTAGAACAATATTTAACTTCATGAGAATGTAAATCATTGTTCAAAACGGAAATTTCATCCATTGCATCATGTAGTTTCTTATCAAGATCACCACAAGTAGAACAATGCAAATCAATTGTAGAACAACTAGCATCTTTCAAGTTTTTATCATTAAGTGTAGCCAGATCTCTGTTCTTTTCAATCTCCGACTCAAGTTTATCAAGTGTGGAGGTGTGTGCACTTCTTAGAGAGGACAATTGTTCATATATTAAATCACATGTGAAACAAGAATCATCACTAGGAATCAAATATTTCAAACGATTAATTTTAAATTCTAGTGACTCAATTTTAATAGCATTGTCCCCATACTTTTTGTCCTTTTTCTTAACTATAACAGTGGCATGAGAAATAGCATCACACATTTCTTCGCAAGTAGGACGTACCTCTTCATTGTCGTTGTTTTGTTCTGCCTCCTCCATAGTTGATCTTGACTTGCCCGCCAAGAAACACAAGTTTGCCAAATCATCTTCATCTTCATCACTTCCAATGTCCACAATGCTCGAGCCAAGTTCTTGAAGTGTAGAGATAAAGCTATTAAAAAATTGGCGTCCTGTAAAACCCTTCTTTTCCTTGTTGTTGTTTACAGAGGAGTGCTTTGTCCTTGTTTGCTTTTCATCTTGGGAAGTAGTACCTGAAAGTTAAGGACAATCCGTGCAAAAATGTCCTGTCTTACCACATTCGAATCATCGTTGAGGTCCAACACTCCCTCTCCTTATAGTTCTGACATTTTCCAATGCTTTTGAGAAACGAGTAGAGATGAGTGCAAGTTCTTCCTCTAGAAACTCTTCAATCTGTTCAAGGGTTAGAGAGGACAACAAAACATGTGTTCCACAAGATGAAGATTGGTCGAAGCTAGGCATGTCACGTTGAGAAACAAATGCCAGAGACTTGCTGGGGTTCTTATGTGAGATTATGTCAATTTCATGAGTTTTCAATTTAGAATATAGAACATCTATGGTAAGTGTACTCATGATAGTAGATTCACGAATAGATGGGACTTTCATCTCCCAAATTGACATGTCTAATGCACTTAGTAATTGCCTAGCTCAGCATCTAAAAATTAACAATGACGCTACGCAGGTTGCTGAGAATATTATTAAAGCGAGCAAAGAGGTCATCGATGGACTCACCTGGTTGCATCATAAAGCGCATGTACTCCTTTTTGAACATGTCTTGCCTTACCTCCTTGATCGTGTTCGATCCTTCGTGGTAATCACATAGAGCTTTCCAAACATCGTACGCAGATCCGAGGTGAGCAACACGAATGAAGTCACTTTGAGTTAATCCTTGTGTGATCAAGTTTTGAGCCTTGTTGTTGTTGTTGACATCTCTCCAATTTGTAGCTCTAACATGATCGTTTGGCAGCACTTCGTAAGGCTTGTACACCTTTTCCCATATTGCAAAGCCTTGCGCCTGGATGAAAGCCTCCATGCGTGCCTTCCAACCATGAAAATCAATACCACTAAACACACAAGGTTTGGCAGAGTATTTCTCCATGATGATTACCAAAACACGTGCAACTCACAATGATTTTAGCACCATGACTCTGATACCAATTGTATGATCGAAGAGCACGTGAAAAGTTACCAGAGGGGGGGTGAATGGTAGATTTCTTCTTTTTCAGCGAAAGCAACAAAAACCCCTCAGCAGAAAATTGATGTATTAAAGAAATCATGTGCGACTTATCTAAACCTAATAAATTTTGACAAAACCAATATAGATTGTGGATAATCAAGTCACGAAAATTTCAAAACAAAAATCACAAAAATCCATCGAGAAAAACTCAAGTTATGATCGAAAGATCGAACAAAGGTCAATCTGTTATACCCGAGAAAAAACAGATCTACAACACTGCAAAGAAACTCGTATAGATAAAAAACCACAAATACAATTACCGTGACCTTTTCACAGATTATATATAGTCAAGTTGTGAAGACAACACAAAAAAGAATCACGTCAATTGGATCTGTAAAACTCCAGTTAGGATAAAACCACCGAAGCAAGGTAGTCCTGTGCACAAACTTGACGAGAAAAACTTGTCTGAAACAAGTCGGAGAAACGAGGCACAAAAGTTCTTTTAAACTATGATCTATATTCAATAAAACACAAGAGGAACACGTAACACCCACTATTTTTAGAGAAAAAAAATTGTAAAATAGATTTCTCATGAGCTAAGAACATTTTCTTGGGAATAAAATTCATATAAGGCAAATTGCATCATGTTTGAATGATTGTGTGAATTTTTGAAAATTCAAATTCGCTAGAAATTTGATTTAAAAATTCAAAACATAAAAGAGAAGAAATGAAAAAGAAAAAGAAAAAGAAAAAAAACTGCCACTGGGCTGAATCCTCCCGCCGGCCCAATTCCCTCCCCTCCCTCCGCCGGCCCGCGCCTCCTCTCCCCTCCTTCCCTCTCTGTCACTCGGGCCCTGCGCACGCTCTCTCTCTCCCCCCCTCGCTGACAGGTCGACCCCGCCTGTCAGGCCTTCGTCCACCTCCTGCACCCCGCGCTGTAACGGCCGCGCGCCATCACCGCGTCGCCTACTCCCCCCCTTTTTTCAATGTCGGCCATTTCACCCTAATCAAACGCCCCGTCATGCCCATCATGACCACCGCCCGTTACTCAACCAAACACCTATAAAAGCCCGACTATTCCTCTTGGATTTCACCGCCCGACGCCCCAAACCCTAGCGTCACCGAGCTCGGTAATGCCGGCCACGTTCCCTTCGCTCCGTTCCATTCCGCGCCTTGGTAACTAGCTTAACACTTTCGTCGTGTCCCCAAGAGCTTGCCGGACATCCTCGTCGGTGGAGAAAGGCTCTGCATCACCGACTTCGTCGGGAGCCGAGGAGCTCCGCCACCGTTCACCATCGCCGACTCCCTTCTGTCCATTTTCCGGCTGCGCGACAACCTCCGGTGAGACCCCCTTGATCCCATCTACATTTTGCACTATGTAGATGTACCCTGTGGCCTGTGTAGCGCGTTTTAGGTCATCGCCGGGGAGTCTTCCACCGCGCGCGCGTCACCGCCACCGCGCGCCGCTGTGCGCCGTCTCTCCCGCCATTCGGGGCGACGTGGCTCCCTCTCGGCCGTTCATTTGAATGGCCGGTTGAGATTAAAACATCCCATACCGCTTCGGTTAATAAAATCTGGGCCGTCCATTTTAAATCCAACGGCCCACGTTCAAACCATTTTTCCCGCCGTTTGTTTTGCATCCAAGCCCTTGGAATCTTGCGGGCTACCCCCTGGGTTCCTCTGGAATTCAAGTCTAGCCCCTAGAAATGTCATACTAGCCCCTGGACTTTCTGGAAATTAGTAAAATACTAGTTAAATTAATAAAAAGTGCTTTTAAAGCCCTTGGAAAATTATAAAATAGCAAATAAATTCTGAAAAATTGTAGAATAATCCCTGCACTAAATAAAAATTATTTTTAACCTCTGGAACAGGTCTGTTTTTACAGAAAAACCCCTGTTAGTTCTAGAAATTAAATAAAAGTCATTAATTTGTATAAAATAATTATAAAAACAGATTTAAGTATGTTTTATTTATTTTTCATTTCTGTATTATTTTATTTATTTATTATTAATTCATTTAAATTGTTGAAATAGTCACAAAAATACATTCAAAGTATATTTAGTTCATAAAAATTGTTTTGCACATAGAAAAATTAATAAAAATAATGTAAAAATTGTAAAAATTACATTATTGATTATAAATCTATTTTAAGTTTATTTTGAAGGATAAAAATTTCTAGAAAATAATATTAGGGTTCTAATAAATATAAAAATGGTATAAAAATCTCTAAAAATATGTTTTACTCAATAAATTTCATTTAACTTTAAATTCTCATCAATTGATGTATGTCTATAATTTAAATCAACCCTAAAATCACTTTTGCGTTGGAATTTGCGTTTATTTAAATTGTTTGCATTTTAATATGTTCTTATTGTATGTTATTTTTCGTGCATCGACATAATTTTAGAGTCGGGGCCAGAACCCACTTTTAACCTACAGGAGCAACAATTTCCCGACGACCCTGAAGCACAATTTGGAGGCAAGTTCCTTGACCATCTTGCACCCTTTTTTGTTAAGTGTTAGCTAGTTGCATTCTAAATTAAAATATGAATCCTATGTTATGTTTTCCTAGATTTTCCACAATATTCCTTCTCAACATGGTTTGGGTGTTTTTCTATTAAATTAGTTTACGCTTAGCAATGCTTAATTGAAATATGGTCTATCTATCTACAAGTTTACATTTGATGTTTTATGATTCATGAGTTGATGGCAAAATTGGAATTTAGTAGATAGGAATCTGATAGGGGGTTTTTGTATGGATTGGTGCATGCGTGCACAAGACCTTGGTTTGGGGCTTGACACCTATCGGTTTCTAAGGACCAGTTAATGGAAGAAGTTGCTAAGCCTTTTAGTATCACCACAGAATTGTATATGGGACAACTTGGTTTAGTAATTTGGTCTCGTCCGATGTAGCATAGGTAATTGATCGGGCGGGGAATGGGTTTTGCCTTGGGATCCGCATGGCTCAAGAGGGGGCTTCTCCTGGCGGAGGGAAAATAGACTTCAGGTGCTGGAGCGATGAAACCTTAGAGTACCCATTGCAAGTCGGGAGAACCATCAGAAACACCTCGTAGTGATCTCCTGGCCACACACCTACGAAAGTGTGTATTTGTTGTTAGCTACCACGGGCATCAGGGAGGTTTACCTTAGTCCACCAGCCAACATGGGACGAAATCACGAACTGTGGGTAAAGGATACACACTCTGCAAAGTTTTGTCAAACTGTCTAGACAGCTGTGCTCACGGACACGAGCGGCTTGGAACCAAATTCATAATTAGCACATGGTTGCATAATGGATGGTTTGGGTTTTGTATTACCAAGACTAATTTTGGAATATTAGTTGGGATTTCACCTAGATGTAGGTGCTTAATAACAATTAAAAGTAGGTTGTAACTGCTATAGTGCTTTACCTATTATTTGCCTTCCTTGTTGTGAACCACACATGTCATAACTTCCCAACTTGCGAGTACCGTTGGTACTCAAACTTTTTAGTTGCATACTCCCCCCCCCCCCAGTCTACGAAGATGCTGAGGTGGAGAACCAGGACTTCTACGGAGATCCCGAAGAGATGTTCTAGGCTGGCACTCCCTCGTGCAAAGCCTGTGTTTGGAGCCCTTGTTATGTTTTTCCGCTGCTTGTGTACTTTTATTTTACACCTGGAAGGTCATTTATGTAATAAGGTGATCTACTCGAACATGGTATTTTATTTGGTATTTCACTTTCGTCTACACATGTATGAGTTGAACTGATCCTGGCATACATGTGGAAAGCATCTGGTTGTCTTCTTATTACCAGGTGTGACAAAGTGGTATCAGAGCCGTGTTGCCCGTAGGAAGCAAGCCTAGATAGAAAAGGATGATTTAAGGACTTTACTATTTTCAAATATTATTTGTGAAAAATTTCTTTGTATTCTTTACCTTGTACTTGTTTCACTTACTCCTTAATTTGTTTTATTATTGACACTCTTCTGTTTCAAAAATTTTAGATGGCCAACGTTAGGAGAACTGCTCGCATGTCCACTGGAGGCTATGTCCCTAACCGAAGGATTGTTGCCCGCCGTACCCCGCTCAACAATCTTTGTCGTGCGGTGCTGATTCGTACTGATGGGAGAGCTGCAGGACGACTTCGACGTCGACTTCAAACAATCCTTCGTGATGCGGGTTACAAGCACGAGAGACTGGCACTCACCTACCACTCCATCGCGATGCAGCGCCCCTACCGGATCGAGTGGTCATGCAAGCTATTTGTCTACTATGGGGATGAACTACTCAAGGTGCACCGTACTCCTGCCGCGAGGAGCTACCAACATCACGCTGAGCAGGACATCAGTTGGGAGGCCATCACCTTTTGGAGTCACACTTACCGCTACTAGCTTCGGAACTCGGTGCACGCCTACACTCCCCGGCGTCCCAGTGGCTCTGGCAACTTTGTCACCAGGTACGTGGAGGGGCCCCTGACCCTTCCACAGACTCACCAGACAGTTGATGACGTGGAGCGCCTCAGTATTCGCCTCCACAAGGATCAGCAAGAAATTCAGGATGTCCGTGACCTTGCAGCACACTATGAAAGGCAAGTGAGGACGTACCGTCGGATCACTGACGAGGACCCAGATGGGTATGCCTCTGACACCTCCACTTGGATCCCGGACTCTCCTGACCGTCGTGTTGGTCGTGGCAACACCGACTCAATGGACCAGTCTTCTGACGAGGAGCCAGATTCAGAGGAGCCTTTTGTGCCACAGCAGCCAGCCAACTCTCCTCCGAATGGCAATGAGTCTCATGGCAGCAACTCGGGATATGATGGAGATGATGATGAAGACTTGGACGAGGAGGAGGATCCCGAGGAGCGAGAGTAGACTCCGACCTACCCTATGACTCAAGATTAAGACACTTACCCATGAGTTGTAATAAAAGCGATGTAGTAACGATCTGTGTAATCTTGAGTTGTATGATTTTGCCTTGAGAACTTGATTATCCATGTTTGAGTTTGCTTAATGAAATGACCTTTTATTTCTCTTATTTCCTTATTGATGCATATAGTGGAAAAGTCGTGTAGAATAGTTTCCCTCTTACCTTCTTATTCTAAATCAACACCCCAATCTCAGATGGCAGGAAGAGGAAGAGGACGTGGTGTGCCACCCAATCAAGACAATGAAGTCCCGCTACCACAATGGAATGGACGATGTGCCCGTGGAGTACCAGCTGCAAATCAAATGCAGCATATGATGGCTATGCAGCTTCAAATGATGCAAAATTTAACACAAATTGTGAACAACATGCAACAGGCTCAGCAAGGACCACCACCCCCTCCTCCACCACCACCACCCCACCTCCAAGGTTTTGCTTAAGAGACTTCATGAACACTCAACCTCCATGCTTTTCCAACGCTGTGGAACCTATGGATGCAGACGACTGGATCAATACAATTGAAAGTAAACTAAGGATTGTCCAATGTGAAGGAAGGGAAAGGGTACTTTTGGCATCAAACCAACTTCATGGACATGCGGCTGATTGGTGGACCGCTTATACAGCAGCCCATACTAACCCAGACAACATCACCTGGGAGGAGTTCAGAGAAAGATTCTGCAATCGTCACGTGCCTGAAGGAGAAATTCAAGCCAAGCGTCTGGAGTTCCTAGCACTGAAGCAAGGGAACATGAACATACGGGGGTATTTGAACAAGTTTACACAACTATCTCAGTATGCCCCTGGTGATGTGGACACTGATGCTAAGAGACAATTCTGTTTTAAGGAGGGACTGGACAAAGAAATATAGTTGATGATGTCTTCTAGTGACTATGCTAGCTTCCAACATCTAGTGGACAAAGCATTCACGGTGGAAAGAAAGAAGAAGGAATGTGAAGGAGAAGATCGCAAAAGGAAGATGATGATGGGGCAATCTTCAAGCAACAGTCGTCCTCGCTTCAACCCACAACAATCGGGACACATGAGTCGTCCCATGGGCAATAATCAAGGTCAGCGGTACGCCAACAACTACTCATTCAGACCTCAAGCTCAGTATGCTCGTCCACAGTACCAGCAGGTGCAATCGCAACGTCCTCAAATGTATGAACAGCGTCCTATGACTTCAAACCCTCGACCAACTGGGCAATCAAAGCAAAATCAACAAAGAAACAAGGCTCAAGACACCAGTACTCGGGGAGCTTGCTACATATGTGGTGACAAGGGACACTACTCCAACAACTACCCGAAGAAGCCATCACAGCAGAACCAGTCCAGAGGAAGGGTCAATCATGTTGTTTTGGAGGAGGCCCAAGACACATCAGATGTGGTGATCGGTACGTTCCCTACTGATTCCCATCCTTCTACGGTATTGTTTGACTCTGGTGCAACGCATTCATTCATAGCAAAAGAATTCATAAGAAGACATGGAATGACTTTTACATTAATGAATCAAGTATTAGTAGTCAACTCTCCTGGAGGAGAAATGCTGACAAGGCAAGTATGAACTAATGTAAGCATAAGCATTAGGGGGGTAGCATTCTTAGCAAACCTTATAGTGCTGGAGTCACAAGGAATAGACATTATTCTCGGAATGGATTGGTTAACCAAATACCAAGGAGTGATCCACTGTGCCACTAGAATAGTATGCTTAACTCATACAGATGGCACAAATGTGGAGTTTCGTCCTGAGCAAGCACCAGTTCAGAAAATATGACTCAATCAAGTTGAAGGGGTACAAGAGATCAAGTTTGTTTGTGACTTTTCGGATGTGTTTCCTTAGGAACTACTGGGTATGTCCCCTGATAGAGAAATTGAATTCATCATTGAATTAGTGCCTGGTACAACACCAATTTACAAGCGACCATACATGATGGATGCTAAACAATTGGCAGAATTGAAGGATCATATCAATGAGTTGTTAGCAAAAGGATACATTCGTCCTAGTGAGGACACCTTGGGGAGCTCCACTAATATTTGTGCACAAGAAAGATGCAAATAGAGGTTGTGTGTGGATTTTCGCGCACTCAACATAGTAACTATCAAAAACAAATATCCTTTACCAAGGATTGAGGATTTGTTTGACCAATTGAGAGGTGCTTGTGTGTTCTCGAAGATTGATCTGCTTTCAGAGTATCACCAATTGAAGATACGACCCTCAGACATACCCAAGACGGCATTTGTTTCGAGATATGGATTATATGAGTATACAGTAATGTC
>JAYESD010000131.1:0-142621 GCA_036927565.1 Tuctoria greenei
CTGTGCAATATAGGTGGATGTATCACATTGAAAGAGCGCTACGATATCTGAAACCAATGGTTCGCAACAGGGCAAGGGTGGAAGGGTGCATCGCTGAAGCATATGCTCTTAAGGAAGTAGGATACTTTTCAAGTGTCTACTTTGCGGAAGAAAACAATATCAATACTTCGGCGATGCGGTACAATGTGGACGAAACACCCCCTCTAAGCGACCATTCCATTTTTCAAATGAGAGGCGCCACCGTTGGTAGCTACACGACCTACGTGCTATCCGAACATAAAAGGATTGTTGCTTTACTCTACATGTACGCAAATATAGAAGGCATGCAAGAATACTTCGAGTAAGTGTTTCTCCTACGTTTATGCTAATCGATATATTTAGCTACACATGTACTCTAAAAGATGTTTTTTCATGTTCAGCGAGTTCCACAGACAATATTAGCCACATAGGCATCAACCTACGGCCAAACAAGTAGAAGTGATGCGAAAGGAAGGAATAAATGGGGGGCCGAGTTTTCTATCTTGGTTTCGAGAATATGTAATATTCTCTCGTCTTCTATGTATTATAAATTACTATTATTAAAGAAGTATTATTTTTAACTCACGATCATTTATGACAGTGTCGGACTCACAATGTCCATGAAGATTTGTGGCAGCTATCTTATGGATTGGTGAATGTTAGAAGCTATGGTCGATATGATGTAAATGGCTTCCGATTCCGTACAACTCATTTTGAAGCTCATCGTCCTCTCGCGGCAACATCAAATTCCGGTGTTGTGACGAGAGCAATGGACACTCAAGGGAATTTAACCGATTATTATGGGATCATTAACAAAATTCTTGAATTTACTTTTACCGGAAATAAGACCCTTCGAGTTGTCTTCTTTGATTGTGACTGGTTTGATCGTACTCATGGAACTCGAGAAAACCAATTTGGAATGGTGGAAGTGAAACATAAGGACCGACTACGAGGTTACGATACATTTGTTCTTGCGCATCAAGTTGAACAAGTGTATTATCTACCTTATCCATGCACGAAGCTCAGTGCTTGGTGGGTGGTATATAAGGTGAATCCTCGTGAGTGGCTATATACTCCTGGGGATGATGGTTACCATGATAGCGAAGACGTTGAAGAAGTGTACCAAGAAGAAGAGTTGGCAGACACTTTTATCGTCGAGCTTGGTGCAGGACTCGATCAATTAGTTGGAGATGTTGAAGACGTTGAAGATGTAGAGGTAGATGATACGCGAAAACGAAAATTAGAACAGGCCACAGTGGAAGATCATTGGGCTGGTTTAAGGAGTAGGGCACAGACACATGACAATGATGTTGATGAATTTTGAAAGTGACTACAAGTAATGTTTTCTTGAAGATAGTAACATGAATTTTATATATTTTATTTGCATATTTACTAATTATCTACTTACAATAGGATGGCGTCAAAGAAGGGTAAGAAGGTGTCGCCGACGAGGGGGTTCTACCCCTCTAGACCTGAGGACGCTTTTGTTGGTGCCTCGTCGACTGGTAGCAGACGCTCTCAGCTACTGGGGCACGTTCAGACCAGCTCTAGAGCTTCGTCACAGGTAAATGTCACTCGTTTTTGACAAATTCTTTAAATTCAATTTCACATTAAACTTACTTATGAATCATTTGAATGTTGTAGTCCTCACCGGCTGACTCAGAGGCTGTGGCGCCTTCGGCGAGCCAGCCCTCAGCGTGCCAGCCCTCGGCGTGCCAGCCCTTGGCCAGCCAGCCCTCGGCGAGCCAGCCCTCGGCCAGCCAGCCCCCGGCTGGCGATGAGTTTGTTCCTGAGGCCTCTGACTCGGCTGGTGAGGAGCCGTCTGGGTCACCTGACGTGGCGCCCCAGCAGACGCAGAGGACGAGGAGGACTCACTTTGTCAGTCCTCCCGCGGTCCCTTCACAGAGGATCGTGATTCGCCCAGTCAGAGATAGGTAATAAAAATTATAGTGTTCAATTTTAGTTTCTTTTGATTACTTAAGTAATGAATGCATAATTATGTTGCAGGGTTTGGGACGACACGTCTTTCACAGGTGAGAGACACCACAGACCGGTGAACGGTGTCCTCGGGTCCATAGTGCGTTTGCACTATCCCGGGGTCATCGACAGGGTGCCTGCTCTTTCGTGGGAGGACTACGCACGAGTCCATCACCAGGAGCACGGCAACCTTCAGGAGGCCGTATGGGCCGATTTTATGGTAAGTATGTTAAAAAAGTTTCTAAGTTTAAAATCTTAAAACTCTTTTAGTGAACATCTCTTCAATATATTCTTTATCACAGGCAAGATATACTTTAGAGGACCCGAACGACCATCGCCAGTTTGAGGATGCGAGGCGAGTGTTTCACTACAATGCTGCCAAGGCGCTTCGACAAGCTTTGTCGAACACCCCGCGTTCAACTTGTTAATGAGCACTTGAAGGCGCACCAGCAGCCCGTGCTACACTTTCGGCAAGCGAGCGAGATGCACCTGACAGAGGAGGAGTACGCGCAGGTACGTGGAGTGTAGTAAGTATTTTTTTTTTATAATTTCCTCGATGGTATTTTTAATGACTTCCAACTATGTGCAGGGCCACGTGAGCTGGTTGCAGGGTCGGACCGATGCATTTTGGGCCCTTTGTCGCTACTGGGCTAGCGATGAGTTTAAAGCTAAGTCTGAGAACGCTCGAGACTGCAGAGGGGTCGAGGGGAAGAGCAGGCACGGGCAAGATAACCACTTGCGTTTAGCTAAACGCATGGTAAGTGTGCGTAACTTATGTTTATATGTTAATACTATATTATTCGTACTAACACGTATTGACAGGAGCGCGAGACGGGGGTGCCGCCCACCCCTGCTGAGGTCTGGAAGAGAGGTCACAGGGACCCTTCTCAGCCGACGGGTTGTAGTCAGGCTGCAGCCGAGTGGCTGGTAAGTTTAGAAATCATTCATATTAAATATAACTATATAGATTGTTGAACTTACACGGTTTTCTTGTTTTGCAGGCTAAGAATGGGGAGGAGGCCAGGAAGATACACGGCGAGGATTTTGATTGGGAACGTCAACCGATCGATCCTCAAGCCGCGTATGCAACCGGTGGTGGAAAAGCACACGGAAGGTGAGTTTACAAGTCATTTTATCGTTTTCAATTCAAAGTATTCAAGATATTTCAGTTCCATATTACTGACTCTCTTTTTTATAGGCTCGCCATATTCGATGAAGTCGTCGACTCGAGGGCGGGAAGACCTGCGAGAGGCAGCTCCACGCAGGCTTCTTTGGTGGGCACGACTAGTCGTCGCGCCTCGCAGAGGGACATTGAGATGCAGTCCCTCTTCAGGCGTTAGGAGGAGTCGGAACGCCAAAGGATAATGATGGAGGCCACAATCCAAAGTCAGGCAGCAGCGTTAGCACAGATGCGGGAAGCAATGGAGGTAACAAAATAAAAACTAAAGTTCTCATTAATTCAGCGTAAATGACTTACTAATAGATAGCATTTAATGTTTGCAATGACAGTCCATGGCTCGGGCGCAAGGTCTGGGAATCCAGCTACTTGTACTACCACCGGTCCTTCCTGGCGATCCTTCTTCAGCGGGTCAGGTAAGTTTCTATGTAATCCTTCTTCTCCAGCGTAATTAGATTGAGATAGATGAAACAGAGATAGTTAGATAGAAGAAAATGATTGAGATAGAAGAAAGAGAGAGATAGAAGAAAGAGAGATAGAAGAAAGAGTGAAAGATAGTTAGATAGAGTAAGAGGGGAATGAAGAGAGAGTAAGATGTAGATGGAGATAGAGAGAGGGGAAGATAGAGGGAGGGAGATGTAGATGGAGATAGAGGGAAAAGGATAGCAATAGAGAGATAAAGTGAGAGAGAAAGATAGAGTGAGAGACAAAGAGAGAAATGAAAAGAGAGAGGAAGAGAGGGGGATCTAGATGAAGATAGAGGGAGTGGAAGGGAGGAAGAGAGATGTTGATGCATTTATATTCTAACTCTAAGTTTCATTAATTGTAGGGATCCACGACGGCTGCACAAACACCGCCGCCTTCGCTACCGCCGCCTGGAATGAGGCGCGACGACGACGACTTCGACTTCGGAGGTGGCTCCGGAGGTCAGATGGACGAGTGAGCCCTTTTATTTGCTTTGTTGATGACGATGTGAGATGTATCGGAATTTTTGTTTGTGATTGTGATGATGTTTGTGTATACTGTGATTGTGTGTATATACTGTGTTTATTGTATCTGTTCTGTGATTCTGGCCATCAAGTCGGGTAGTATTTTCTGTTTTAAAAAAAATAAAAAAACCTTATTTGCGACGGCTTTTTATACAGTACCGTCGCAAATAAGGAGCGAGGCCGTCGCAATTAAGCAACTGTTAATTGCGACAGCCTGGCCGTCGCAAATAAGCTTTAATTGCGATGGCCTGGCCGTCGCAAATAGCGTCGTGGGTCTCGGAGGAGGACACGTGGGCCCTGTCCACTGAACTTATTTGCGACGGCCGGGCCATCGCAAATAGGGCACTTAATTGCGACAGCCTGGCCGTCGCAAATAAGTTTTTATTGCGACGGCCTGGCCGTCGCAAATAAGGTGGCGGGGCCTACTGGGCCCGCGGCAATAACTTGCGACGGCCTCTTCTAGCCGTCGCAATTAAGTTTATTTGCGACGGTGGCCATCGCAAATAAGCTTAATTGCGACAACTTATTTGCGACGGCCAAAAACCGTCGCAAATAAGAGAAGCCATCGCAAATAGCTTATTTGTGACGGCATTTGGCTTATTTGCGACGGCCCTGGCAATCGCAAATCGTCGGGTTTCCTGTAGTGGAGGCCGCGATGGACGCGCATGCAGGCATATCTCAACTGGTCCCGCACCGGCATCAAGCATACTCTCAAGGTCCTCTGCTTCATCAACCGGACCACGGGCTCCGTCCAGGAAGCCAAGCTATGGTGTGGCGTAGAGGACTGCTTCAACGACCTCACACGCGACAGGATCCTCTGCTGTGATGACTTCAGCAAGTGCATCGGTACGTAGTGTGGACGTTGTCACAATCCATCGTCCTCCCTTCTTGGCTATCCACTACTGCCTTGTTATCCACACGAACACTTGACAAAAATGGTGGACTTGGGCTGTATGTGTCAAATATTGTGTACGAGTTGGTTATGTTTAGGACGTTGAGTTGTATCAGCGGTGGGGTGTAGGTTTTGTGTTGGACTCTTTAACTGGCTTTATTATAAATATGAGAGGAGGGCTGCAGTTGTAACCATGATGACAACATAGTGATATACTCATAGGAAGGAGGCGGCGGCTCTCGCCGGAACCTCGTGGTGGGTTGTGTCGCGTATTGGGGAGGAGCGCTGTAGTCAATGCTCCGGTGATGTAGGCTTCGACTGAACCTCATTGACAAATATCGTGCCTCCCGTGTTGTCCGTGATATTGCATCGTATACCTTAGGCGATTTGTCGTCGCTTCCACTGCAAATTTTCTAACAAGGGGTAATCAGAGCCAAGGTTGAATTGGATCTAGAGGTTATGTTGAAGTTCGCAAGTTGGCATGATGGTATGTTCCACACCACGCAAAGTTCACATGATGTGTCCAGAAGGGACATGGCGCAAGGTGGAGCATGGCAGCGATCAACAAGTCGATCGGTGAAGTTGGACACTTTAAGCGTGGTGGCTCAAATCGTCCAAATGAGCTGCATTAACGGAGTTTTATCCAGACGTAGAGAACAGATTGATGGTGGCTGATGGCTGCTGTTCGATGGTGGTCAAGATCGATGGTGCGGCTGGAAGACTTTGCGGACATGGGCGGCGGCTTCGACTCGCGATTGAACTGACAGGCGGTCAGTTTGATAACGGTTGATGCATGCTCGGGATAGAAATGTTACAGCGATGACAATACGATGGTGGACTAGATAATTATTTTTTGGGAGGTGATTTATCGTTGACATTCAAGGCACCGGGTGTGATGTTGTATGATATCTGTCCGTAGGCCAGCAGGAGTCTCGTGTGGCCGGACGACTCTTTACACAGTTGAGATAGAAGTGATGCAGGTGGGCTCCTGCGGATCAGAATTGGAGTTGGAGAACATGTGCCTGCATGAAACCAAATCGATTAGAGATTGTGCATGCATGGTTGTGTTGTACTTGTTTATTGTTTATACGGATACATTGCAGGTTTGGGTGGATATTTTTTTATGTTTTCTCTGGAGTCCACACACTGGAGTCTGTTTGACACACGAAAAAAAAGGGAAAGAAAGATCAGCTCGTGGAGTTTGTTCCGATACAGATAGACTCACCATACATGGAATTCCATCCATAAAAGCACAGCATCGGTCCACGGAACAAGAGATCAGAACGGAGAAAATAACAGAAAAAACGGAAATTCGTATTCAACCAAAGCTTGCAGCAGTTAAAGGCGAACAACGGGTGGCAATCAAGTGAGTCGACTTCATCGTGTGCGAGCGACGTGATAGTCGTAAAGTCCTGAGAGCGGCGGGCCGTGCACGGCAGGACTGGCGACAAAGGGTTGGTGAAACCATGTGTTGGACGGATGGCACCACAGGGTACCAGATTTGATATGGTGAAGTTTGATGGCAGCAGCAACTTTGGCTTGTGGCAGATAAGGGTGAAAGATTTGTTGGGGCAACACAGTCTTTTGTCCGTTCTGAAGGTGAAGAAGTCGTTCAAGATGGAGGATGACGAGTGGGAGGAGAAGCAAATGCAAGCAGCGATAACCACACGGTTGTGTTTGTCTGACAATATCATGTACCATGCCACCAGGTTGACTACACCAAAGAAAATATGGGACAAGAAGGAAAATCAGTTCATGTCGAAGACTTTGACTATCAAGCTATTTTGAAGCAAAAAATATATGGGATGGAGATGCACGAAGGGTTTGATCTTGCATAGCACATAAATGTTTTCAATCAAAGGGTCATTGATCTAGGTCGGCTAGATGTGAAAATTGATGATGAAGACAAGGCAATAATTCTTTTATGCTCGTTGGCACCATCTTATGAGCAAACGGTCATGACTCTTACATTCGGCAAGGATTCCATCGAATTTGAAGATGTTACTATAGTGTTACTAGCTATAGTGTTACTAGCTCAAGAGCAAAAGAGGAAGAACAATGCAGTAGAAGAACCTCAAGCTAAAGGTTTGCTTATCAGAGGTGAGAATGTTAAGGATAAGATTAAGGTAGGAGCACGAAGAAGAAAAAGGTGTAGTGCTATGTCTGCAAGTAGTGGGGGAATATTAAAAGGGATTGTCCAGCAAAAATGAAGCATTCAAGTGCTAATATGGTAACTCCTAAGAGTGATTCAGATAGCGACGGTGATGTTCTCTCAGTGGGTATCGAAATACATTCGACTGAAGCATGGATGTTAGATTCGGCAAGCTCTTTGCATGCGACGCACAAAGGGAGTGATTCTCTTCGTACAAGCTAAGTGATTTTGGCAAAGATTATTTAGGAGATGATAGGGGACATCCTGTTATTGGAATAGGCGAGATCAAGACACCAGACGGAGGAGCACGTGCTTCGAGGTGTTGAGCATGTACCGAAGCTGCAAAGGAATCTAATTTTGCTCGGGGTCTACATCGTGATGGTATGTTATTCCGGGCTGAGACGGATGGAAAGATAATGAAAGTCATCAATGGAAATGAGATTGTGATGATAGGAGTGAGAGACATCAAATTTGTACAAGTTACAAGGGTGTTCCGTTGCAGGTGGAGCCATGAGGGATGGAGTTGTGGAGATAGCAGTGTTCTCTTCAGGCGGCGAGTCTAAGGCATTGGAATCGTCGGCTGGCTCTCCGAGAGCTACAAAGTCGATAGCTCAAGTCCGGGTATATGGAGGTTGCCACATGACAACTTCAAGGTGGTGCAATATTCGCCAAGGTGGAGTTTGTTGGATATGTGTCAAATATTGTGTACGAGTAGATTATGTTTAAGATATTGGGTTGTATTAGCAGTGGGTTGTAGAGTTTGTTTTGGATTCTTTAAATGGCCTTCTTATAAATATGAGAGGAGAGATGTTGTTGTAACATGACAACATAGAGATATACTTGCGGGAAGGAAGTGGCGGCCCTCGCCGGGACCTCATAGTGGGTTGTGTCATGTATTGGAGAGGAGCACCCATAGTCATTGTCCCAGGGATAAAGGCTTCAGCTGAACATCGTTAACAAATATTGTGTCTCGTTTGTCGTTCGTGATCTTGCATCGTATACCTCAGAAGAATCGTCGTGACTTCCGCGTGCATATTTCGTAACAAGAAAAATGCAGTGTTGCAGAGTCCGAGCAGAGGAGGCATCATTTTGAGCATGAGCACAACCTCAGAGTTCGTGGTGGGGTCCAGAGGCTAGCAGACTTGATTCCTTGTCATTCGCTGTGCGCAGGCTGTGCTCGAACAGCACTGGGGCGAGGAGTGCGCGAAGGGCACGCTGGAGCGGGAATGAGAATCCCATGTCTGTTTCACGGAGGTCACGGGATAGTCCCTGTACATTGGTGCTGCTCGGGCTCCGTCTATGGGACGGAGCAGGGGCGAGGATGACATCTGCAGAGGGAAGGAGGACCCACTAAGAAGAAATAGAATAACTAGAATGCAATCAGTCTTTCTGTGTATTTGTGCAAAAATTAATTATGAGACACACAATATTCATCCCACAGTCATTATAATTTTACGTTTGAACCGAGCATCGACGAAGAAAAAACGGTTCAGAATGGATGGGGAGCGGGGAATCCACCCGTCCTTGGTGTACCGAGCTGAGCCATCCTAGAATGGGTTTGGTGGATGGACTCTATATTGGAGGATGTTTTTTTTACTTTTTGATATCTAAAATAGGTTTACGTTTCCATTTGACTAGTCTGAAACATTGAACAGCCCATAGCCCATATCATTTCTCTCCCCTACCCTGGTGTGTGGTTTCTCTCCCCTACCCTACCCTGATGCTCTTTCGTGATATCCATCACTTGGGTCTTCCTCTCCTTGTCTTGCTGGTCAGAGCCAGTGGAGTTTCTGTCATCACCTCTGCACCATCAGCAACAGGAGCTCTCGGTGATGCTGACGAAGAGGCGGGAACTGAAGCTAAGGATTCAAATGGCGCGGGAGTCGGCCCAACAGACTCAGGCACTACGGCCCAAGACCAGCCCGAAAGCACAGCTGGAAGGGTTTAAAAGCAAAGGGGGTGCCTGGAGTGTGGGGGCCAGCACCGTTATAACAAACTTGATTCCTTCTCTCCATTCTGTTACCTCCCAGCTTCTTCCTTATCCTCTCTCCCTTCCACATTTCTTTTGTGTTCCCAAACTTAAATCTAAAGGAGTGAATCTAGTAGAGAGATCGAAATCCCCAGCTCGTGTTGATTGTTCGATCTTGTTCATCATTTGGTAGGATATATATCACATTGGTATCAGATTCCAACAACCCGGTGGATGAGTTGCTCAGGATTTGGTCTGTAAAATTCCCTTTCGGAGTCTGTCGGTACCCCGCAGACCGGGTACCCCTGCGCACTGGGAGAAAACCGCTAAGGACTCCGCCTCTGCTTGAGAGGCCGAATCCGAGATTGCCACGTCGTGGAGGGAAGGACCAGATCCTACCTCTCCGTTGGAGGAGGCTCCCAAGCTGCCATGTGGCAGGCAGAACTGGACCCTCGCCTCCCTGCTGAGGCGGGCTCCGTAGCTGCCACGTGGCCAATTGGGACCTCAGGGCCAGGCCCGCGTCCTCGCAGGGAAAGGCACCAGAATTACCACGTGGCCTGCAGGGTTGAGCCTCCACCCCTCCATAGGGGTGGGCTCCGGATGCGCCACGTGGCCTGTTCCGTCAAGTGCTCGACTTCCCGCAGAGGCAGGCTCCGGCGCAACCACGTGGCGGACGGCCAACTCAGTGTGGTAGGAAGCCGCAGTAAAGGTACGCGTGCGCTGCTCAGACGGGTACTAAGTACGCGCGCCTTACCCAGGCAAGCTGAGTCGCGCATGCGGAGGTCAAGGCTCCAGTGTCCTGTCATGTCCGAGTAGCCGGTACAGACCCACGTTGCAAGATGGACGAATGGGCCACGAGGACAAGACGGACGGGACGTGCACGGCCATCATCACCAACTATGTGTAGCCCTGGCGCACGACGCGGCAGGACGGCGCGTTGACACCCCTGACAAAGGGAAGTAGATAGCAATTAATCCTAGATCTTGTATAGGATTTGGCTCTCCCCGGGACCACCTGTCGAGTCCTGGGTCTCACCTTCTAGCTGCAGAGTCCTTGAACTATAAAAGGACTCGGCAGACGACCTTCCCAAGGGATCAAAAAATTAGACTAAGACTCATACACGCTCAAGCAAGGCAATACACTAACACTCCCGTGGACGTAGGGTATTACGCTTCGGCGGCCCGAACCACGTAAATCCTCTGTGTTCATCATCCTGCTGCATTCGATCTCCTGGGACTAGTCCTCGTGAATCCAAAGAACCTCCGCGGGCTGCTCTCTAAGCATGTCCGGGGGAAGTGTCGTTTACGACCTTCGACATTTGGCGCGCCAGGTAGGGGGCTTTTTCCCCGTCAAGATCTCCACCAGCAGCAATGGTGAACGGCCAATCCAACATCGGTTCATCCAGGGCGCAGTCGCGGTGGCAGACAGTGGTGGAGGATCAGGCGTCATCCCACTCTAGGGCAGGCTACCGCTCTAGGGCGGGAAGGTCAGGACCTTCACGTCGGCCTGCAGTCACTTCGCCGGCTGCAGGCCGACATGCCACACCGCGGCGTACTTCGGTCGTAACAGCAATCACGGCACAGCCGGCTGCATGCCCGGAGAGTGCGCTCGTAGCAACGCGCGCGCTACTCCACAACCCTCCTGCTGGGGACGCTCCTCAGGGAGCAGCCCGACAGTGGATTAACGATGTCGACCACCTCGTCACCGCCGCACTCAACGCGCCTCCACCGAGGGAGACACATGCTCAGCTGATGCATGTGTCATTGTCGCGAATGCCGACAATCGACCGGTGGATGGCAGACTCGCACTCGACCAGGATCTCGACAACAGATCTGAGAACCGGGATGCAGCATCGTAGGGACGGAGAGGACTGCCGAGTCACCATCGAGCGCCAGAGGGAGCATCGGCGCAACCTCGAGGCAGATTACAGCGTGCCGGGCCCTGTGCCCCAGGCCCATGCTGTGCCTCCACCACACCAGATGTACGTCGTGCCTCCACTGCACCAGGCGTACATCGTGCCTCCTCCACAGGCGTATGCAACACCGCCCCAGCATCAGGTGTACGCAGGCCCGCCTGCTCACCCGGGGTATGCGATGCCGCCGCCGGCACCAGTCAGCCCCAGCCAAGGGTGTGCAGTGCTAGCGCCTCACCTCCGTTGGTCTGGCCACAAAAGTTCCGGCCGCACATGCCGGAGAAGTACGACGGGAGCGTCAACCCGAGCGAGTTCCTGCAGATCTACACCACTGCGATACTAGCTGCAGGAGGCGACGAGGCCATTATGGCTAACTACATCCCCGTCGTCCTGACCGGCCCAGCTCGGTCATGGCTCATGAACCTGCCCCAGGGGTCCATAACCTCATGGGATGAGTTGTGCCGACAGTTTGTGGCTAACTTCGGCAGTTCCTACAAGCGCCCTGGCACCGAGCTCGACCTCCACGCTGTTAGACAGCGCGCTGGAGAGTTGCTGCGATCGTTCATCCAGCGGTTCTCCGAGGTACAGAACGCCATCCCTCATGTTGCTAGCGCATCGGTTATTGTTGTGTTCAGACAAGGTGTGAGGGACAAGAAGATGCTCGAGAAGCTAGCCACGCACGAGGTGCGTGATGTCTCCGAGCTGTTCTCCCTGGCAGACAGATGTGCTAGGGCAGCTGAGGGGCGCAACTGGCACTCCCAGCCATCCTCAGAAGCAAGGGAGGCCACCCCGGCTGAGGAAGGAGCCTCAGCGAGGAGCAGCGGCAAGAAGAAGAAGAAGGGCAGTGGCAAGAACAGGCCAAAGCCCGGAGCTCAATCAATGGCGGCTGCGGCACCCAGCGGAGCCCGAGCGCCGCGCCGAGATAAGCGCCCTAGGCAGTCGCCTGAACCCGAGGAGCCTGACTTCAAGTGCCCGGTGCACCGTACAAATAGCCATAGTGCTAGCGAGTGCCGGGAGGTGAAGAGGTTCGCCGAACGTTTCCGCGAACAGAAATAGAGGCAGCAGCGCCAGGAGGGCGCACCCCCTCGCTAGAGGGAGGGCAAGCAGAAGGCTGATCCCGAGAAGGAGGATGACAGCAAGATGGGGTTCCAGGAACCCCAGCGGGTGGTTAAGGCCGTCTTCGAGGGTGGTGACTCTGACTCCAACAGTGATAAGGAGCGCCGCAAGACCCTCCATGTCATCTACGGGGGAGCCACAGACCCCACGTCCCGAAACGCGGTGAAAACTCTGCGACGGGCAGTGGCTACGTTGGCCCCCACCCAAAGTCCGGCTCCCCACCACAAGTGGATGAGCACGGCGATCAGCTTCGATGCTTCTGACTGCCCGAAGAACATGGCAGGGGCGGGAGTGCTCCCGTTGCTGGTGTCCCCGACTATCGCCAACGTGAAGGTCTTTCACGTATTGATAGATGGAGGGGCGGGCCTCAACCTCATCTCCACGGCGGCCTTTCGAAAGCTGCAACTGCCAATGTCCCGGCTCACACCCTTGAGCCCGTTCTCGGGTGTCGGACCCAGGCAAATCCTCCCGTACGGTAACATACACCTCCCGGTGACCTTCGGGACCCCGGAGAACTACCGTACGGAGAGCGTTTTGTTCAACATGGTAGACGTTGACCTTCCCTTCAACGCAATCATCAGGAGGCCACTATGGCTACCTTGTCCTGAAGAAGCCGACGCCTTCCGGTGTCCTCAGGATCAGAGGGGACCGCTCAGCTGCAGTGTCAGCCTTGGAGCAGCTCCAAGCACTTGCAGCGGGGAGGGCTCCGGCCCCAGGAGGCTCAAAGGAGAGTCAGCCAGAGCAAGGCCTGACGCAGCGAGCCTCCACCACTGCACCCCGTGTGCAACCAGCCAGCAACAACGACGTCCCCGTGAAAGTCGTCGGGATTGGCTCTGAGGCTGCCCAGACAACCCGTATCGCGAAGAACTTGGACAGCAAATAGGAAAGCGCGCTCATCACCTTCCTCCGGGACAACGTCGATGTGTTTGCATGGCAACCTTCATAAATGCCCGGGATCCCCAGGGAGGTGATTGAGCACCATCTGAAGATCTACCCCGACGCTCGACCGGTACAGCAGAAGCCCAGGAAACAGTCCATCGAGCAGCAGAACTTCATCCATGAAGAAATCAAGAAGCTGCTCGATGCTGGTTTCATCCGGGAGGTTCACCACCCACGATGGTTGGCCAACCCTGTTGTCGTACCCAAGGCTGGCGGGAAGCTCCGGATGTGCATCGACTACACCAACCTCAATAAGGCATGCCCAAAGGATCCATTCCCTCTTCCTAGGATAGATCAAATAGTAGACTCAACATCAGGCTGTGATCTTCTGTGTTTCCTAGATGCGTATTCTGGTTTTCACCAAATACCTATGTCTAGGGAAGATGAGGAACACACTGCTTTCATAACAGTAGACGCCCTGTATTGTTATGTCTCCATGCCTTATGGACTCAAGAATGCTCTTCCCACCTTTGTACGTGCAATGCATAAGACATTTGGGGACTTCATTAGAGATCTAGTAGAGGTGTATGTCGACGACATCGTGGTGAAAAATAGGGCCCGCACATCCCTATTAGACAACCTAGCCCAAGTTTTCAGCAAGCTGCGCACGACACGCACGATGTTGAACCCCGACAAGTGTGTCTTTGGGGTTTCTGTAGGGAAGCTCCTTGGTTTCTTAGTATCGCACCGAGGGATTGAAGCTAAACCAGAGAAGATCAAGGAGATAGAGCTGATGCGTCCGCCGGCCCGCATCAAGGACGTCCAGAAGCTTGCAGGGTGTTTGGCAGCCCTCAGCCGGTTCATCTCAAGGCTGGCTGAGCGAGCCCTGCCCTTCTTCAAGATTCTGCGGAAGTCAGGTCCCTTTGAGTGGACCGAGGAAGCTGAAGCGTCTTTCCAGGAGCTCAAGAAACACCTGACAACGCTACCCATTATGGTGGCGCCAGAACCCGGCGAACCGCTCCTGTTGTACATCACCGCAACAACGGAGGTGGTCAGCATGGTCTTGGTTGCAGAGCGGCCGGAGCTACTGCCGAAACAAGCAACAGGAGGAGCCCCAGAGGGGGAGGCTGTGCCTCAAGGCCCGAACCCAGAAGAGACCCCCCCCCTCCCGCTGTGAGTTTCAGTGACCAAGTGCCTTACGGGTCCCAGCCCCCGGAGGCCCAGCTAGACCCTGGGAGCCACATTCCCCAGGATGCAGACGCATTGCAAGGAGCCCCAGACCCCACAGGGAGGGTTTGGACCTCCAAACGGCCAGTCTACTACGTCAGTGAGGTCCTCCATGAAGCAAAAACAAGATACTTGGAGGTACACAAACTATTGTATGCAGTGCTCATAGCGTCGAGGAAACTCCGGCATTACTTCAATGCTCACCAGGTTTCAGTGGTCACCTCCTTCCCACTGAAGACCGTACTCCACAGCCCCAACTCGACTGGCAACATTGCCAAGTGGGCAGCAGAGCTGGCCGAGTTCGAGTTGGGGTTCTTACCTCGACATGCAGTCAAAAGCCAAGCACTGGCGGACTTCTTGGCCGAATGGACCCCATCGCCAAGCAACCCGGGGGGCGTGGACAACGGTGAAATGGTGCCCAAGGCTCCAGTTTTCATCGAGACCCCCTGGACACTCTACTTCGACGGCTCCTCGCGGAAGTAGGGGGCCGGGCTCGGGGTCCTGCTCCTCACCCCGACTGGGGAGCAGTTCAAGTACATGGTGCGCCTCGACTTCAAGGTGACAAACAACATGGCAGAGTATGAAGCCCTAATCTTTGGGCTAAAGACTGCCCTGACTCTCAATGTCCGACAGCTTCTAGCCAAAGGTGATTCCCAGCTGATCATCAAGCAGGCCAAAGGAGAGTGCAGCTGCAACGACCCTCAGTTAGCAGCATACTTGATGCACGTCCGGAAGCTGGAAAAGGACTTTGAGGTCTTGTACTTGTGCCATGTACCCCGAGCCGACAACTCAGTCGCAGACGACCTATCAACGAAGGCCTCCACAGGGGCCCCAGTGCCTCAAGGAGTCTTCGCAAGGACGTTACCACGACCAACCGCCTGGGTAGCCAAACCGGGCGAAGGGGGCGAGCCCAGCACCTCGAAGCTGGAAGTCCCGGCGACCCTACTACCATGGAGTCCGCCAAGGATCGTATGCGCCACCGGGGGCTCCGAGCTACCGGGCGCCCAAGATCCAGAGGCTCAAGCAAGTCCCGATGCATGGATCTCAGAGGTCCGGGACTACTTGAAAGACAATATCCTTCCCGAAGAACATGTCGTGGCAGAAAGGATTGTTCGCATGGCTAAAAGGTACACGCTGGTGGAAGGGGATCTCTACCGGCATGGCGCCAACGACATCCTACTACGATGCATTACCCGGGAGGAGGGTTGCGACTTGCTCGCAGAGATCCATGTAGGCGAGTGTGGGAACCACGCGTCCTCCCACACGCTGGTTGGTAAAGCCTTTCGGCATGGCTTTTACTGGCCGACAGCACTCCAGGATGCCGCCGAGATGGTAAAGAGATGCAAGGTGTGCCAGTTCCATGCCAAGCAGATCCACACACCAGCTCAGGCGCTGCAGATGATCCCTCCCTCATGGCCATTTGCTGTATGGGGGTTGGACATCCTGGGACCCTTTCCCAGAGCCGTCGGAGGATTCCGGCATCTCTACATCGCCGTAGATAAGTTCACCAAGTGGTCGGAAGCTGCCCAAGTTGTCACCATCAACAAGCAGTCAGCAGTAAAGTTCATAAAGTCGATCGTCTGTCGGTTCGGGGTCCCGAATAGAATCATCACTGATAACGGGACCCAGTTCACAAGTGCAGCGTTCCAGGAATACTGCGAGGACCTGGGGATCCAAGTCTGCTATGCATCCGTTGCTCATCCAGAGAGCAATGGTCAGGTCGAGAGGGCCAATGCAGATATCCTCAAGGGCCTCAAGACTCGCACATTCTCACACCTTGAGAAGCATGGTGCAAATTTGGTGGATGAGCTTCCGTGTGTGTTGTGGGCTAGCCGGACATCAACCAGCCGGGCCACGGGGGAAACGACTTTCTTCTTGGTGTACGGGGCAGAGGCCGTCCTCCCCCCAGAAATTACCATGGGCTCCCCCCGTGCCCGGAGGTACGACGAAGCCGCACAGGACCAGATCCGGCGTGAAGAACTGGACCTCGTCGACGAGGGACGAGTGCGAGCGGCTCTCCAAAATGCAGGGTACAAGCAGGCGCTCCGGCGCTACCACCAGAGGACCGTGCGAAGTAGGGAGCTAAAGGTAGACAACCTGGTGTTGCGCCGCATACTCTCCCGGGAAGGGTCTAACAAACTCTCCCCCAGCTGGGAGGGCCCCTTCCGGGTAACAGAGTTTTACCGCCCAGGATGCGTCTGCCTAGCTACGAAGGATGGACAGCGATTACCCAATCCATGGAACATCGAGCACCTCCGTAAGTTCTACCCCTAGACCAGGGTTGGGACAATGTTATTTCATTGTAAAAGTTACATATTGCCTCAGGACGGTACTTAGACTACGGGGATGGGGCTCCGAGTGCACATTCCGCTTAGCCTGGTCCAGAACCCTAAGTAGGTGCACCCGACTTCATCTGACACCCAGGCCAGGTTATTCCCCTTGTAAAGTCTGATCCATCTTATGAGAAACTACAATGAAAGAATGTTTTCCTTCCTGGTATAGGTTTTGTCAATTCAAAAATTATCTTTATGATATTGCTGTAAGCCCGCCATAGCTCGTGATCTATCATGAGCGCTGTCATTTTTCCCCTGCTTTAGCAATAGTGGGAGCCTTGCTGTCTGGATTGCAGGTGGGGTTGCTTGAGGTACCTGCAATGTACCTGGGGCCTCGGATGTTCCAGTACTCGGGGGCCTGTGTCTCCAAATGGTCTCCCCCGGAAAAGGCTTATGCCGTGCGGGAGGTCCAGGGGCACAGCCTACTTAGCCTGTTCCTGTATCCTAAGCCTGTGCGCTCTGCCTCCCCAGCGCTACTGCCGAGTACTGGGGGCCAGATGGACCACCCTTGGGTAGTATGAACGACGAGTCCTAGGTGCAGATGCACTGAATTACCCAAGCCCCGCGAGTCAGCCCAGGATCGTAAGTCAAGCGACACTACAAAAAGAGCAGGGGTGAAGTGTCTAGCGGACAGAATTACTTCTCTTTTTTTATCTATATACAGGTCTTTGAGGAAGTTATTCGGGCAACCACCGTCAGAGTACCCGCGAAGACAGTGGGCACCGCCGGACTGGAGCTCCGGCGGCACCACCAGGGGGCCCGCTGTCGACCTCTCACTGAAGATGGCGGGCACCGCCGGACTGGAGCACAGGCGGCACCCCCAGGGGGCCCGCTGTCGACCTCTCGCTGAAGATGGCGGGCACCGCCGGACTGGAGCTCCGGCGGCACCCCCAGGGGGCCCGCTGTCAACCTCTCGCTGAAGATGGCAGGCACCGCCGGACTGGAGCTCTGACGGTACCCCCAGGGGTCCCGCTGTAGACCTCTCAACGAAGATGGCGGGCACCGCCAGACTGAAGCTCCTGCGGCACCCCCAGGGGGCCCGCTGTCGACGTACCTGCATACTCAGCTACGGCAATGCTACCTACGCATCCTAGTCCCCCCTGCACCCGTCCACCCTAGGTCCTAAGTGTATGACAGGTGTGCCCATAACAACTGGCCACGCCTGTCAGGGGGCCATACTTTGGGGGACGGCAGGTCCTGGAAGCTAAGGAACAACAAGCAGCTAGAAGACATTACTGGAAATAAAAACAAGCTGAGTATAAAAAGTACCACAGACAAATTTTTTATTACACAAATAAAAAGTTTGTCGCCACAACCAACCACAAGACAAAAGTAGAAAGATAAAAACTTAAACAAGCGCCCAGGGAGCCCTCAGCCGCTCTGCTGGAACCTTGAGGCGATGAGTGCCACCGCATCCGAAACTTCAGACTTGGCGACCTCTTCCCTCTCGGCGATGGGCCCCTCGAGGACCGGATGCAGGGAGACGTCGGGGGTACCAGTTCCGGTAGTAGGACAGGATGTGCGTCGCCACCTCCTTCACCAGCATCCGTCCCTCTACCTCTAGCTGGTTGTCGAGGATGGCCCCCCAGCAAACGCATCCTCGAGCTGGTGGAGTCAAGCGCCGAGAACACTTGGCTCACCTCCTATGCCGGCTCCCCCACGCGCGCCGGGCTGAAGCCAAGCAACACCAGAGCCGAGTCGGCACCACCAAGGAACTCCCAGACCTTCCAGGCCTCAGCAGAGCGCGCCGCCCGGAGCTCCTCCACCTCCTGCTGGGCCGCCGCCAGCGCCCGGGGACCGCCGTCTAGGAACCGCTTCTCCTTGGCTGCCAGGGCCCTCTCGCGCTCGCTGACTCCCTTCTCGCGGCGGTCCAAGTCGCCCTCTTTGAGGGCGACGTTGAACTCGCGGTCCAGGAGGGCCTGGCGCTCAATGGACTGGGCCTGCTGCGCCTCAGCCACGGCGGCTTCCCGGCGGTATAGCTCGGCGGCGCGGACTCGCGCCCCTTCCTGCTAGAGGATGAGCCCGTGGCAGGTCGCCTCCACCTCGGCCTGCTTTGCCGCCAGCTCCTGCTCCCATTCAGCCAGAGCAGCCTCTCAGAGGGACAGCAGGTGCTGAAGGTCCTCGCAGGCCTGGAGGCGGGAGCTGGCCTCAGCATGGATGGCCTCGGCATCTGCCTTCACCTTCTGGGTGATGGCGTCCAGCTGGGCCATGAGGTCGCGCTCCTGCTCGAGGATCTTCATCTCCTCCCGAACGACTGCCTACCGTTGGGCCGCTCGGCTCTTCGCAAGCCGGGTCCGGGCCTCCAGGGTCCTCGCCCATTCCCGGAGCCGCTCATCCTCGTCCTCGAGCCGCCCTTTCTCCTGGGCGAGGGCCGCCTGGGCCTGCCGGAAGCCGGAGTAGGCCACGACCATAGCCTCGGACAGGGGGAGAGGCTCCACCGTAGCAGCGGGCCCCTACCTCCCCACTTCTTCAATGTCGTCCTCCATTTGGAGGACCACTGGGGAGACGGGGACCAGGGGCCCCTCCCCGATGGCAGCACCCGGGGCGGTGGCGCTAACCGGCGTAGCAGTGTCGGAGGGCGCGGCGGCATCGGCTGGCACGGAGTATCCGTTGGATGCGAAGTCATTGACGGGCGCGGTAGCGGTCGTCGGCGCACGCGGCTGGGCTGCAGCATTCGCTGCGGGGGTCTCAGACATGGTGGCCCAGGGCACCCTGGCGGCAGCAGCCCGGTGCACCGGAGCAGGGCCCAAGGCTGCAAAAGATCCCCACGAGCCGGCTGGAGCGGCAAACCCCCCAGCAGAAGTGCCCGCGGGTGGTGGAGTAGTTGTGGTGGCGCTGAAATCAAGCAAACCCAGATCATAAGAAAATGGCAGGATAGGCGCACAGCAAAAAACACCCAAGGTAAAATCTGAGCAAGCTTACCTGGGGACGCTGAAGTTCCACCGCTTCCCGAAAGGGTTGGGGGGGGGGGGGGTTCGGACCCCCCGAACCCGCGGTGGGGGCCCCTGAGTGTGCCGGGGGCCCCTGTGATGGTGGTGTCGGCGGCACCCCCGAGGTCTGGTGCCCCTCTGAATGGAGAGGGAACGCTGGGGTCCCGTCAGCGTTGAGGAGCCTCCCCCTCTTGCGCGTGGAGGACTCGGGCGGCAAAGTGGCGCCATTGGCGCCCCCTGGCGACGAGCGCGGTGGGGCTTCGGAGTCCTGACGAGGGACAGAAGGGGCCGGCGGCAGCAACCGAGTGTGCTTCTTGGGGTTCGGGTCCGGCACCAGAACCGGCACCTTCCCCTTCCCCTTGTCGGCAGAGGCGACGACGCCACCCCATGGATAGTGCTGGGGCTCGCTCGAGGAGTCGTCGCTTGAATAACCGTCGTCGCTTAAGGGATCCTCGCCTCCCTCAGCGTCGTTGGCGATGTTGACCCCCCGAAACGGGTCCCCGATCTGGCGTTGCGCCAGCCCAGACTCGTCGAGGGTCGGCATCGTCTTCAGCAGCTGCCTCCTCAACTCGGAGTCCGAGCACAAGGGGTGGTAGGCCGATGGAAGAGCCAGTGCCACAGGGGAGATGTCGTCGGGGCAGACCCGGGTCAGCATGTCGAGCAGCTGTTGCTCGCCCAGGTTGGAGTCGGGGCCGGTCTCGAGCCGGGTGCAGTCCGACAGGTAGGTGAACATCGATGCCGGACGGGCGCGGTGCTGGAGCGGAGCTATGCGACGGGACATGAAGTCCCTCACCACCATGACAGACGACAGCCCGTGGTCCGCCAGCATCTGGATCCTCTCTAGCACCGGGTTGAACGCCTCCTACAGCTCTAGGCGCTCCTCCCAGAATGACCGCTCGGAGTAGGGGATCCCGGTGGGGAGGCACATCCAGTCGTGGGCCCCAGCCTTGGCGATCATCCAATCTTCACGCCACAGCTCCCACCGTGCAGAGTTGAAGGAAGCAATGTACCTCGTGGGGACCTTTGTCCGGCGCTAGAAGTAGTAGGTGTCGAGGTGCTCCTTCGAGCTCCTTCCGGTGGCCCTCAGTACAAAAAAGTACCGGAAGAGCTTCACCGACGGCATCACCCCCACGAACATCTCACAGAGGTGAGCGAAGACCGCCAGCATGGCGATCGAGTTTAGCGCAAGGTGGTGAAGTTGGAGGCCGAAGGTCTCCAGGAGCATGACCAGGAAGGCGGATGCTGGCGGGACGAAGCCGGCCAGCACGTACGATGAGAAGAGGACCATCTCCCCGGCGGAGAGGCTCAGCGGGAGCCTCCCGGGACGGAGCCACGTCTCCCGCTCAGGAGTATGCCAGCCGAGAAGCCGGCGCATGGGGGCCAGGTCAGCGGACCTGGACAGCCGGGACTTGGGCAAGATGCTCGCCATGAGGGTTGAAGGAGGAGGCTCTGGACGGGGAGATCGGGAGTTAGAGTGCAAGAAATGGGCTTGAGGCAAAAAGCACGAGCGCAGGGGTGCAGAGGCGAGAGAAAGGACCTTCAGGGGGGGAAGTTCTCTTTTTATGCACCTCTGCAGGCCAACAGGCGCGAAAGTGTTAATCACCGCAGCCTCAATAGAAGAGCAATGGTCCCGCGTAGGCAATGACATGAGGGCCCGAGTCGCTCGACAAAGAAGGCGAGCCGGGCGTCTAGCTATGCGGGAGGTAACCAAGCGGTTTCCGAAAAGGCAAAAGCAGCGGAAGTGCAGGAGCCACCTTGGGAACCACCGCAGTTAAAGCACGATTGAAGGCAGAAGTCACGTCGCGCGGCGCCTGTTCAGCACCTTCACTTACCAGAAGGGGACACGTCGCCTCAACGGCAGGGGCGTGTCGCCTAGGGAACTGCCGCGAAGTGGAATCGAAATAGTTGCGCGGGAAGAAAAGGAAGAAGACCCCACCTGCGGTATTGACGACTCTCCCGAGGTGGGCTCGGGGGCCACTGTCGGTACCCCGCAGACCGGGTACCCCCGCACACTGGGAGAAAACCGTTAAGGACTCCGCCTCTGCTTGAGAGGCCGAATCCGAGATTGCCACGTCGTGGAGGGAAGGACCATATCCTACCTCTCTGTCGGAGGAGGCTCCCAAGCTGCCATGTGGCAGGGAGAACAGGACCCTCGCCTCCCCACTGAGGCGGGCTCCGGAGCCGCCACGTGGCCAATTGGGACCTCAGGGCCAGGCCCGCGTCCTCGCAAGGAAAGGCACCGGAATTACCGCGTGGCCTGCAGAGCTGAGCCTCCACCCCTCTATAGGGGTGGGCTCCGGATGCGCCACGTGGCCTGTTCCGTCAAGTGCTCGACTTCCCGCAAAGGCATGCTCCGGCGCAACCACGTGGCGGACGGCCAACTCAGTGCGGTAGGAAGCCGCAGTAAAGGAACGCGTGCGCTGCTCAGACAGGCATTAAGTACGCGCGCCTTCCCCAGGCAAGCTGAGTCGCGCATGCGGAGGTCAAGGCTCCAGGTTTTGTCGCACCCTGGAGGGAGATGATCCCGTCGATTCCTCCATGGTCATCTTGTCTACATACTGGAGTAGGCCTTCTACATAACCAGTCAAGGTTCTCACACCGTGGACTATGAAATGGTTGTTAGTCGGCTCCGCTGAGGTGCGAGTTGGAGACTCGTAGTGGTGGCTCACTACGTCGCCCTTCTTCATCTTGAGTGTGCCTGTGTACTTCTTGCAAGGCTGAAGCATGGAATGGACTTCATCCTTCCCATGAAAAAGACGAGTTGCAATTGGCTTGAGAGCCGCCGTCGATGGACGTCGCATAGGCGTTTGCGACTTCATCTGCACTCTATGAGGAAAGAGTGAGCGAGCCATGCTACGACGAGCGGGACTACGCCCATGTGGCATCCCAAGCGACAGGATTGTGGTGAGAGGTGCCACGTCCAACACCATGATGGATTCAATGGCCAATGTGGCTCCGTTATTGGCCAGCGTAGGTGTAACACCTCAGCCACTACGGGTCTGACGGTCACTTCTGGCAGCTCTCTAGAATCACAGACTAGCCCCACAAACCAACACTAGTCTTTTCTGCGCATTTTGTCCTCACTCGTGTGCACCCAGGAAAACTTTCGGGTCGGTCACCCAACCGTAAATTGCTCCGAGCCAAGCACACTTAACCTCATAGTTCTTTGCAGAAGAGCTTTCGGAAAAGAAGGTATAGCTTGGTGGTATGACTACTCAATCAATCCTATTAAGCCTTGAGCCAGGATGTCACAATCCAACTCCCCTCCCCCCCTAGAAGACTGACATCCTCGTCGATCAACTCCCAAGCCAGGAACGTCCCCTCTTGGTTATGTCCATAGGTCAACTCCCAAGCAAGGAATGGCCCCTCTTGGTTACGTCTGTACGTTCAGTACTGGTATACCGTACCACATCACTGACCCGTACAAAGCCGTGAAACCGTGAGGGTTAGCTCTGATACTATATGCAACACCCCAACCACTACGGGACTGGCGGTCTTTACTTCTGGCAGCTCTCTAGAATCACAAACTAGCCCCACAAAACAACACTAGTCTTTTCTGCGCATTTTGTCCTCACTCGTGCGCATCCGAGAAAACATCCCGGCCGGTCACCCATCCGTAAATTGCTCCAGACCAAGCACACTTAACCTCAAAGTTCTTTGCAGAAGAGCTTCTGGAAAAGAAGGTATACTTTGGTAGTATGAGTATTAAATCAATCCTATTAAACCTTGAGCCAGGATGTCACGACGCTGTGAGGAACCGTCCAAGTTGAATAAATGTTAGACGCATTAGCTCACTGTCCATCAACGGCACGCAAGCTACAAATGCGACCAACATAAAATTCAACTCCGGTAGTCCTCTGATATGCTCTTAATCATCCTAGGATCACAGCATATCGGTCCACAACATTGCACACATGACAAGCACACGAATAAACCATAAGTTCATAAATATTACAGGTTATAAAGTGCGTACAAGTAGTGACAAGTTTCTGAAATTTTATAAAAAAACAGTGAGCAATATTGCATTGAAGTTTCCTAATCTTTTGGGGATAACATTGTCCATAAAGGGTTCAAGTTCAGATTCGAGACACAAAAAAAAAACAAGCCCTACGCAACGGAAGATGACTTTTTAAATTAGCAGTAGTGCAGCGGTGACTGCCCACAACACCACCGGCGACATCAGTAAAATCAGCAATTTACTCCTCCCCATTGCCGGACTCGGCAGGGTAGAAATAATCAAACACCATAGATGTTTCACCTGCAAAACTCCAACATAACAAACATGAGTACAATGGTACTCGCAAGACTTACACATATGGTATATAGCCCGACTCCAAGGAGTATGAATATGGTTGTTGCAATGGGTTAATGCATAGTCAAAACATAATTTGCGAAAAGCTGAGACAATTAATGGATAAGCGTATAAGTATAAAGTAAAAGACTCATGGACGACTCACATATATACCCGTACCTACTGCAGCAAGTAAACATTTGTAACCATGTGTGAAACAACACACAATTCAGCTCAAGTACAACACCCATACACCCTCATTTCAATTGATAGTGAAGTTGCAATCACTACGATGAAGCTCAATCAACACTAAGCTTTATCATAATCGAGATCACGGCGATTCGAACCGATTATACACCCTGCAGGGGAGTCCCAAATTACCCACACGACTCGAGGACCATACAACTTATGCGACCGGCCAAAGCCACACAAGGTGATGAGTAGGTTTAGGCCCGATCTTCCGAAAGGTATGTCGATTGGGGTGGAGAACTCGACGTTGATGATCCGCGGCACTCGAGCGGTTCGAGTACCCCTGCAATCACTACACCACGGCTCCGTTGGTTATCAACCGTGCTGCACACGCTTGACCTCGCCAAGAAGGCTAATCCCTGCAAGTGCAATCGAGAACACGAGCAAGAACGTAGAAGACACAATCGGAAATCGCAAAATTGGGGTCTCACAAACCGTAGAACGGCGATATTATTGATCTAAGCAAAACCCACCGAATATGACTGGCGGCTGCAGTATTTATAGGCTAGGGTTCGACCAAAACACGATTAGACGCGTCCCTAATGGACTCTTATGGGATACAAGGCCCAAAGGCCCGATTCGGTGGCGCAGCACCGGACAGAAATCTGGACTCGACTTGTTTTGACGATTCCCAATGACTCCGGAGGAATTTTGAGGTGAGACCAGAACCATTGGAAATTTTATCTTCTCCTCTTTCTGTGCATATGTAGAACGTCGAAAACGGAGTCCGTATGCCTCCTGGGCGTCTGTTTTAAGGTGGACTGCTCCTGGACTCCGAGTTGAACTCGAGTCCGAGTTGTAAACTGTTTCCATCTACTTGTGGACGTCCCAGGTGGTTCTCCACGCTCCCAAGGCCTCCTTCCTTCACTTGTTGATCTTTTCCATTATTCCTAATAACAATTAAATCATCACATAGCAATCTATTCTCAAACTCACATGCAAAAGAAGTTAAGAGAACGAATTCACCTGCTGATTTAATAACCGTGCCCGTGCTCTTGTGATTGGTCCTTGCAGTTCAATGTGCGTCTCTGCTGTTGTGATGTCCTCATCATCCTCCCCCTATTGAATTGGAGTCGTCCTCGACGCAAGTTCATCTTCTTCTCCCAAGTACGGTCGCAAATCTGAAATGTTAAATGTAGGACTAACCCCAAAATCGGGAGGCAATTCAAGATTATATGCATTATCATTAATCTTTTCAACGATCTTAAAAGGACCAGCAACTCGTGGCATAAGTTTAGATTTTCTCAAGTCGGGAAATCGCTCTTTTCTCAAATGTAACCACACCAAATCGCCCGGTTCAAGTTTTACTTCTTTTCTACCTTTACTACCTGCAATCCTATACTTCTCATTCATCATTTCAATATTTTTCTTTGTAGTTTCATGCATCTTAAGAATGAATTCAGATCGTTGTGTAGCATCCAAATTTATAGTTTCAGAAGGAGGCAAAGGTAGTAAATCAATAGGAGCACGGGGATTGAAACCATACACTACCTGGAATGGACTTACCTTTGTCGTGGAGTGAACGGATCTGTTGTAAGCAAATTCTATATGTGGTAAACACTCCTCCCACAACTTCAAATTTGTTTTCAAGACAGCCCGTAACATAGTGGATAAAGTACGATTAACTACCTCGGTCTGTCCATCCGTTTGTGGGTGACATGTAGTTGAAAACAGCAACTTGGTTCCCAATTTATGCCACAAAGTTCTCCAAAAATGACTTAAAATTTTGCATCACGATCAGAAACAATGGTATTTGGCACACCATGTAAACGAACAATTTCCGTCATAAATGAATCAGCAATGTGTGAGGCATTATCATTCTTATGACAAGGTATAAAGTGTGCCATTTTGGAAAAACGATCAACAACTACAAAAATACTATCCCTCCCCCTCTTAGTCCTAGGCAATCCCAAAACAAAGTCCATAGAAATATCCTCCCAAGGTACACTAGGAACAGGAAGAGGCATATAAAGACCATGTGGGTTAAGACGAGACTTAGCTTTGTTGCAAGTAGTGCATCGTGACACGTAGCGCTCGACATCACGCCTCATCTTTGGCCAAAAGAAGTGTGTGGACAGCACGTCTTCAGTTTTCTTCACTCCAAAATGTCCCATCAAACCTCCTCCATGTGCTTCCTGCAAAAGCAATAGACGAACGGAGCTAGCTGGAACGCATAGCTTGTTAGCACGATAGAGGAGACCCTCTCGCAGCACATATTTATTCCAAGTTCTTCCTTCTATACAATTTTCAAAAGCAACTTTGAAGTCCAAATCAGTAGGATATAATGCTTTAATTGTTTCCAAACCAAAGATTTTATGATCAAGTTGGGACAGCATGGTATAACGCCTAGATAATGCATCGGCAATGATATTTTCCTTCCCTTTCTTATGCTTAATGATGTATGGAAACGACTCTATGAACTCAATCCATTTAGCATGTCATTTATTCAGATTGGTTTGACACTTAAGATACTTCAATGATTCATGATCGGAATGTATGACAAACTCCTTAGACCAAAGATAATGTTGCCATGTTTGTAATACACGGACTAAGGCATACAATTCCTTATCATAAGTGGAGTAATTCAGAGAAGGACCATGAAGTTTTTTCACTAAAGAAAGCAACGGGTTTACCTCCTTGTATGAGAACGCCTCCAATACCAATGCCGCTTGCATCGCATTCTAGCTCAAAGGTCTTGTCAAAATCAGGAAGTTGTAGTAATGGTGCTTGTGTAAGCTTCGATTTGAGAGCATAAAAAGCTTGTTGCTGCTGTTCGCCCCATAGAAATGGAACTCCCTTCTTCGTTAGCTCATGTAGAGGTGCTGCAATGGTGCTGAAATCCCGCACAAAGCGCCGATAAAATCCTGCAAGACCAAGAAAACTACGAACCTGTGTGACGGTAGTTGGGGCTGACCAGCTGGTGATTGCTTCAATTTTTGCCTCATCCATCTCAATTCCCTGCGAGGAAACGACATAGCCAAGAAACGAGACTCGATTGGTGCAAAAAACGCACTTTTCAAGGTTACCAAACAAACGTGCATCTCTCAAGATAGTAAAAACAGCACGTAAATGATCAAGATGTTCATCATATGACTTGTTGTAAATGAGGATATCATCGAAGTAAACCACCACAAATTGTCCAATGAAAGCACGTAAAACCTCGTTCATTAATCGCATAAAGGTGCTGGGTGCATTAGTTAAACCAAAAGGCATGACTAACCACTCATAAAGTCCAAACTTGGTTTTAAATGCAGTTTTCCATTCATCTCCTAGTGCCATTCTAATTTGGTGGTAACCACTACGCAAGTCTATTTTTGTGAAGATGATAGCACCACTCAATTCATCAAGCATGTCATCTAATCGAGGAATAGGATAACGATATCGAATGGTGATGTTATTAATCGCTCGACAATCAACACACATGCGCCAACTACCATCTTTCTTAGGAACCAAAAGAACAGGAACGGAACAAGGGCTAAGGCTTTCACGAATGTACCCGCGGTCCAAAAGATCTTGGACTTGTCGCTGAATTTCCTTAGTTTCTTGTGGATTCGCCCTGTATGCTGCACGATTTGGCAAACTTGCTCCTGGAATCAAATCGATCTTGTGTTCAATGCCTCTCATCGGTGGTAAACCAGGGGGTATCTCGGAGGGAAACACGTCCTCAAACTCCTGCAAAAGGTTAGCAACAGCAGGGGGCAATGCAATAGACAATTCATGAAGTGAAAACATGGCTTCTTTGCAAACTAAAGCATAGCACATCCCCTTAGCATCGAATAAATCAGCAAGTTCAGATTTAGTTGCGAGCAATGATGGTGATTTTAACTTAATAACTTGCTGTTTTTCAGATTCTAATTTAGTTGCTTTGCCCTCACGAATTTTACTCTTCTCAAAATGCACAATTTCAGCAGGAGTCATGGGGATCAAAGGGATTTTCTTTCCCTTATGCATGAGAGTATATTTATTGGTTCTACCATGATGAATAGCATCTGTATCAAATTCCCAAGGACGACCCAATAAAAGAGAACAAGCATCCATAGGAACAACATCAAAATCAGCAAAATCATGGTATGAACCAATTGAAAAATGGATTCTCGCTGTTTGTGTTACCTGAACCTTACCGCTGTTGTTGAACCATTGAATGTGGTACGGATGAGGGTGTGCTCTTGTTGTCAAACCAAGTTTCTTGACGACGTCCGTGTTTACCAAGTTATTGCAGCTACCTCCATCAATTATAGTGTGTACACGGCAGTCCTTGACGACGAGAAACATGTGGAAGAGGTTGTGTCGTTGTAGCTTGTCGTCGGTCTCCACTTTGGAGCTCAAGGCACGCTGCACAATGATGCTCCTATAGTTCTCCATCGCCGCTGTACCAAGTACCTCTTCTTCGGTGTGTTCGTCATTTGGATCTGTAAAGTCAGTAGCAAGAGAATATTCATCTTCAACATCCGAAGTACTATCATACCCGCCATCGTCGCGTGCTATGTATGCTCGTTTGCTCGAGCAATCTCTCATCATATGACCAAGTCCCTGACAGCGGTGACACTTAATGTCGGAAGTACGACCCGTAGAAGGAGTGGACGATGAAGGCTTGAATGATGTCGCCTTGCTGCCTTCCGGCACGCGAGAAGGTGGAGCAGCAGGTATAGTTCGTTGGCCGCCATTGGGAGGTGTAGTCGCTGCACGGGGGGCCGAAGATGGTGCTGTTTTGGATGGTGTAGTTGCTGCACGCGGCGTGAAGTTGCTCCTCGTGCGTTGTTGCTGTTGTTGTCGGCCCTGCAATTCTTTTTCTGCCAACATAGCAAGCTGAAACAATCTGTTAACAGTATCATATTCTTTGTAATCAACAATGTCCTGAATTTCACGCCTCAACCCCCCATAAAAACGAGCTATTTTATCATCCATGTCCTCTACTACCCCACAACGCAGCATACCCTTTTGTAACTCTTGATAATACTCCTCTACGGACATGTTACCTTGGTCTAAACGCTGCAATTTTTTGCGAAGGTCCCGCTGAAAAGATGGAGGAACAAATTGAACACGCATAGCTTCCTTTAATCTATCCCATGTTGGAGGATCAGTTCTAGTTTTAACAAGTTCATTCCACCATATGATAGCAAAGTCCTTAAACTCACTAGTGGCTTGACGAACTCTATGTTGTTCAGGAACAAGATGGGAATTAAATTTTTGCTCTACTGTCATCTCCCAATCAAGATAAGCCTCAGCATCATAAGCACCAGAAAAAGAGGGTATAGTAAATTTCACTTTAGCAAAAGGATCATCAGGAGGGCGGTTATAATTGTTATGATTATTACCTCCCATACCTCAACGATAAAGTGGAAGTCTTGGCTGATTACTGTGATCTTCCAGTTCATCATAAGCATTGTCTTCTTGTCTTCCAGCGAGAGGCAACCGAGCCTCAAAAGTATTCATCCGAAGAGCAAGGTCATCCAGTTTGCGAGTCAAGTTCGCCAATGACTCCTCCGTTTATGCGTTGTATTTGGTGAACATATCACGTAACTCAACATGTTGAACACATTCGTCATTATTTTCTTCTCCTGCCATTGTTAGTAGGAAACAAAATACAACAAAAAAAATGTTATCCCTATCAACTACAGTGACAATGTGGAAGGTGGAAGAAAACAATCCCTCTCGCTCAAGCATCTTACCACGCTCTTACAAGTGTTCTTACCGACACAGCAGGTGGTGTAGACGGTGAGATGAACCAATGAAACGTGGGGTGATTGCAAAGGTACCTATTATGCTCAAGAGAAAGGTGGAGCTTGGATGGCATAATATGGTGGCTAATAAGCAGAAAATCGTTAACAGCTAAACAAAGTTGAATAAGTATTCAATGTAGGAAACTGTTGCTGGTCAACTGAGTGCCCTAGAGCCTAGCACAACACAAGGAAGTATCAAGGCAAAAGAAAGACAGAATGATATAACCAAACAAACAGCACCAAGTGGTATAGGCCAATTGCTTTAATATGCGTGCTCTTCACTATTTTTTTTGTAATATTTTTTTGATATTTTTTCTTTACTCAGTAGCACAAATATAGGAAGCACACAAATTTGCAGCTCAATTGGATGTAATATGCGGCCTATAGAAAATCAAGAAGGTTCTTTAAAATTCGTGCTGAAACTTCGGAGGCCAGATAGCCTATCTTCCGAGGGGAATTTGGGCAATCTAATTTCGCCGAACGCGGCTACGCGGCAGAAAATCGGATGCGAAATTTCGCGTAGATGAATTTGAAAAAAAAAATCGCCCGATTTCGAGTTCGTATGCGAAAGTTATGGCCGTTTTAAGGTAGGCTGTCCGAGTTACGTTTTTTTGGATGTTGATTCCAACTCAGTTTGAGAACAGAACTCGCAAACGGATATGAAAACGATCGGGAATTTGCACAGCAACTAATGGGGTGGTGTGTGATGATTCAAGGATGAATGGCACAAAGATTTGTCACCTAATCTAGGGCTGGCGATGCGGGAGTTCACGCAAGGCGGCTAGCTAGGGCAAACCGATGAACGTGGCGGATCGGTTTGTTATTTAGGGATTGTAGAATAGGTGTCGAATAGCAAGAAAACAAGGACGAAACACGATAACTAGGACCAAAAAATACAAAGCTAAACCAGCAACAAGACTCAACCACACGAATGCAAACTCAACAATGCAAACTGAAAAACGAAACTGCAGGCACTATAGTCTGGGAAGCGGTAAAAACGATCTAATTTTTTTTTGTGGCTTTTTTGTGGACTCTAGTTACGAAACAAAATCGATCTAATGGAAGTAAGGAAAACAAAGATACCTCACGGGCAACCTGGAAATCTGATACTAATTGATGAGTAGGTTTAGGCCCGATCTTCCGAAAGGTATGTCGATTGGGGTGGAGAACTCGACATCGATGATCTGCGGCACTCGAGCGGTTCGAGTACCCCTGCAATCACTACACCACGGCTCCGTTGGTTATCAACCGTGCTGCACACGCTTGACCTCGCCAAGAAGGCTAATCCCTGCAAGTGCAATCGAGAACACGAGCAAGAACGTAGAAGACACAATCGGAAATCGCGAAATTGGGGTCTCACAAACCGTAGAACGGCGATATTATTGATCTAAGCAAAACCCACCGAATATGACCGGCGGCTGCAGTATTTATAGGCTAGGGTTCGACCAAAACACGATTAGACGCGTCCCTAATGGACTCTTACGGGATACAAGGCCCAAAGGCCCGATTCGGTGGCGCAGCACCGGACAGAAATCTGGATTCGACTTGTTTCGACGATTCCCAATGACTCCGGAGGAATTTTGAGGTGGGACCAGAACCATTGGAAAGTTTATCTTCTCCTATTTCCGTGCATATGTAGAACGTCGAAAACGGAGTCCGTATGCCTCCTGGGCGTCTGTTTTAAAGTGGACTGCTCTTGGACTCCGAGTTGAACTCGAGTCCGAGTTGTAAACTGTTTCCATCTACTTGTGGACGTCCCAGGTGGTTCTCCACGCTCCCAAGGCCTCCTTCCTTCACTTTTTGATCTTTTCCATTATTCTTAATAACAATTAAATCATCACATAGCAATCTATTCTCAAACTCACATGCAAAAGAAGTTAAGAACGAATTCACCTGCTGATTTAATAACCGTGCCCGTGCTCTTGTGATTGGTCCTTGCAGTTCAATGTGCATCTCTGCTGTTGTGATGTCCTCATCACAAGGGATACTCATGTCAACCTTTCTCACACCCGTTCCCGAATGGTTGGACAATATTCACCACAAGGAGTACTATGGTCCCGCAGACCATTAGTCACTCATGCGTGTCAAACAAGTAATGAAGTCATGGCCCAAACACCGGTACAAAGTGAGATATTCAGCTTGCCATTCCATTATTTCGGGCATGTGGTTAGAATGGAAAGTGCTTAGGACAACGAGAACAACGCACGGTCCTTAACTGACCAAATGGGGCTACATCCTAGTCTCTCCTCAGTCCACAAGTTCATCATCTTTCAGGTTTTATCCCATATCCAAGTATATTAAGTCCTAAGCTCGCGAATGGTAATGACCTTGCCACCGGTTCGACTTCTACCGGTCTAAGCGTGGCTAAGCATGACACTTTGTAAATTAAAAACCAAATCAAATCTGTCCCAAAGAATTAACAAGAAGTGAGTTTGAACAAGACTCATTGTACCCTACACCTAGTGCCCGACAATGTATAACAATAATACTAAGTCCATTCATCATTTGCATAAAAATAATAGGTTTAAGATGCATAGATGCTTGCCTTCAATGTCTGGATTATACTCCGCAGGATCAGTGCCCACACAGTCATTCTCCCAAGTTGCACCCACGTCACTCTCCAACGGTTCATTTGCTAAATAAAGAAATATGCATTGTATGAGAATAAGTGCAATGTTGTGATGCATAATGCATCTTGTATGAAACATTGCAGTATGATAGACCATTAAGTCATGAAGATAATGCAAAAAGAATTACTAATTTTGGGCATTGCTAGCTCAGGTTATTAACAAAACATTGTCGGTCTGTCCGGATTCGGGCAAATCGGATGCATTCGTGCTGTTATGTAGACCTCAAAATTTTCCAAGGCATTTATAGTCCATGGGTCATTTTCAGTTGATAATAATTGTAAACAGATGACATTGGCGCTGGTCCCACCTCGAATGGAGCTCTAATTATTTAATTATGTTTTGTGCAAAATTTACCAACATAATCAAGAGAAATGTGGAACGGGTGTTGTCGAAGTGTTCTTGTGACACTTTCCCCAGACCTGCTATGCAAGCAGCCTGCGGAGGTTCGTATTTAGGTGGGGCGAATTCTCTGGATCTACAAGCTAGATGAACACGGATTAACAAGATGGATTTTTACGTGGTTCGGGCCGCCGGAGCGTAATACCCTACATCCACGGGAGAGTGTTGTATTGCGGGTGCTCAACCTGTGCTAAGTGTGAGGTTGAGTGAGTCTCAGTTGGCCTTTGGTTTGGATATAAACCTATGGTGTCTATTTTTGAAATTTTTTTCTCTGTCGGTGATTGCTCGGTCCTTTTATAGGTCAAGGGTCGACAGCTTACATTATGACCAGGATCCGACAGGTGGCCCCGGTTAATTGGTCTTCAAAGCGCATTAACATGGTCTGATGACATGTTAATGAGTCTTGATACCGCATTAACGTTTCCTGATGACATGTTAATGGTCTTGATAGCGTATTAATACCGTCTTGAAGGTGTGATCTTGATGACGCATTAATGCTGTCTTGAAGTCACGTTAATGTGGTCTTGAGTGCACACGTCATCTTCATGAACCACATGCCACGTGGCAGCACCAAAGCCCTCCAGCGGTGAGGTCGCGTCAGGTGTCGCGCGACGCATGGAAGCATCAGACTTCTCCTTAGTGGGAAGGATGGGTCCGGATTCATGGGATGCATGGCAGCACCAGACTCTCCTCAGCGGGGAGATTGGGTCCAATGCCGCGGGACGGGTGGCAGCACCGAAGTTCCAGAGCTGCGGAGCACGTGGCAGCACCGGAGCGACCCTTGGCAGGGAGGCAGGTTCGGAGCTATGGGACACGTGGTAGAACCAGATCCACCCTTAACAGGGAGGCAGGTCCGGAGTTGCGGGACAAGTGGTAGCCTCTAGGTACCTCCCCTCTAGGGAGGTGGGACCTAGTGTCTTGTCTTCCTTGTATGCGGGTGTACCCGATCTGCAGGGTACCGACAATGGCCCCCAGGCCCACCTCGGGAGATGCGATGATCCAGTAGGTGGGGCCACCATCATCAACGCTAAGAACGTTGACGGCGGGCCCCCTAGGAGGAGCCGGTGTCGGAGCTTGAGGTCCGTTGGCGGAGCCCGAAGACGTGTGAACTAGGACCTACACAAGGGTGACAGCAGAAAGAGTAATAGTGCTCATTGGTTACCATCTTCCTGCCCACAGCTTTGTTGTGGCTTACGGTCCTTAGCTGGGCTACGGGGCTTGAGTAATTCAGTGCGATAGTATTCGGGTACTAGTTGTTGCCTCACCTAGGAACGTGTGGTGTCCAAACCCGCCTTACTTTGATGCAACACCAGAAAAGGTGGAGTGGCATACATAGGATGTTGGACCAGGCTAAGTCTTTAGCACACTCCGGACCTGGCATTGGTATTGGATTTTCAGGCGAGAAGGCCGTTCAGCGAGCACGGGATCTCAAATGAGAAAACTTTCAAGAAAACCCAGACACATCACAGGTACTACAGTCGTGCCGAGCATCCGAATATGAGTTGTAGTACAAAGACGCAGGCCACCAAAGCTAGACGGTGTGGTTTACAGCATAGGCTGGACTAGCCACAACTTCAAGAACCTACAGAAGAAGACAAAGAGTGTCTTTCTTTCAATCACGTGGAACGATGGAGTCATCTCATCAACAACTCATCCTAACTTTCTCATTTCTCTAGAATCTTGGGACGAGATTTCTTTAACGGGGGAAGGATTGTAAAAGCCCGCATTTGAGTGGAGCAACAACACGAAAATGCGAACTTCAAATTTTTTGAAAGTGGACCTGGAAATCCAAACTCACAGGTACCATGTGAGTTAACCAATGTTCACTAAAAATATGAACTTGTTAAAACTTAAAGCCTTAATTGGAATATTCCACATAAAAGATTAACAATTTGAATGTTAATTCAAACTCAAGTTCCAACATTGACTTGAGCAACATCATGGAATTCCCAGCTACATTGATGATGTGTAGAATCTTTGAGAACTTTCATCCTACTCTTTTGTTTGTACCAGTGAAAATAATATCATGGGTGGGGCCCACTTATCAGGTGGCCCACCAGTCAGCTCTCATCAAACATCGTTCGGTTTCCTCTTCTACTTGTGCTTATCGGGAACCATCTCGATGTATGTGCCAAGAATGTTCCCGCACAAGCTATTTTTTTAGGCTTGCCCTTATCGTCATTCAGCTGGAGCCTCACACACTCTCTCTTTCTCTCTCTCCACTTCAACTTATAATACACCACCTTGATGGTTTCAACAGCACCACATGTCACTTGGTTCTGCTCTCCTCCACCGCAACTCTTGCTCGGTAAGACGCCACGTCAACGGTCGCCCCATGTTGACGCCTCAACCACTCAAAATCAAATGTGTTCGGTGCCAAAATAAACTACACCATCAGGTGGGGCCCACGTGTCATGACTAACGGTTACCGCCTCAGAGTTGCACTGCTCGACCGCTCACCAGTGTACCTATCCATTAGATTCAATATTTATAGGGATTTGGTCATATGAAAATCATTGTTTTAAAGGAATAAAGGATAAGGGGGAGGTGAACCCCACATGTCCATCTTACCCCCAAGTGTAAAGACCCTGTTTTGATTCTTCCTTCTCTGCTCGCACCTAGCAGGGGAAGCCGCCCCTACTGTTTCTTCCCCGACAAACCACCACAGCTTTCCCTACCATAGCTCACCTTTTCCTCCCGGCTGGCCTTAATATTGAGGCTCTCTTCCACCCCCGGCCAAGCCTCTGCAGCGCCGCACTCTACCGCGGCCAGCCACTGCAGGCCGCGTCGCCCAGCTCCCTTGGCCGAGCTAACCGCGCCACCTGCAAGCCACCAGGCTCGCGTCTTCCCTGCTCGAGGAGCGCCCGCGCGACCCCAGCCAGCCACGGCAGTGCTTGGCTGCTGCCACACGCCTTCCCTGTCCCCCCTGTGCGGCCGCGACCCTGCCCAAGGTTGTGTGTCTCCATACTGCGCAGCCCCCACGCACCCGCTCACCTCCCAGCGCGCCGCACCCACTCGCGCCGCCGGGGCAGAAACCCTGCCGCCACAGCTGCGCCCTGCCCCCGCCTCCTGGCTGCCAGTGATGGCAGCCGACCTTTGATCATGCCAGCATGCGCCCCTCCACTTTCCTTCACGGCCACATATCTGCGCCGCCTCTCGGCTGTCTTAGCTCGCCGTGCTCCACCCTCAACGCGCCCATTCCCTGAGCGCTCACCCCCTCACCGCCACTACACTGCAGCACCGCGCCAACCCCGCGCTGCACGCACTCTCTGCCCAGGCTGCCGCGCCTCAAGCTCTGTCGTGTGTCTTCGCGTCTGCGGCTCCGGTAGTGCGTGCTTCTTACCGCGTCTTTAAGGCCTCACACATAATTCACGTCCGCAGTAGTGCTGCCACTGCAGTGCCCCGACCTCAATACTCCTTGTGCAGCACCATCCAGTTATGAGACATAGACCACATCGACGTTGTCATGACGTTCTGCATCATGGCTACGTCCAACCAACACCGAGGGTAATGTATGTGATTCAGGAGATGTAAGAACACGTGGATGGCAACCCGCACGACATCAGTTGGGCCAAGGTCAGTTCGGTTTTGTGCAAGACTAAGTCGATACCGTGTTGTAGTCGACGTGTTCGAGGAAATGTTTATAAGGACATAATTCATGTTTGCCTGATAGGAAAGGCATCGAGACGTGCTCACTTGAACCATTTTGATGTCTTACTGGAATAGAAGTGCCTATGTGTGGAAGCGTGAAGCCAATGGACAATGCTGCTAAGTAAATGAACAAGGTGAGCATACTTATAAGGGTAGGAAGGTAGTGCGACTAGTGTTCTGTAATCCTGCACAAATTGTTTAGTGATGGGGGGGGGGGTGTGACTACGTGGTGATTCGTTCCGGTTGCTACTTTTGTCTTGTGATGTCTCTCCCTTGACCTTAAGCTCCTTATCAAGGTTCCATCTAATTCTTGTAGATTGGTTAATAGTCATTATCATCATAGGAAGCTCCAGAAGTTTAGATGATCAAGTCTTCTATGGTTACTAGGAAACTTAGAATTGATTCCTTATGACACACACAGGTAATGTAGAGTAAGAATCATAGAAAACTTTAGAAACCCATAATAAGTTCCTCCTAAGTCCTTAGAAGCTTTGTAGATCATCTCTTAGTTACTAGATGACTTCAAGTCTTCAGTCATAAGATTTAATCCATAGTTTCAATCATATGCTTTGCATAGTCATCTCATACCTTAATCGTGCTATGTCTCACATTGATTCCTTAGTCATCCCTACACTATTCAGTCGAACGCTTCTTCACCAGTCAGTCTTATCACTCTTGTGTGGCATAGATCCAAGTGTTGATTGATAAGTTGCAATGTGTTCTTACATTGCACCTTTCAATTCTTACCTCCACACTACTATGATCACTTCGACTCATCCTCTATTTCTCCATAGAACAGAGACATGTATGTCCCTCCTAGTCAAGCTTCTCCTTCTTAAGGTGTATACAACCACGTTGATTCTAATATTATATTACATTGCTCCCTTATATGCATAATCATGTCAATAGGAAACATGACGGAGATGATCGACGAGGAGCTTCACTTGGAGGAGGAGCCGAGGAGTCACCATCTTGAAGTTTCATGGCAGATTCTTTGGAGGAAGATCAAGGCTAACTATTAACATTTTCCTAGTCGCAAACCAGGGCAAGCCCCAGTTTGCATTTAAGAGATTTTGCAAAGTTTTCATTTGTATCACTATTAAGTCTATAGTTTGAATTGCATTATGTCTAATGTGTATTGATACTCCAATTGCATGACCCACAATCCCATGGAGTATTTGGGTAGCTGTATAGCTCGACGTGTAGAATGGCCATGCTAATGTTATATGGAATACGGTAGAAGTCGAGTAGTTGAAATCTACTCGCAAGATAGTTACACTGTCACATGGGATTGGTTTATGTTGAGAATGGCATATGAGTATTAATATGAGACCAGGCAGCGGCGTAGGAAGAAGCGATACATGGTCTCACGTGCATAGCGCCAACTGTGTTGATTGAGGACCGATCCCTGTGCGGCTCCGCTGAGCAAGTTTGAACTAAACCGGATGCATACTGGCTATATGGGAACCAGGAAACCGATGTAATTAGTTAACCTGGGTGTCGAGGCTTACCCTACCGTTTTATAGAAGTCGGTTGGGGGCAGCAAGGTGTAAATCAGCTGGCGTGCACAGAGACGCTCTGCGCGGGGACCTCCTGCCCGTTATGGAAGGATCGGTTCGGCATCTGGGTTTCCTTTGAAAGTTTGTTGCATGCAACATAGTATTGAAGTGTGATTCGCTCCACTTCGAAATGGGTGTATGTGACGTGTTACCCGGGTGTCTACTGATTGCAATCTCCGTCCCTCGCGGTTATTTTAGTACCGCTTGTTCATTGTGTCCTGGCATAGTAATCCATAGTAGTTAAAACATTATAAATTGCTGCAATGACTAATATATTGAACTGCAACCTTGTGTCGCTTAGAGATAGCACAATTAAAGTTTACAGTTTTCAAACACTTAACATGTAATAGCACTATGTGCTTTGGGCATGTCATATTATCGGAAAAAAACGTTTCTTGTTTGATTGTGGAGTCTATGATGTGTTGTGCCTGAGAAATGTCATTTGCTACTTAACATGATTGTAAGGATCCACTTGTAGGCGAGTCTACTTATACTATTTCCTACCTACATTTAGTCTTTACCTTGCATATGTCTAGTGAGACAGGTCAGTCTTTCTAAGCTCGCGTTTGCAATTAATGAGTTTTTGCAGGTTATACCGTTGAGGAAGGGCCTGAAGACGATGCCTTACCCTCATCACCCTCTTCAGGGTTAACGACTGAGTGGGAGCCCTGCACGCCGCGATTAAAAGGAGAGTGAGTGTTGCTAGTGCAAAGCATCCTAAGGGCATGGACGATTGCTTTTGCATAGCTAGAGCTAATAGCGTAGCTATGATGTATAGACTCTTTCCTTCGTTTAGTATTGTAAAAATTTTTGCTGTGTTTCTAAATAATAGACTTGGTTTGTATTTTATTCTGGTTCTTGTCATGTATATTGTTGGGTGTCGCATCACACAACACCACCCGATGAGATCCTTGGATGTCGGGACCCCGATCCCCACAGCATGGTATCAGAGCATTGTTGGGAACAATGTGCCAGAAAAGAGCATATTTTCAAAAACTTAGGAGTACATGAGTGAGGAATTAGCTATATGTCCATATAAGGAGTATTACTAGTATAACATATAAAGGTGATAAGCTAACATATTTGTTACTATTTCTGTAATGACGGTCCGACATCAGGTAAGAAGTAAGGTACGCCACCGAGTCTTCGGTAAGCTCTTCCATACGAGATGTGATATTTGATTGTTTCCGTAGCTTAGCACGGAAAGTTAATATGAGTCTCTGAAATTCTCCATGTTTCTGAGAACATATGACACGCGGTACTCCAGTGTGCTTCAAAACTAGTGGAAGCCCCCATCGAGTGGTGGATAACCCGATAGTATGCTTCGCTAGAACTATTCATGTTCTACGGGAGCATGCAAACCACGTATGCCCGAGCGTGTATAAGCCGGTTCGTGCGGGAGTCTTTGTTGTACAGACGTAGTACAACCATGTACCTCGAGACATGACTTCGCTCGAGGGTGACTCACACCAGAGTCGTATGCATTTCCTTCAACTATATTATTGTGACTGTCTGTCGTGCTTCCCATTGGCCGCCCTTGAGGCGTATTGAGTGAATTTGGATTGTGTGTATTCTGCAGGTACATTAACTACGATAGTGACATGTGTAGAACACGTTTGCGAGTGATCGATACTAGGGCCACCAATAGACGTATCCAGATATACCGGTTAGAATTTTTATTTTGGTGAGGCACGTAGTACCCTCAGTATCACATTTGATACTTGACCATCCCCCAAAACAGAATGGATGCATTGTGTTTGAAGTCTGACTATCAGTTGCTGGTATGTTTGGACTTGTGTCATTGGTTATTGGCTCTAGGAAGGTATAGAACCAAGATTCTTCTTTTCTGACAGAAGTTAGCTCAACTTCGCCGGAGTGCAGTCTTGGTTAGATAGCAATAAACATAGGGGTATGCTATATGTATGGGAAGGTCATCAAGTACTCTACCAATTCCAATTCAGTGCTACAGCAGAGATCAATATGTAAAGCAAATTCTAGTTATCGAGCTCTAATTTTGAACTAGGTTTCAAAATTTTAGTTTGTTCAAAGTCGATGAGTTCTATTTTTGAGCAGAATTTGACCTGACATTTGAAAAGTCATATCTCCTAGTTTATTAACCCAATAGAGGTGTAATTTACATGGTTGGAAAGATGAGGAAGTCTCCTAAAAGTTTTCTATTCGTCTCCAGATCAGTATCCATCTCTAAACCATCCTAAAGTTCAGATTTCTAAACTCTGTTGTGGCTGGACAGAATCTGAAAACAGCTTCAGAAACCTTTACTCTTTTGACGATAACTCTTTATAGAAGCCTCATATGACTTCATATGATACATTCTCGGAAAGCTTGTGACATGTGAAAAAAGTTTGTAATGCAACTTTCTGTCAAATGTTGGAGTTTATCTATCTGAAAATCAGTAATAAAATCAGTCCTAAACAAATCAGTCCGGTCAGAATTTTCTTAGAATTCTGGTAGCAATGTCGCATTGCAAAATTCCATATATCTTCAACCGAAAAGGATATGGAGGCCAATGAATACTTTTTGGAAATCTTGAAAAGTCTTCTATAAGTTTTCTATTGACCTTGAAGCCAAAAGACCTTTCTAAGATGATGAAAGTGCACCATAATCACAAATGCTGCTGTTCTGAAACTGTGTGAACCAGCAGCTGTATTTTTCCAATATCTCTTCATAGAAAACTCTTATAGGCCATTGTGATGCATTTCCGGAAAGGTAAGGACCTATTCTACAACTTTGTAATTCATTGTTGCCCCAAATTCAGATCAGAAGTATTTATAAACTTGAGTTAAAAAAAAACTAGAACAAGAGTATATGTGCTAGGCACCCGGAGAGAGCGAGAGAGAGAGAGAGAGAGAGAGCGCCGGTGACCACTCCGATTCCGGCGGCCACCTTCTCTTCCGCTGGCCGATGACCCTCACAGCCCGGCCCTGGAGGTCACACTCTCATCTCGCCTTCCTGGTAATCATCATCTGCACTACCACCTCCCTTTTCTTCGTTTACATTCAACGCCGAGGATCGTTGGATGCCGATACTCGATCAACTTCCGTCGAGTCTGCATGGATGGGATTTTGGGGCAGGGCGTGCCTTCGAAGCTAAAGTACTGGATCATTGGAAGTCTACGATCTGTCACATTGCATCCTCCCCGAAGGGATCGTTCTTTCTTCTGGTAGTGTTCCGCAGACATACTCTTCGGCTATCTGAATTATTTGTGGGATGGGTTCTTCACTCGGTCCTTGGAGGATCACCCTATGGTTTCCATGTCCAACCGGCATGCGATCGCCATTTTTGTTTCTCTGTTGCCTCGAAACATGTTGGTCTTTGGATTTGCTCCATGAGAAGGATCGCTTCAGAACACTTTGATATATCCTTTCACTTATGGAGAGATGGAGGACCGGATTGGAGGAAAGAAAAGAAAATTTGGGAGGAGGAGGAACAGCGATCCTGGCAGTTGGTTACCCGCTGTCACAATCATCGGGTACATCAAACTCATTTGGCGAATCCTCGGCTCAAATCTAAGTTAAACTCTCACCACGCGAAACCATGTCGTCCATCAACAGGTATGTCTCATCGTCCTACTAGTTTGCTTTCCCCGGTTGCAGGTGGTTTAATCAAGGTTTCGCAAGCCTTTACAACTATTAGAAACTCCTGGAGTGCGATTAAGGATTATGTTATAGATGATCAGAAAAAATCAAGTCAGGTGAACTCTAAGGCAACTGAGATTCAAGCTGGGGCCAAGGTTCAAAATTCAAATTGGTCCAATCAATGGTTTTCCAGCAGCCCTCGCTTAGCTGAGAGTGGAGTTATGACAAGAAACATGATGGCGCATCCCGGATCTTCCTCTATGGGTCAGCCTAAGGACGCGAGACGAGAGGATATCTTGAACAAATCCTCTCGGACCGGGGGTGTTAAGCGGGTGTGGCTTCCCAAGACAAGGAAGGAGGAAATGGTTAATACCCGCCGGGGCAGAGTGCGAGCAATGAATGATATACTCTCTCCTCTAGACAGAGTTAAATCACGGGATGCTTCCGTTGCCTAAGCCCCACTCATTTCGTCAGACACTACCGGTTCCCCGTCCGATGTCGGATATGCTATAGATATGTTCATAAAGAGAGACGTTGCTTCAGAAGATTGGGGAAGGGGAAGAGGCAGATATGGAAGGTCAAGGGTCAGCAGTCTGCGATTGGCCCCAGTAGACAGCCCGGAACAGGGCAAAAGAGTAGAAATCTAGCAGTATTTAGTGAACCAGCGGAGGTACCCAGGCGTCAAGGAAGTGGCTTTGAGGCAGCCCCGTCTCCACAGTATAAAATTGCAGAGACCTCCCAGCTTAAGGCTCTCACCTTACTTTCCACTGATCAATCCACTAGAATGGCAAACTTTCCTGTTGACCCTGCGCGCTTCATTCCAAATGAGGTCTTTCAGGTAGAAGATGGAGGGTAGCATCGGATTCCGAGGGCGCTAGTACATCTTCCTGGTGAACCAGTTGCCACCCATGAACAGTTTGTCATTGCCGAGGATATGGAGAGAGTACTTGATGAAAATGCTTATGCTGGGTTCATACCACACATTGTCCATCACCTTGAGCATGATCTTAACCTCATGGTACGCTCTTCTGGACTCACTTCGCTGGGAATAGCCCTTATTAGCTTGGATTGCAGCCTACAGCACGATATCCTTCTCTTGAACAACCCTATCATGGTGTCCGACATCCATGTTTGCTTTGTGCGACATGACTTTGGAATCAATAGAAGGGAAAAGGAATTCTCCTCGGTAGGGTGGGTAATGATTTTGGATTTTCCTTTAGATTATCAGACTATGGACAACATTGAGATTGCTGTATCTTCCTTTGGCAAGATGATCAGTTGGCACACTAACCCAGCTGCATTAGGTTATGTGCTTGTTAAGTGCTTACATCATGGAGCAGGTCAGGTTCCAAGGAGTCTGGTGTTCCGGCATGTCTCTCTCGATGGCAAAGTAGTTTCTTGGTCCTGCCAGGTGGTGGTACTAAATACCCAAAACCTAGACGTGATCGCTAATCTGGAAGATGATGTCCCAGACAACGGCAATCCACACCCCATGCCTGGCTTGGAGAATCAGGAACCGGCAAATCAATGGGATCAGGGGGCTCCTAAAGCGCAGGCTGGTGATCCTGTATGGGAAGCTGCAGTTCAGCAGCAGCAACAGATGGCTGACTTAAACCTGGGATGGGCTCCGTGGCTACAGCAGGAGGCGCCCCAGAATGAACTCCCGGAACAACAGGAGATGTCAGAGGTGGAGACGGGTTCTAATGGCCCCCCATCAGGCTCATCTTCTGCCCCATCAGACATTGCAATGGAAAAGGGTTCAGTGGGTCATTCAAGCCCATTAAACTTCTTCGACTCGGAGGACATGTCCAAAAAGCCCGAGTGGATCACTCCTTTTGATTCGTATGCTTTTCGACAATTGTTGGCGGCTTCCTTCCCACAGCTCTCGGGCGGATGGTGGCACTCCATCCCGGTGGCACCCATTAGAGGATCAGTGATGACAGTTATGTTTGCTGGTGAGAAGGCAGGTCCCAGTTCTCAGTTCAAACTCACACTTGAAAAAATCAAGGACCAGGACACTCAGCAGAACCAACTGGCTGAAGTTCTGGGGCCAGGAAAAGAGCTACGCCACTCCCCGCTGAAACTGCCTCGACTGCGACCTGAGAAAGGTATGGCGTGACTTACTCTAGGCAGTTTAAAAGAGCTGGATAGGTCCCCATCAGTGTGCAGGGGGATCCACAGGAAGAGGTTCGTTGTAGTCCCTGCATTGCTTCCAAGTGTAGGGGATTCAAACAAAGCTCTGAGGGCTGTCGAAGGCTACTGACAGGAAAGCGTCAAAAGAAGAGGTTCGTTTTGTGGACCCTGCTGAGCTGGAAGTTACTCTTTCTGAATCGGCATTTGCTGGCCCGGTCAAGTTTCTGACTCTGGAGGAGCTAAAGGATCGGGTGGAGCCATATCTGGAGATTTCAACTCAGGAACTTGTTGTTGTAGCTGAATCATGTGGTGTGCCGCCTGAGGTAGCACACCAGGAATTTACTGCTGGTGAGTCTAGCGGTCACGCAGAGGACCAACTTCCATGAAGACCAGAGGAAGGGATGGCGGTGAAGGAAGGAGTAAGAGGCATGACTCAGATCCCATGGCGCGAGAGCCCTTTTGCTATGTAATCTGGTGGAGGAATGTTGTACTCTTTGTCATGAACTTCTTCACTGTAGTAGGATATGTCTTTGGCTGGCCCCCCTTGCGGGGTCAGAATTTCGGGGCTGGCATTTTGAACTTTTCCTGTTCTGGTGAATCTTTGACTGACTGTTATCTTTTAATTAGTGTTTTACAATTTGTCCCTGATGTGATATCAGGTGGATAGTTGATTTGTCAAACAACTGAATGTTTTTTCCAATGTCGGCTCATAATAGACAATATAACATTCTGAACTGGAATATTCGTGGAGTCAATGATACCATGAAACAGCGGGTAGTTAGAGCTAAGTTGGAGGAAAGCTCCTGTTTTGTGTATTGTTTACAGGAAACCAAGAGAGAATTATTCGACTTGCCATTTATTAAGAAGATTGCTCCAAAGAGATTTGGTAAATTCGTATATGCCCCCTCCATAGGGTCTTCTGGAGGTATCTTAATGGGCTGGAATAGCCATATGTTGGAAGGTGCTATCCTGCAAGTACTTCCTTTTGCAACCACAGTCAAATTTCGCTCGATACTGGATAATAAAGTTGGCAACTTACCACTATTTATGGCCCTTGCTCGGGAGAGGCTAGGTTGAATTCTATGGCCTGGCTTAATCAATTGGTGATACAAGAGGATGATCTGCATATGTTTATAGGGGACTTTAATTTTTACAGATCACATGATGACAGAAACAAACCAGGGGCTAATACCTCGGATATGTTCTTCTTCAACAACTGGATTAACACAATGAGCCTGGTCGAAGTGCCCCTCAAGGGTAGACGATTCACATGGAGCAATATTCAAGAAAACCCTTTACTTGAACAGTTGGACTGGTGTTTCACTACGCTGCAATGGTCACTCTGTTTTCCCAACACGATGCTGATCCCTTTAGCAAAGATCACTTCTGATCATGTCCCTTGCATAGCACAGATTGGAACCAAAATTCTGAAGGCAGGCATTTTCAGATTTGAAAATCACTGGATGAGACATGATGACTTTATGGAAGTAGTAAGATCAACCTGGCTACAACACAGGAAATTTCAGCGTTTCTCTGAAAGTGTAAAGAAGCTCAGTGCCAAGTTCAAGCTCTTAAGACAAGTGCTTAAGAAATGGAGCAAAGGGAAGAATAAATGGGCACATATACTTACCCAAACCAACATGGCTCTTGCTGTTTTGGACAAATTGGAGGAAGGGAGACCATTATATATGCAGGAAAAGACCCTAAGAAGATTGTTAAAGGATCATATTGGCAGGGTCCTGCTGGAACAAAACGATTACTGGAAGCAACGGTACACAGTAAGATGGACTAAATTGGGTGAAGAGGCTACTAGGTTTTTCCACTCGGCTGCCACAGAGCATTATAGAAAGAACCATATTACCATGATAACTATGGAGGATGGCAGAGAAGCTTTTAACCATGCAGAAAAGGCAGCTTATATATGGGGTTGTTTTAAAGAACGTATGGGGACAACGAAGTCGATACACTCTTGGCCAATGCTTAAGGATCTAACTTTCAGTTTAGGGAACTTGGAAAATTTGGTACACCCTTTCACGATAAATGAAATAAAGGAGACAGTCAAGGAAATGCCCAATGAAAAAGCACCCGGACCGGATGGTTTTAACAATAATTTCTTCAAGAAGTGTTGGCCGATTATTAAGAATGATATCCTCGAGGTATGTGATGACTTCTTCCAATGCAGGACTAGTATGGGACCAGTTAATGGTTCCCTTATCACATTGGTTCCAAAGGTCACCTCCCCTGCTTATATCAGGGATTATCGTCCTATCTCTCTGCTAAACACAGTTGTCAAGTTGATCACAAGGCTAATGTCCAAAAGGCTGCAGAAGAGCATCACCCAGCTAATTCATCGTAATCAATATGGCTTCATTAAGAATAGGTCAATACAAGATTGTTTAGCACGGTCATATGAGTATATACATCAATGTAAAAAATCAAGGCAGGAGCTGATCATTCTAAATCTTGACTTTGAAAAGGCCTTTGACACCATGGAACATGAAGCTATACTGCTCACAATGGAGAGATTGAACTTCCCGAAGAAATGGATCCATTGGTGTACTGACTTGTTATCTTCAGCCACCTCCTCGGTGTTACTCAATGGCACACCTGGAAAACCTTTCCGCTGCAGAAGAGGAGTTAGACAAGGTGACCCTCTGTCGCCACTTCTTTTTGTCCTCGCAGCTGAAACCCTTCAGCATATGTGTAATTGGGCTGCCTCAATTGGACTTCTTACACTCCCTCTGGGGGGCACGGGTTCAATAGACTTTCCATGTGTACAATATGCGGATGATACCTTGCTCATTCTGCACGCCTCACAAAAGAAATTATTCTTCGTCAAATCGCTATTGTACTCCTTTGGAGAAGCAACGGGACTGAGGGTGAATTATAATAAATCCATTCTAATCCCAATCAATGTATCAGTTGAAACATCGTCAATCTTAGCCGGAACTTTGGGTTGCCGGGTGGGCTCATTTCCATTTACATACCTTGGTTTGCCAATGACCCCGACGAGACCAAGGGTGCAAGATTTTGAACGGACTATTTTAAGCATGGAGAGGAAAGCTTCTGCTTGCTGTTCCTGGCTTTCAATGGCCGGAAGATGTGTTATCGCTAATACAATTTTATCCTCCACACCGATTTACGCCATGTGAACGCTGAAACTGAGACCTTCAGTGATATACAAACTAGACCAGATAAGAAGAACGTTTCTATGGAAAGGTACAGATGTGGCGGGTCGAGGTCATCCATTAGTGGCATGGGGCCGAGTTACAGCCCCTACTGACAAGGGAGGTCTGGGTTTAATCTCTGTCCCACGCCTAAACGCTGCATTATTGCAAAAGTTCCTATTCAAAGCATACAATGAGTTGGACATTCCATGGGTCGACCTCATATGGAGCAGATATGGTCAGAATGAACAGCCTCTGCATGATACATGTAAAGGATCCTTTTGGTGGCAAGATGTTCTTTCTAATTGGTACACCTTCAACAACAATATGCAAGTGAGAATGGTCCAGGTAATACCATTCTCCTTTGGAAAGATAAGTGGGATAGTCAGGGGATCTTAATGGAAGCATTGAGTAGACTCTATTCATTCTCGAAAAATCCAGATATCTCTTTGGCTCAATACCTGAATGAGAATGATATAGATCGGCTCTATCACACACCACTATCCCAGAAAGCTCTCCTTGAGATAGCAGAACTACAACAGTTAATCACGGATCACAGAGAGGAAGGACTGGAGAGGGATAGTTGGTCGCAATTAAATAACTCCATCAGTTTCCATTCCTCTAGGGTGTATAAGGGGTTCTACAAGCATATCACGCTACCCAAGCCTATCAAGTGGATTTGGCGATCCAGGGTCACAAGGAAGTTAAAGATATTTGCATGGTTGCTTTGCCTGGATAGGTTGAACACTAGAAACTTACTTCGAAGAAAGAATTTTCAGATTCAGGTTGGGGATTACTCTTGTGTACTATGCGATCAGGGTGTGGAGGAATTCACTTACCATTTATTCTTTCAATGCCCATTCAGTTTGGCTTGCTGGGATGTTCTTAACATTCATTGGAATCATCAAGTTCTGTTCTTTGTCACCTTGGAAGAGGCAAGGAGGGCTTGACCTAGGCAAGGTTTCATGGAGGTATTTGTAATTGCAGCCTGGGAGATATGGCTCAGCAGAAATGGCAAAATTTTCAGGAATACTTCCCCCACGATATCTTCGTGGAAACAGGGATTCTGCTCTAATTTACTTAGGCAAAGTTGTCGTTTTAGACCTTGTTGTAAAGAGTCCCTGATCAGGTGGATAAACAATTTGTAATCCCGGTAGGTTCCTTCTCATCTCAAGAAGGTCCTAAACGGTGCAATGTAATCCCGGTTGCTATATTAATATATTAAACAGGAGGGGCTTCCCCTGCTGTATTTATGATAAAAAAAAAAAGAGTATATGTGCTACCTGAATCAACAAGGAAAATTGTGAACTTTGAACAGACATAAGTACTAAATTCAAACAGCAAAATAGAAATATGTATACATGTATGGAAATCTTAAGGAGTCCTCTAACAAGTTTCTATTCGACACTAAGGCTAAAACTCGCAATAACAGGGTTTAAATCGAAGTATTGTCAAAGGTGTCTTGACAGCAAAGAATCTGGACAGATTTATATTCAGTTACTGTTTTGACCATACCTTCGAGAAGAATCATCTAATTGCTTTGTTTTTACATTTATGGAATCCTGAGGATGTATATAAAAATGTTGTAGTGTACGACTTCTGCAAATTTTTATGTTTATATATATGGAAACTGTGGACAAGATCAGCCATAAACAAAGGAGGTGCTGTCCGAATTTCCAAAAACAACTGTCAACTTGCAAAAGCCATATCTACTCAACCAGGAATGCTTTGATGGCAAATAAATACATTCTGCAAAGTTCATTTAGTGTACTACAACTTTGTAGTTCAGCACCGATCCAGATTTTTCCTCTAAGTGGTCAAAAAAATTGAATTTCTCCATAGTGGTCAGCTGTACCAGAACCTGGACAGTGGTCTGAATTTTGAAATTCGATCAGTTTGGTTTCAATTTTTGTTGTGTTATTTCAGGTCCTGCAGCTGTTGTTCGACATGGCGAGTTGAATTTGAGTATTTAACACATTTGTAATACCATGTCAATCGACGGCCATGTTGTGTCTCATTGCGGTAATGAGAGTATGTGGATGGTAAAGCGTATGCCATCTCGGGATGATCGACAATAGTGATAATGAACTTCCATCTATGGAGTCCATTATTTTGGAACTCGCTACTGTAAAGTTGCTCTAGAGACGACATATCTTGGATAGAGTTATACCTTCTCGATTGATGTTAAGGATGCAAGATTTTGGGTAACGATCCGCACAGCGTGGTGATTCTTTTTCAAGTGACTTTGGATAATTACGCATGCGGATGACTTAAGCCGTGGTTGCACTTCCAGTAGTTTCACATCACCTCCCCATAAGGTTTAGTTAATGTAAAACTTTTTGAACTCTTAGTTCAAAACTTTAAGGGAGAAGGTGTGCATCCAAGTATCTTAAGTGATCAAGTGGAGCTACAATTTCAAGAGAAACCAACCTCAAGCACAAGGTTAGCACCTCATAGACGGAGTGCATCCTCAACTCCATCAGGGTTATCATGGAAGATGTCAATCACCACTACATGATCGAAGAGAAGATCAAGCAAAACACCACTACGTGAACCCTAGTAACTTTGACCCCATACTAAATAGTACCAATTCATCAAGGTAACCTAGTTAGTGGATTTCTCGAGCAAAGATGGGTATGTGACTCGGCAGATGTGACAAGGACCTAGGGAGACAAGTGGATATAATGGTTAGAATGTGTACAAGTTATGAAGGTTAAGATTGTGTAGTATATTTCTCGCCGTCCATGGTTAGACTTGAATCCTTCTATCTTGATCAACCTATGAGAAGGATGTTCCTTGTCCAACACTTCTCATGGGCAAGTTGATTCAAACATTGTGAACTTGAGATAGTGCTTATCGTGTTTGAATCGTTATAGATACTTTTGCTCAAACCACAAAGATGAATGCATCATACCTTATGCATAGTTTTTCCTGGGATTGCATTTTGTCTACATAACATCATCCGGTTTGTAATGCATCATATACATGAGTCTTAATTAACTTTGAGAAATAATATGTATCTCCACTCAAGTAATTAAGTGATATCTGATAGTCTTGATTATTTCCAACACTTGTGATCAATGTTCTAGTTGATTTGCCTTCATTGAGTAATACCAGGGAAACCGATTAGTCAATCCTCTTTGTAGTACAACTATGAGTTGAACCCTCATCCTTGATTTGTGTGGGTTCAGTTTTCGTGGTTGTGTAAACACTCATACTCTTGATTCATGAGTGTCAAAGTGTGGTAACGACACTTCCCCTGGTACTACCAAATGTAGTCCGCGGACGTTCTTGTTTCAGTTGGGGCACGCAGAGATCATGATCAAGATGGTGAGACCAGATATTTACATGGTTCGGGCCGCCTGAGCGTAATACCCTACTCCACGGGGTTTGTGTTGTTGTATTGAGTGTCGCTAGTATGCGTAGTGTATGGCTCAGTCTGGAGTCATCCCCTTGTATCGTGCGGCTCAGTCCTTTTATATTCTAAGGACTGACCGTTACATCATTTGCCTAGCCCGAAATGTGGCCCTGGCGTATTTAATAGCCTAAGACACTGTCTATGAGTATTAAGCATGGCTAATAGTGTGATAACATGCCTTAATGGTTGCGTTACCTCTATTAACGGTGCTTTGATCGTGTGTCGTTAATACTGCATTAATGACACGTAATCAAGTCTTGTAACTGCCGCTTTAACTGTCCCTTGAATGTCCGTGCTGAAAAGGAGATCTGCCAATGTATTCGTTGGTGATGAAGGTCCGGAGGCTCCACACGTGGCAGCTTCGGAGCTTCCCCTTGCGGGGAGATAGCTCCGGAACCGCTATACATGTGTAAGCACCGGAGCTTCCCTCTGTTGGGAGTTAGGCCCGGGGTCGTTATACACGTGTAGATCGCGGAGCTTCCCTGTGTTGGGAGTTTAGCTCCGGATTTACATTACACGTGTCAATCCCCGGAGCTACCCATATGAGGGATGCGGGTCCGGTGTAATATGACATGTGGGGCCTGAGGAGACCTTCAACTTTGACAGGTAGAACTCTCTTGCACTTCTTGCGGTATCATAGGGTACCCGGTATGCAGGGTACCGACAGTGGCCCCTGGGCCCACCTCTGGAGAAATCCTTTGGGTTAAGTTATTCTACCAGAGGTGGGGCCACCCTTGATTCCCGCGCTTCGACTTCAAAAGTTATCTGATGTGTCGTTGGGGCGATGGTCCGGGATTAAACCATCACCGCGTGGCTTGTTATGAATGCAGCAAACGAAATCTTTGAGTGCGGATCTCACGCAATTGAAGGTCACCAGTTCCCAATACAAAAACCGTATCGGTTCCAAGCGCCTTGTCAGGGTGCCGCCTTTGGGTTTCCTGCCACCCATCATGACAACGGTTCGCCTGAGGTAAGAACCTCAATTTCTTCGTTGAGGTGGCCCCGGGCCCATTTGTCACTGATGGGATAGACTTTTGAAAAGTGACTTCGCTCACGCTGCAGTTTCCATCCAAGCGTCGCGGAGGCTTACTTAAGAATGAAAGTATGTGCGGTTTGAGTACTCTTTACGCTTTCGACCAAACTTGCGCTCAGAGCCTCCCAAACTCCGCCTAGCTTTCCTTTCCTTTGCTCCACTTTGCCATGATGGACTTGAGTCTTTCCAAGAGCCGCCTCAAGAGCAATGACGATCTGATGAAGGTTCGGACCTATATTGGGTGGTCCAGTGACTCCTTCAACCACTTGGTCAGCGGCGGCAAGCTCCCATTCGAGAAGGAGCGTAATGGCGATATGGTGTACTTCTCTGCGCATGGCATGGTGGGATTGATCCCACCTTTTTCAACCTTTCTTTTAATGCTGCTGGACTTTTATGGTCTCCAACTGTATCACTTGGCCCCCATTCTCTTCTGTTAGTGGCGACCTTCATCCACTTTTGCAAGATGTGGGTGGGTGTTCCCCCCTGCATCGAGCTGTTCTGTACCTTCTTCACGGTCCATACCACCGGCAAGGGGACTGAGCTTCTTGGCTTCTATTATTTCGTGAAGTGCAAGAACTGCCCCTTCAAGTACTTGAAGTCATTCCCTTCCGACAAAGGGGATGACTGGAAGAAGGATTGGGTCATCATTGCAGTGGAAGGGCACGATAGGTTGGAGATGCCCCAAGGACTCCCCAACGTTGATACCAACACTTGGAGTGTAGTTCCGGAGCTATCAGATGCCTTTAACCCCGTCCTGACCGGGATCCGAGAATGCATGGAGGGTGGAGTGACCCCTCAGATTGTCTTCTACAATTTCCTGATCAACAGATGGGCTCCGCTGAGGAAGAGGGAGAAGCTCGTCTGGGCCCTCAACCGCGTGATGGATGATGACCGGATTGAAACAGGTCTGAAGTCCAACTTGGATGACGAAGCTCTAAAGCTTCATCTCAAAAAATTTCAGCATGGGATAAACGTCGAAGGTGATGACTTGATTCCGCCAGCTGCTTTCCTTCCTCTGAACATGGAGCCGGAGTTCAGTAGAGAGCTCCGGAGAAAGATGCCGGCACTTGATGACCTTGGTGAGGTGGAGAGGCGTCCAACCTCCAGGGTGGTAATCCCCGGAGCTTCTGAAGGAGGGCCTGCCTCCGCCCCAAGCCAGAGGGTTGAAGACATCGGCAAGGGCAAGGGCAAAGAGCCAGCCGAACCCTCCATCCAGAAGAGGAAGTTTAAGCATGCTGATGGGAGATCCATCAGGGTTGCTCCCTCTACAACGGCTCCTTCTCCCCGGCGAAGGAGGTCTTCTGCGGCTACTCCTTCTCTGGCGCAGGCGTCTTCGAGAGGCGCTAGCTCCGGATAGTCAACACCGGCTTCAGTGCCGGCTAAGAGCTCCAGGCCCGAGAGTTCTTCCCGACCAAGAGAAGCTCCAGCCGAGAGGACTCCGGCTGCCGCAAGTGGTCCCCAGCTGAGGTTCGAAGTCGTCGTCTCGCCAGACTTGGTGGGCTCTGGCTCCGGGCCTCAGAAGAAGAGGTTGCGAGGCGACTGGGGCGGTAGCATCCCTAGGTAAGCATTGTGTGCTCGCCTTAAAATGGTGATCTTGTTTTTGTTGTGTCTTTAATATTCTCATCTCTTTATTTCCATGGTGTCGAAAAAGGGGTCAGGGACTTTGACATCTGTTGCAGCGAATGTGGCTGCGCATGTCGAAGCTCCGGCTTCGAGCACCGAGCCTCCTCCTCAAGTGGTGGCAGAAGTCACGGCAACTTTGGCGCCAGCTGTCGTGGATTTGGATTCAGATTCCTCGCCGAAAGATCCCATGGTGGCGCCAGACCACGGGGTGAAGTTGAAGGTGTACCTCTGACAACGGTGCCAGAGGCTGATGCTCCAGTACCAGAGCCGGAGATGTCTGAAGCTCTGGTCATCGAACCGGAAGTCGTCGAAGCCCTGGCCGCTAAGCCAGAGGAAATTGAAGTCCCGACCATCGAGCCGGAGATGGTTGAAGCTCCGACCCTTGGGTCAGAAGTTGTTGAAGGTCCGGCAGTTGAGCTGGAAATGCTTGAAGCTCCAATCGCTGAACTGGAAGTGGCTGACGCGTCGGCGTCTGAGCCAGCGATGATAGGGGCACCGAATGAATCCCCAGCCGCTGCCCCAGATATAGCTGCCCCGGAGGTGGCTGGACCAGAGCCGGAGCAGCCTAAAGAGGTGGCGACAGGTCCTCTACCCTCGGAGCCGGTAATTGAAGACCCGGAAGCAGCGCCTTCGACTTTCGGTCCGGAGGTGGGAGTCCCCCCGTGAGTTCTTCCTCTACTGCTGCTGATGGGCTTCCAGAGAGCGGCCCTAGTGCTGCAAGAGCTTAGGGGACCACCCTTGTAGAGTGGGACCCAATTTTTGTGATGTAAAATCCTCTGGAGCCAGCGGAGTTGATCCCAGCAGGTCCGGAGCCTATCCCTCTGGTGCTGTCCAGAGACAACGCCTGCTCGAGCCTCCGACAAGTCCAGCTCACCTTCGATCATGAGAGCAAAGCCCTGGAGGAGGAGCTCAACACCTTGAGGCGTTGGCGCAATAGACTCCACTTCGAGACCAGGCTTCCACAGACCAGGCTAGCTAACCAGAAGGAGTGGATCACGAGGGAAAAGGCCCGGTTGGAATACTGGGACAAGCTGTTGGAGGAGAAGGAATCTACCATAAGGGCACTCGATGCTAACTCCAGTGAGATCCTTGAGCAAGCCAAGGATATGCGTGATGCTGCTGATGAGCATCACGAAAACCTCAATGAATTGAACGAGGTTCTCCTGAAGCGCCGAGCAGACCTTGAGGCGAAGGAAGAAAAGCTCCTGGAGCAGCAAGAGGATGTTGTGAAAAGGGAGGCGGAGGTCACCCAGAATTTGACTCTGGGTGAACATAGTTTGGCAGATCGCAACAAAAAGCTGGATCTACAGAGCAAAGAGGAGAAGGAGAAGTACTGGAAATTGGGGCAGGAGCTTTCGAAAAGAGAAGCTCATGTCCACCAGGGAAGGGAATGTGAGAGGCAGGGAAAAAGACCTGGCAGAAAGGCGGAACCGCATCCACCTCCGGGAGACGAAGCTGACCGATCACAAGAAGCAAGTTGCTGAGAATATGCAGCAGCATGCCAAATTGAACGGTTTGCTGTAGATTTTAGGTCTGAAGTCTTCATTTCTGACGCGTCGACGGCAGGGCCCCTGGGATTGACAGAGCCTGGTAGCTCCGACGGTACCCACCATCAACGTATAAAATGTCGACGGCGGACCCCCTAGGATTTATCGGAGCTTAGTAGCTCCTGATGGCACCGCAAGAATAGTTGAAGGTAGGCCCCCCAGGGGTTGTCGGAGTTTTGTAGCTCTGACATTACCCACTGTCAACATATTAAACATCGACAGTGGGCCCCCTTGGAGGATGTCAGAGCTTAGTAGCTCTGGCATCGTCCACCACCGCTATGAATTTCTGTTTTTCCTGCACATTAAATACACAAAAAGAGTAAAATTCATTCTCTTGTCTATAAATCGTGTGTGACTTATTGTTCTTATTTGACTTTTAAATTCGATGTAACTCGATATGGTAACAAGTATATTGATGTAATCTTTCCGGACTCATATGCTTTTTTAGTACTCACCCAACTGAGGCCCGCCGGGGTGTAGGTAGAGTGGCGTACTTAGGGTGCAGGACCAGGCTAAGTCGATAGCACACTCCGGACCTATGTTGGCTTGGCATTCAGGCAAGTAGACTATACAACATGTTAAGACCCAAAGAGATAGACAATATAACTTGCAACGCAGATAAATAACTTGGGTAAAAACTAAAAAAGAATTGCACAACTTCATTATAGACAAGAAGGTTAAAAACAATAATTTGATAGATCGAGCCTTGTACAAAAATAAATGCACGTGGAGTCTGTTTTTACAGGGGAGACAAGGACACACTTAGGGTGCGGGACCAAGCTAAGTGTGCTATACATCTTGTACTAACCCAGGGTAGGTAGTTACTCTTTTAGTGCGGTGACTGTATGAAGTGTACTTAAATTTCCCAGACCCTCCCAGAGGGGTCCGAATGTTCTCCCAGAGGACCTACCCATTTCTGTTTAGCGACTCCATAACATATCGTGTGTAATTACAGACTCACCTCCATGATTCTAAGCATAAAACATATGGAGCTGCTCGATGTTCCAAGGATTAGGAAGCGGAGTCCCATCCTCAGTTTCCAAGCGAACGCATCCAGGACGGGATACTTTGATCACTCGAAAGGGACCTTCCAACCTGGGGGAAAAGTTTATTCATTCCTTCACGAGTTAGTATCTTCTGAAGCACCAGATCTCCTTCCTCGAGTTGTCAGTTGCGCACATGCCTTTGATGATAGCGCTCGAGCGCCTGGCGATAACGTGCAGTCTGAACACCTGCTTGGCATCTTCCCTTGTCGACGAGGTCAAGGTCTTCATGTGGGGACCGGAATCCCGACGTCCAAGGATCTCATTGGGCGGGGTCGTGCGATGCGACACCCAAAAGTATACAAGAAAAGAACGAGAACAATTTACAATACCAAGTCTTTATTTATAAACACAGCGGAAGTTTTACAATATTAAGCGAAAAGAAAAGAGAACTATACATCATAGCTACGCTCTCGGCACTAGCTATGCAAAAGCAAAGTCATCCATGTCCTGGATACTTCGCACTAGCAACACCCAACTTACAGCGGCATGCAGGGTTCCCACTCGGCTGTAAACCCTAGAGGGGGTGCAACCTCATCATCAAACCCGTCATCAGTTGTATAATCTGCAAAAACTTGTTAACTGCAAACGTGAGCTTAAGTCTCTACAATACTAACCCGTCTCACCAGACATATGCAGGGGTGAATACTAAGCATGGGTAAGGAATAGCATAGAGGACACGCCCACAAGTGGATCCTTATAGTCATGTTCTAAGTAGCACATGACATTCTTCAGGCACAACACATCATAGACTCCACAATCAAACAAGATATGCTTTGTCGATGATATGACATGCCCAAAGCACATAATGCTATTACAGGTAAAGTATGGGGGAACTGTAAACTTTTAATTGTGCTATCTCTAAGCCATACAAGGTTGCAAAACAGTTATAAAGCAATACATCGTATTCTCCTGACTTGTTCAGTATTTACTACGTCACGACACAGTGAACAAGTGGTACTCTATTACCACGAGGGACGGCGATTGCAATTAGGACACACCCGGTCAACACGACACATACGCACTTTCGGAGATGCCAGCAAGTACTTACAGCAGTACCTACATAGCACTTCAGTACTAGTCGTATATGGCCACCTTTCACCCAACACTCGAATGTCGAACCGGTCGATCCGTCACGAGCAGGAGGTCACTGTGTGGGGCGTATTCTGACGTACCCACCAGCTGATTTACACCTCGTTGCCCTCAATACACACTTATAAAATGGAACGGAATGCCTTGACAAACCAGTATCAAGCTACGTCAGTTTACTGGAGCCCATTTCTCCAGTATGCCGCCGGTACAACTCAAGCTTGTCCAGCAGGGCCGCACATGGCACGAGCCTTAATCAACACAGTCAGAGCTATGCGACCAAGACCACCTCATGTCGCTTCCTACTCATCTCTGACCGGTCTCAATTTCATATTTATCAAACATTTCTTGATCCAATTCATCCCATGTGATAAAATCCTATTTTGCGAGTAGATTCCAACTACTCGTCTTCTACCGGATCCCTATGAATATAAGCATGGCAGTTACTACAAGAGTCTGTGAGCTATTCTAACCACTCCCTGGGTTCTTTTGTGATGCAAGTGGATGTCAAACACCTTAAACGTAATGCACAAACATATGAAGACGTAAGGTGAATGAAAACTGCAAAGACACTGTAAGGAACTTAAATGCAAACCAGGGTTGCCTGAATGCGAGTCCGAGTCTATGTTAGTTTCTGGCAGCTGGACTTCCAAAGCTTCCGGCTGCTCCTCGACTTCAGTTACTACATGTTATGCATATACTATATATGAATGACTTTGAAAATAAATAATATGTTTAAGGTCACAAATTAATATCTTGTGAATCAAATAAGATTATGATCTTAAATGGCTTTGGAACTTTTATGGTAGATACTAGGGACTATAGGGGAGACTCTTGCAAAGAACAGGAGATGATCAAGGAAGTTGGTTGTCCATAAAATTCCTACAAGTATAAACCTTCTATGAAGTTTGGTTCTAATTCTGGAGGTCTATCATGGCTACCAGTGGTTGTACCATGTAGAGGGGTCTCACTGGTTCTAGGAAAATTTGTTTCAAAATTTTCTAAGCTCCCTACAGGGAGAAACTGATTTTTCCAAGTTTGGGGAAAAGCTGAAATTGATTTTTGTATTTTTCTCAATTTTTCAATTACCTAGAGATTTGGAACACTGATCAATCCAGTAAATTATGCCTAATGAACTTAATTTTTACTGGAGATCAAGTGCATTTTGGATAGTGTTCTGCCCAAATTTGGGAATTTTTTGAAGAGCAGAACTATAGGAATGAATTCTATAAGCATTTTGCCTATCAGAATTATGGAGAAATTTCTATGGACTTCCATACAAATCCTAGTGCACCAATGGAAAGTATTCTTCATGCTGGTTCTAACAAAATTTATTTGGGAATTTTTGGACAATTCTACTAGGAGTTATGGATTTTTCAAGTTGGGGCAAAATCTGGAATAAAATTCCAATTGGAAAACATTTGAATAAAAGGTTTGGGCCCACATATTCAACCCCATAGCCGCATGCGATCCTCGGACGCAGCTGATCCCGCGCGAGAGGAAAAGTCGCTGACAGGCGGGACCCAGGGGGGCTTTCGTCTACCTCCCGACGCGGTGGCGTTTCTAGCCGGAACCACGGCGGCGCTTCGTTGGACTAGGTTGTGTCGACCTCCTTCCGGCCTCGCCTTGACCGCCTAATCATAAAATCGACCGCACAAGCCAATGGTGGGGTCCAATCGAGGTGACGACGGAAGGAAACAGTGGTGCGACGGCGGCGGCGGAGCTAGAGTCTCGGCATTCGTCGGAAACGCTCAGGGATGGCGCAAGAAGCTCGGAAAATGGTCAGGAATGTTCCTGGAAGCACGAGGATGATGATTTGGAGGTTAGAAAGGGGTGACATCACCGGTAAAGATGATCTCGATGGTGGATCGATGGGTTTCCATTGGCGGGGGAAAAAACTTGAGTATCTCAACCTTTTCTTAATGGCGTCGACTGATTTTTGACAGAGGGAGGCGCTAGGAGGTATGGAACATAATCCTTAACTGGATCAAAGAATTGTTGCACGTAGAAAAGGAATTAATTCGAGAAGCTTGCTAGTTCATGGGCTACAGCCAAAAGAAAAACTTGCATCTTTTGCTCGATAGGGAATGAAATGAAAAACGGTTTGTACCATGAGTTAGCAGGTGCAGAAGCGAAGCTTTTTGCTGTTAGAGTCCAGCCAAGAAACTGCCCTTAGCTTTGGCTACATGGCAAACAGAGAAAGTCCGATGGCGGCACAACGACGATGTCTGAGGGACTTCAAAATATCGGCCAAACAGTGAGCTACAAGACAGCAAAAGGGTGGAGAAGATAGAGCATAGTCTTGGCATCTTGTTTGCTGTTGGCATCGAAGGAAAATAAAGCAAAGAGGGGGCGCTCACCGGAGAGGAAGAGAAAGCGGCAAGAACGGCGACGGCGGGGCGAAACTGGGATGGAACTCAACGTCGACGGCCAAGAGACGGTATTTATAGGCCAGGGGAGGTATTTAGGCCACGCAGCTGCCTGCTTTGCATGCCATGTCGGGGTGGTGAGCTCCCCCGACATTGAAGCGCGGGGACCAGCCGTATAGAGAGCACCTCCGTCGGTTCACCGAGTGGGAGAGGCTGACAGTGGGTCCCACCACCCCTCTTAAGCCTATCCTCTCTGGAACTTCAATTCCCCTACCAAACTTGATCAGAAAATTCCATATTTTTGTGGAGAGACTCTAATAAATATCTGGAATTTGATTCTGAAATCAAAACTTCAAATTGATCAAGTTTCAATTGAAATTCAAATTTGAATTTGAATTTGAATTCAATTCAATGGAGCCACTAAATTAAATAGAAAATGAGTTTCAAAAATTGTGAAACTTCTGGATAAGTCAAGCAAGTCTTGCTGATCATGATGGGGTGTTCAAATTCTATGTTCAAATAAGTTTGAACAGTATTTAAAATTTGAACTTAAATATGGCTCGAGTTTGTTAAGCGTCTCAAATAAAATAGCAAATGGAATTCAAAAATCTTGAAACTTTGCAGGAGGGCTATTTGGAATATTATGACGCCATGGAAAAATGTATAGCCTCAGATTTGAATATTTTGACAGGGCCTAAATGTTCAGTGCTATATTCTATTAATTTGAATATATTTAGTACTGCATAGTGTTTTGCCCTAGCAAAATCCATTCAAGAAAATCCAAAATTTGCAGGGAGGTCACTTGAGTTATCCTAGGGTCATTGGTGAAGTCCATCCCTTATGTTAATAAAATTTTGAGTATGAGGGAAAGAATTATGCTTGATGATATCAAGTTCATGTGTACGACCATAATTGACCTTTACTATGGTTGAAAATAAACTGGTAACTGAACTTCATATTAAGGAAAAGCTGGGATTTTACATTCCTCCCGCCTTAAAAGAATCTCGTCCCGAGATTACAAAAGGAAGGATAACTAAAAAAGATGTAATGAACATATGCCGCTAACAAGTTCGGATAGTTCGTTCTAAGGTATTCCTCGCTTTCCTACGTTGCTTCTTCAGCGTTGTGGTTGCCCTACAAGACCTTGTAGAAATGCAAGGTGGGGCTTCTTGTGGTGCGAGTCTTGTCATCGATTATCTGGGTTGGATGCTCAGAGTAAGTAAGATCTGGTTGGAGAGCTTCCAAATCTTCCATACGGACGGTAGCCAGGACGTTGAGACATTTCCGCAACTATGAAATGTGGAATACATTCTGGACCCCTGAAAGCGACGCTGGTAGCTCTAGCCGATAGGCCACCGGTCCGCATTGTTCAATTACTGCGAACAGCCTAGTGAAACGTGTAGCTAGCTTCCCTTTTACTCTGAAGTGATGAATCCGTTTCATTGGGGATACACGAAGGTAAACGTGATCCCCGACATCGAAGAAAAGAGGTCAACATCGTTTGTCCGCATAGCTTTTCTGACGAGATTGAGCGGCCTTGAGGTTGGATTGTATAACTCGCACTCGTTCTTTGGCTTCATTCACCAAATCGATAACATATATCACTCGTTCACCGAATTGATACCAATTCAAAGGTGTGCGACACTTCCGGCCATAAAGAGCTTCATTGGTGCCATCTGGATGCTAGCCTGATAACCATTGTTGTATGAAAACCCCGCCAATGGTAGATGATCATCCCAATTCTTACCATGGTGGATGGCACAGGCACGGAGCATATCTTCTAGCACTTGGTTTACTCGCTCTTTTTGACCATCAGCCTGAGGATGTAAGCTGAGCTTCGGATCAACTTGGTACCCAGAGATGCGTGGAGCTGCTCCCAAAATCGAGCAACAAATAAGGTTCCACGATTTGATATGATAGTGTGGGGTACTCCGTGTAGGAACAGGATCCTAGCAATATACAACTCTGCATATTGTCGTGCTACATAATTGACATTTACTAGAATAAAGTGAGCCGACTTGGTTAGTCGGTCGACTATCACCCAAATTGAGTCATGCTTACGAAAGGCGAGAGGTAATCCAACAATGAAATCCATGCTGATGTCCTCCCATTTCTAGGCCGGTATGCTCAAAGGTTGAAGCTGTCCGGCTGCCTTCAGATGGTCGGCTTTCACCCGCCATCTCCCTCTTCATCCCAGTCCACCAAAATTTCTTCTTTAAGTCTTGGTACAATTTGTTACTTCCCGCATGAATTGAATACTTGGACAAATGAGCTTCATCCAATATCTTCTTCCGAAGTTCCTCATTGCGGGCACCATGATGCGGTTTTTGAAACGGATGGTACCGTCATCGTCACATCAAAAACACTTCGTCTCCCCTTTCTTCATTCTTCGGTGAATATGCGATATGCCCTTGTCTTTCTTCTGAGCTTCTACAATATCTTCCCTTATGGTAGGAATGAAAGCTAGATTGTAGAGTGACCCATATGGAACCAAGTAGAGACTCGGCTCTTCTTCTTCTATCAAAGTGATAGAAAGATTATTGACATGGGACTTGTGACTCAGCGCATCTGCAACTACATTCGCCTTACCAGGATGGTAGTGGATCTCAATCTTGTAGTCTTTTATCAATTCCAACCATCTTCGCTATCGCATATTCAAGTCCTTTTGGGTGAATATGTACTTCAAGCTTTTGTGATCGATGTAGATATGCACTATGTTGCCCAATAAATAGCGTCTCCACATCTTCAATGCAAGTACCACGGTAGCAAGCTCAAGATCATGAGTCAGATAATGTTGCTCATGGTTCCGAAGCTGCCGTGATAAATAAGCGATCACGCTTCTATCTTGCATCAACACTGTTGGTACCCTGCGTACCGGGTACCCCTTAGTACCGTGAAGAGTACAAGGAAGTGCTACCTGTCAGAGTTGAAGGTCTCCTCGGGCCCCCACATGTAACATTGTGCCGAACCCACTCCCCTCATATGGGTAGCTCCTGGGTCAACACGTGTAAGGGAAAACCGGAACTAAGCTCCCAACGAAGGAAAGCTTCAGTGACAACATGTGTACAACGACCGCGGACCTAACCCCCAACAGAGAGGAGCTCCAGTGCCGACACGTGTACAACAATCCCGGACCTAACCTCCCGTAAGGGAAAGCTCCGGAGCTTCCACGTGTGGAGCCTCCGGACCTTCATCGACATATACACTGGCAGATCTCCTTCAGCATGAATCATCAAGGGTAATTAAAATGGCAGTTACAAGATTTAATTATGTGTCGTTAATGTTGTATTAACGACATGCGATCAGAGCACTGTTAATAGGGGTAATGTAGCCATTAAGGCACGTTATCACACTATTAATCACACTTAATACCCTTTAGACAGTGTATTAGGCCATTAAATACGCCAGCGCCACATGTCGGGCCAGGCAAGCTTTGTAACGGTCAGTCCTTAGAACTATAAAAGGGTTGTGCCACACGTACCCAAGGACATATCATCCCATCTGAGCTGATAAAAGCTAGCGAACAGACTCACACAATACAAAACAAAACCCGTGGAGTAGGGTGTTACGCTCAGGCAGCCCAGACCACGTAAATCTCTGGTGTCATCATCTTGATCTTGATCTCTGCGTACCCCAACCATAACAAGAACCTCCGTGGGCTGCTCCTTAGCAGGTCCAGGGGAAGTGTCGTTTCAAACACTTCGACATTTGGCGCGCCAGGTTGGGGCTGTGGTCCCGAGATCACAAGATGGTGAATTCTGCCATAGGATCATCCAATGGCAATCGAGATGAACAACCCGTTGGTGGCAATACTCTCAATGTGCCACAGCCAGCAGGTGCCATTGTTCCAGCAGGCACTATAGCACCATCTATTCCGGCAAACAATGCTGGTCAATAAGATGGGGCATCTGTGTCGATCACTGCATCAACAAACAACAATCCTGAGCACGCGCTCATTGCTACGCGGGCTCTCTTACAACACCCACCGCCTCCAGGTGCACCCCAGGGTGCTATGGAGCAGTGGAGGGCAGATGTTGACCATCTGGTTTCAGCTACGGCCCCAGGCATCAACAATCAAGGCCCTCCCCCTTTGAGGCGAGCACCATCACAACGACGGACCTTGTTCGGCCGACTTGGCCCACAAGTCTCGCAACAAAGGAGACGTGTTGCATCCCAGCAGGTGACTTCGATGCCCCCTGGGGCGTGGCGCACCCATACCATCACCAGGATTTCAACTCATGATCTGCGGTCAGAACTGGATCGCCGTTATCGGCAGCAGGATGACCGTTTCCATATCGAGGGTGCTCGTGAAAGGCGAGAGGCTCGACACAACCCAACTCCTCAGGGAGTAGGAGGAGGTTGTTCTGCCCTGCCATGCATTTGTGCATGGTCAGATGGCCACAGAAGTTCCAGCCTCACTTGCCGGATAAATTTGACGGGACTGTCAACCCCACCGAATTCCTTCAAATCTACTCCGCTGCCATACTGGCAGTGGGGGGTGATGAGGTTGTGATGGCTAATTACTTCCCGGTGGCTTTAACTGGGACTGCAAGGTCCTGGTTCATGAATCTTCCACTCAACTCCATTAATAGTTGGGTGGAGCTATGCCAGCAGTTCACTGCCAACTTCGGGAGTTCTTACACCCGGTCTGGCACTGAATCGGATCTGTTTGTTGTGAAGCAAACATCGAAGGAATAGCTGTGATCCTTCATCCAGCGGTTTTCTCAGGTACGGAATACTATTCCTTCAATCTCAAGCTCTTCTGTTATCATTGCATTCAAACAGGGTGTTCGAGATAAAAAGATGTTGGAGAAGCTGGCTATTAAAGAAGTTACCAGTGTCACTGAACTCTTCAGCCTAGCCAACAAATGTGCTAGAGCTGTGGAGGGCCGTTAAATGCATTCTAAGCCAGCTCCGGAGGCCAACCAGAAGTCCTCCAAAACTGATGTCGCTACCTTCGGTAGTGGCAAGAAAAAAAAGAAGCCCAACGGCAAGAAGAAGTCGTCAGCTGGCGCACCAGCCGCTGCCGCAGCCCCTTGAAGTCGGGGGCCATGCCCCGACAAGCGACCTTGTCCTTCATCAGAAGACGACAACAGTTCCAAAGCATGGTGTCCGATTCACAAGACGAACCGACACAGCTTGGAAGAGTGCCGGGAGGTCCAGAACCTTACCGAGCACTATAACAAGTGCCGGGAAGAAGATCCTTTCTGTCAAAGGGAAGGAAAACAAAAAGTATACGAAGCTCCGACCGAAGAGGAGCTAGGCTTCCAGGACCCTAAAAAGGTCTTGAAAGCCGTCTACAACACTGTCGACGACGACTACGACGTCTCTGACAACGAGCACCGGAAGACCCTTAACACCATCTATGGTGGTTCTTGGGACATCACCTCTCGCCGCATCCTCAAGACAATGCAGCGGGACACGGCCGTGGCAGCTCCCACTGCTAAGGCGGAGCCACATCGGAAGTGGATGGATACTCGCATCATTTTCAATGCTTCGGACTGTCCCCGAAACATGATCGGAGCGGGCCAACTCCCGTTGATGGTGTCACCCACCATTAACAATATGCAACTCCACCATGTAATGGTGGATCGAGGTTCCGGGCTAAACCTCATAAGCTTCGAAGCTTTCGTTAAGCTTCAGCTCCGGCCTTTGGACCATCGCCCATCCCGACTTTTCTCTGGAGTAGGTCCGGGAAACATTACTCCTCTCAGTTCCATCACACACCAAGTGACCTTCAGGACTCGGAGGAACTACAGAACTGAGAAATTGGTTTTTGATGTCGCGCAGATCAGTCTGCCGTTAAATGCCATGTTGGGTAGGCCAGCTTTATACAAGTTCATGGCTGCTGCCCATTATGGCTACTTGGTGTTGAAGATGCCAACACCCACGGGTGTTCTCTGGATCCGTGGAGATCGCACCGTAAGAGTTACCGCTCTAGAAGATCTCTATGTGCTTACCATAGCGCAAGAGGAAGCATCTGGAAAGAAGCCAGCTACGAATCCTCCGAGCATTCATCATAAAGGCTCTACCTCCGCACCCCTTGTGCAACCAAGAAGTGACGCCGACGTTCCTGTCAAGGTCATACAAATTGGTTCCGATGCTGCTCAGACTACCCGTATATCAGGAGGTCTGAACAATAAATAGGAACTCGCGCTCATCACTTTCCTCCGGGCTAATGTTGACGTGGCAACCATCACAAATGCATGGGATCCCTAGGGAGGTGATTGAGCACAATCTGAAGATTTACCCAGACGCACGACCTGTACACTAGAAGCCCCGAAAGCAATCAATCGAGCGACAAAACTTCATCCGACAGGAAATCAAGAAGTTGCTCGAAGATGGATTCATCCGGGAAGTCTTCCATCCAAAATGGCTGGCAAACCCAGTTGTTGTACCCAAGGCCGGTGGGAAGCTTCGGATGTGTATCACCTACACCACCTTAAATATGGCATGTCCAAAGGATCCATTTCCACTACTAGAATAGATCAGATAGTGGACTCCACCTCCGGGTGTGAGCTATTGTGTTTCTTAGATGCATATTCTGGATATCATCAAATCCAAATGTCTAAGGAAGATGAAGACCATACTTCCTTCATAACAGTAGATGGATTGTACCGTTATACTGCCATGCCATTCGGTCTTAAAAATGCTGCTTCAACATTTGTGCGAGCTATGTACAATACATTTGGAGAGCTAATTAGAGATTTGGTGGAGGTGTATGTCGATGAAATCGTTGTCAATATCAAAAACAAGGAGTCACTCCTTGACAACTTACAAGCCGTCTTCGACAAGCAGCGCACCACGCGCACCAAGCTGAACCCGGAAAAGTGTGTCTTCGAGGTTAGCTCCAGGAAGCTTCTGGAGTTCTTGGTGACTCACTGAGGAATTGAAGCAAATACGGCGATGATCAAGGCCATAGAAGATATGCGACCCCCAGCTCGTGTTAAAGATGTCCATAAGCTAACTGGATGCCTAGCTACGCTCAGCCGGTTTATCTCAAGACTAGCAGAACGGGCGCTACCTTGCTTCAAACTCTTGAGGAAGTCCAGACCGTTTCCTTGGTCTGAAGAAGCAGAAAAGGCGTTTCAAGAGCTGAAACGGCTCCTCACCACATTACCGATATTGGTAGCCCCTAATCCTTGTGAGCCTTTACTGCTTTACATTTTGGCAACCACCGAAGTTGTCAGTATGGTCCTGGTTGCGGAAAGACCGGAGTCACATCCAATCCAGGAGTCCAGACCCCTCCCGGAGGGTCCGGAATCACCTGGAGACGGGACTGGGTCTCAGCTTCTAGACACGAAACCTCAAAATGAAATGCTGGGGGATCAACCTCATTCATTTGAGGAGGTTCACCTGGCTGACCAAGATGATCTAGATCCTCCTAGCGAGGTCCGGGTCGAACAAGAAGGAGTTTTGGACCCCTCCGGGAGGGTCCAAGAAGCACAGCCTGAAGGTCCAGAACCCTCCAGCAGGGTCCAGGTCGATGGAGAAGAAGCTTCGAGTCCTTCTGATAGGGTCCTGACCATCCAATGCCCCATGTACTTCATCAGTGAAGTACTCCATGATGCCAAAACAAGATACATTGAGGTGCATAAACTGCTTTACGCAATTCTTATTGCCTCAAGGAAGCTTTGTCACTACTTCCAAGCCCACAAAATATCAGTGGTAACTTCTTTTCCACTACGTAATATTTTGCATAACCCTAATTCTACTTGAAACATTGCAAAGTGGGCAGCAGAACTGGCCGAATTCGATCTAGAATTCGTGCCAAGACAAGCAATCAAAAGTCAAGCCTTGGCTGACTTTGTGAAAGAGTGGACCCCATCTCTATCAAACCCTGGGGGCCACAGTGAACAGAAACCAGAACCAAAAGTTCTAGTATTCACCGAGCCTCACTGGACCCTCTACTTTGACGGCTCCATGCAAAAGAAGGGGGCCGGAGGTGGAATCCTTCTCCTGGATCGGACTGGGGAGAAGGTCAAGTACATGGTACACCTTGATTTCAAGGCAACCAACAACATGGTGGAGTATGAAGCTCTCATCTACGGACTCAAGGTGGACAATCTTATGGTGTAAAACAGTTGTTGGTGAAGGGAAATTCACAACTCATCATAAAACAAGTCAAAGGTGAATGCTCCTGCAACAATCCTCAATTAGTTGCTTATCTCCTTGAAGTCCAGAGGCTTCGGAATGACTTTGGAGTCCTGGATCTCCATCATGTTCAGCGTTTTCATAACGCTGAGGCCGACAAACTCTCGACAAAAGCCTCAACTGGAGCTCCGGCTCCCGACGGAGTCTTCGTCCGGAGGTTGTCAAAACCAAAGCTCAGCCTGCCAAACTGAGCGAAGGGGTCGAGACAAGCACCTCAAAGCTGGCAGTCCTGGTGGCCCTGCTACCATGGCGTCCACCAAGGGTCGTAGGTGCTGTCGGAAGCTCCGAGCTGTGAGATCTATGTGTGCATACATTGGCTTGTACTGAATACATTGGCTTTGATTATAAAAGTTCTGAATTTCTGCTAAAACATCTTTTTAGCAAGGTATGACTCTAGCTCCGAGCTTCTGCTAGGTCCGACAATAGGTCCTACTTTCTTTGTCTAGATCTGACATGTTTTTGGGTAGCTATGGTGAGTTTTGTCTTTAGCTCCGGCATGTCTTTGATAGCTCTGGCATGTCTTTGTTAAGCTCTTATATGTAGCTCCGACATGTTTTTCTAGCTCCAACTTTTGGGATGACTAGTTCCGACTAGTTTTGGTTAGCTCCGGCGCTAGGTCCGACTAGCTTTGGTTAGCTCTGGCACTAAGGTCTGACTAGCTTTGGTAAGCTCCGGCGCTAGGTTGTACTAGCTTTGGTAAGCTCCGGCTCAAGCTCCGGTTAGCTTTGGCAAGGTTCGGAGCTTGATCGCAATGTTCCGGCTTTTAATGTGGAATGTTTCAAACTTGCTTTACATTGTTGGAAAGATTGCTTAGTATTCATTTTCTAAGTTTTTGGTGTGTTTTGGTTGATATGGCAGATATCGTTTTGATATGCTTTGCAACATGCTTATGTGAGGTGCTCACGTAAGGTGTTGTGTTCGGAACTGACTTGAGTCAAGTCGCGGACTTGCGCTCGTACGGATTGGGTGTTTGTTCATGTGCAGGTGTTGCTTGAGTTCAAGTCATGGCTGGTGACAGGATCCTTTGGACTAGTCTCGCGGAGGAGATGAGGTTCCAACAACCAAATTCAGGAGAAATTGTGGTTGAGCGGGTTAGGAGGTCGCGCAGGATGATTGAATCAAGGGCGGTGCATATGAAGGTTACTGGATGTTGAAGGAAGGTGTTTGCACGTATGCATGCGGTGCATGACGTGGCAACATGGTTCCAAAGATGGTTTATGGATGGGACGATCTGGTTGGAAGGATCGGATCGTATCGGTTGAAGATTTTGGCTGCGGCGGAGTCGGTTATGGCTCGGTATGGAAAGTATCGAGTTGGTTATGATAGGATTTCATGTGGGTCACGAATTTGAGTTGTTTTAGGAATGTGGGATATGTTCCTAAGGTGTTTGGAAGTCTTAAGATTGCCTCTATCTGCGTATAGAAGAGCCCTAAGCAGTTATGGAAATTTCGATTCGTGATCTGAGTAGGATTAGAGTCCTAGTTGAGATTGGGTTGGCCTAAGGGCTGGTTATATAAGCAAGGGAGGCCAAAGCTCGTGGTGCACGACTTTGGGGCTGTTCCTCTTGTTTTCTATTGATTAAAATTCGTAGTTTGAAGGAACTTTTGTGCCTTGTTCGTCCAACTTGTTCCAGACAAGTTTTACTCGTCGAGTTTTTGGACAGCACTACCTTTTATCGGTGGTTTTATCATAACTCGAGTTTTACAGATCCAATTGATGTGATTCGTTTTGGGTTGTCTTCACAACTTGATTATCTATCATCTATCAAAATTTAACGGTCATTGGATTTGTGGTTTCTGATCTACACGAGTTTCTTTGCAACATTCTAAAACTGTTTTTCTCGGGTAGGACAGATTGACCTTTGTTCGATCTTCCAATCGTAACTTGAGTTTCTATCGACGGATTTGAGTGATTCTTGTTGTGTTGTCTTCATGACTTGGTTCTTTCTGATATCTATCATTTTTTCCCTGTGAAACACGTTTAGATTAGTTTCACACATGATTTCTTTAACAGATCGTTCTTCTGTCAAAGGGGTTGGGATTTAATTGTTTCCACTGCATAAGATTTTTAAATCTACCCCCCCCCCCCTCTGGTAGCTTTTCATGTGCTCTTCGATCCTACAATTGGTATCAGAGCCACGGTGCTCCAATCATTGTGATTTTCACGTGTTTTTTGACTAATCATCATCGAGAAATACTCCGCCAAACCTTGTGTGTTTGTTGGTATTGATTTTCTGGTTTGGAAGGCACGCATGGAAGCTTTCATCCACAAGGATTAACTCAAAGTGACTTTGATCGTGTTGCACACCTCCGATCTGCATACGATGTGTGGAAAGCACTTTGTGACTACCACGAAGGATCCAACACGATCAAGGAGGTAAGGCAAGACATGTTCAAGAAAGAATACATGCGCTTTGAGATGCAACCCGGTGAGTCCATCGATGATCTCTTTGCTCGCTTTAACAAAATTCTCAGTAACTTGCGTAGTGTCAACATTAATTTTTCTGATGTTGAAAATGCTAGGCAACTTCTTTGTGCATTAGACATGTCAATCTAGGAGATGAAAGTTACATATATCCGTGAATCTACTGCCATGAGTACACTTACTTTAGATGTGCTTTACTCTAAACTTAAAACTCATGAAATTGACATCTTATCACGTAAGAACCCAAATAAGTCTATTGCATTTGTCTCACAACGTGATATGCCTAGCTCCGACCAATTATCATCTTGCAATACTCTTGCTTTGTTGTCCTCACTAAGCCTGGAGCAGATCGAGGAATTTCTAGAAGAGGAGTTAGCACTAATCTCTACTAGGTTCTCAAAAGCAGTGCAAAATGCGAGAACTAGAAGGAGAGGAAGCTTCGGACCTCAACGCTGTTTTGAATGTGGTAAGACAGGACACTTTCGTATAGAATGCCCTAACTTTTCAGGTCCTACTACCCGTGAAGAAAAATAGAACAAGGTCAAGACCACCTCTGGAAACCCCAACAACAAAAAGAATGGTATCATAAGACGCAAGATGATTAATAGCTTCATCACTGCACTTCAAGAGCTCGGTTCAAGCGATGTAGACTTTGAAAGTGATGAAGATGATGACGATCTGGCCAACTTATACTTCATGGCGGGCAAAACAAGATCAAGATCAAGTCAGGAGGATGCAGAACACAACAGTGACGACGTTGAGGTATGTTCTACCTGTAATGAAATGTGTAATGCAATTTCTCGTGCAAATATTATTGTTAAGAAAAAGGATAAAAAGCTTAGGGATAGTGCTGCTAAAATTGAATCACTAGAATCTGAAATCAACCTATTGAAAACCTTGATTCCTAGTGATGATTCTTGTCCCTCATGTGATTTAATCTATGGACAATTGTCCACACTAAGAACTGCACACTCCTCCACTCTAGATAGACTTGAACTTGAAATTGAAAAGAACAAAAAGCTTGCTGCACTTAACATTAGAAACTTAAAAGATGCTTCTTGTTCTATAATTGATTTGCATTGTTCTAGTTGTGATAATCTTGAAAAGAAACTGACAGATGCTATGAATGAAATTTCAATATTGAATAATTCTTTACGTTCTCATGAAGTTAAATATTGTTCCAATTGCAAATTAAAAGGAAAAACTTCATGTGAAAATTGCCTTGATCTGTCCAATAAACTTGATAACATGCATAGGACATTAGATCGATTTTGTAATGGGAATAAGAACCTAAACTTGCTGCTGAATTCTTCCAAGTCTTGCCAAGATAAAACTATTTTAGGTTTTGATTCTCATGCTCATGCTAAGACACATCCACCTAAAATTGTAAAGTCATTAGGAAGTGGTTTGATTCAAACAATTCCTAAACAAAAAAGAAGTGGTTTTCAAATCTGCAGGAGTCTTGTCTCATTCAGTTTCAAATAAAAATATTGCTTGCTCATCTAGACATGAACACAAAGTTAAATTTCATTGTACCTACTGTGGTAGAGATGGTCATATCATAGATTTTTGTTATAGACTAGCTAAACAACAGAAAAGGGAAAAAATGATTGCTAGATCTCATAACTTTCATACAAAATTTGATGCACATATTAAACTGAATGCCAGGAACATGCAACCTGCTGTTACGAGTCAAGAACATTCAAAGTTTACCTCTGGACCTTCTGATTTTGGCTCCGGAGCTACTGATTTTTGTGCCACACAAGTAACACCTTATAGGTCAGTAGTTAAGAATAAAAAACCTCAAACTTTGACTCATAAACCTGCTATTTTATCTCAGCTTTCACGTGTTTTTCCTGCTGCACGTCGTGTGACTCAGTACTGGATACCCTAAATGCCTTTTGACTAACCCCAGTATTGAGTCATCGACATATTATGCTTCTATGTAGGTTACATGCTTGAGGAAGGAGAACATTTGGATTGTGGATTATGTCTTTGTGCACGTTTTCAAGCCTCCCCACGTGTTTCGCATCGTCAAGCCGTCAAAAGGCTTCTCAGTATATAGTATATGCATAACGTGTAGTAACGTGTAGTAACTGAAGTCGCGATAACTAATGATTGCACATCAGCCTATAGAAGAAACATCTTATAGTCTTCCAATTCCTTTCGTGCATACTCTCAACTGCCTTTCCAATTCTGAGTCTCCTCCCTGGATTGATCCCGTTCTTGTGTTATTGAACCCATCTGATCATCCAGCAGTTGTACCTCAAGTTGACTCGCCTCCAATGCGCTTTCTGTGCATTGTGCTTCCTGGCGAGCTTCCGATAGGTCTTGAATAGCTCGGTGCCACTGATTCTCCCTAACGTTTAAACGTCGGTTGAGAGGAGCAATCTCGTCTCTAAGTGAGTCATTGGCCCACTCAAAATGATCCCCTCGAATCAAAGCTCGCTTCAGATCACTCATCACCCTTCCAATGCTAGCATGTTGTGCAAGGCTCTCTTGACACGCCGATGTTGAATATGATGCCAAGATTATTTTGGGTACCTCTTCGTGATGGCCATATTCTGCAATCATTCGACTTTCCCACTCTCACCAGCTCTACCGTCGACTGGAAAGAGCGCGAACGGGGTGCCCACCATAGCACGATAATGAAGCTTGCAAAACCTCATAATAGCAACACTCGCGGCATAACACCATGTGTCTTCCAAATGAATCCCTTGCACCTCGATGGAGAAAGGAGCCCATCCAATATGCGATGGACCAGCAGGTGCATCGACATAAATGGTGCATCTTGTGACACTTCCGTTATCGATCTCCTTGCCCCAATAGTCCGGTATTTTGCGATACCCGAACCGTTGAAGCAGCGCTATCAACAAATCCGGAAAACCTTTCAGAAGAGGCCACCTTGTGAACACCCATCTGTTCGATAAGTATACCGTCGAATCTGCCATCTGTGGAAAAGATACTAGAACAATGAGAAGGTTTCCAACTCCCAACAGTTCAAGAAAAATTTAAAACTGGAGTTGTAATCACAGTCTGTTCCAGCTGACCTTCCTGTATAAAATCAAAAGTTTGATACAGGAAACGTCAGAACCAGATGTTGGGTTGAATACAGAAGTTGTAGTACACTTTACAACCTTTCCAGATTGTACTCATACAGCTCCAGTGAAGCTAGAAAGTACAATATATACAGGTTTAAAGTTGACCCAAATTTTCTGGAAATTTTGACAGAACCTCCCCTGTATATGTGGTGATTTCCACAAGTTATACAGGTATATAATAACAATATATTGAGGTAATGACAAAATAATATTGTATAACATCAAGTTAACAATCCAGAAGTAAAAGAGTTCAGCCTTGAAACATTGGTTATACAGGTATAGCGCGCAAATTCAAAACTATGCGCAAACTGTTTCAAGTTCTGGTCTGCCAGAACCAAGTTTGCGACAACAGGAATTAAACACCATTACACCAAGATTCAGGCCATGAGTGCAACATGAAGTTGATAGAGGACGTCCTAAGATCTCCATAAATGTATATATATGACCATGTCACTATTTTGTAATAAAAGCTATAACTATCCAAACATAACAGATGAACTGACTGGTTTTTAACAGCAGCCCGCAGTTCACTATTTTGAACTCGAAATTTGAATTGACTCAAATCCGAATCAGGAAAACTTTGGAATAGAAAAACTGTATATATCCTTCTACCCTTTCCATATATGTGTCACAATAAGGCAGAAGATTTTTCTACAGTGAGTTATGGCAAAAATACAGAGACTGGTACAATGGTAGGGTCATCTGGAGCAGTTTAAGCATACCCCGAATTTCGACAGATTATCAAGCTTTTCTGCCTTGATGGCCAACAGAAAAGTTGTAGAGGTCTTCAAGAGCTTTCCATCCATATAGCATACCCTTACGTTTATTCATAGCTAACTAAGATTACAACCTGGCAAAGTTGAGCAAACTTCAGGCAGAAATCAAGAATCTTAGTTCTAACCTTTGTTGAGTCGAAACTCATTTTTGCGGAGTCCGAACCTACCAGCACCTAATAGTCAGACTTTCCAAAATGTAATGCAACAATTCTGTTATTGAGGATGGTCAAGTATCAAAGTCGATACTGACTGTACTACGTGCCTCACCAAAGAAAATAATAATATATGTGAGAGTAATTGGATACGACTCCGGTGTGAGTCGCCCTCGAGTGATGTCATGTCTCAAGGTACATGGTTGTACTACGTCTGTACAGCAAAGACTCTCGCACGAACCGGCTTATACACGCTAGGGCATACATGTTTCGCATGCTCCCATAGAACATTAATAGTTCTAGAGAAGCATACTATCGGGTTATTCACCACCCGACGGGGGCTCCCACTAACTTTGAAGCACGTTGGGGTACCGCGCGTCATAGGTTCTCAGAAACATGGAAAGTTTCAGAGAATCCTATTAACATTTCCGTGCCAAACCACGGAAAGACTTCCATGCTACCTCTCGCATGGTGAGCTTACCGCAATCGATCCGCTTACGGTGGCGTACCTTACCTCTTACCTGACGTCGGGGCGTCGTTACAGAATATAATAACACACAGTTAGTTTACCACCTTTATTACTCCTTATATGGGCATATAGATAATTCCTCACTCAATAATCCTAAGTTTTTAAAATATGCTCTTTTCAAGCACAATGTTCCCAATGATGCTCTGATACCATGTCTGTGGGGACCGGAATCCCGACGTCCAAGGATCTCATTGGATGGTGTCGTGCGATGCGACACCCAACATTATACAAGAAAATAACGAGAAAAATTTACAATACCAAGTCTTTATTTATAAACACAGCGGAAGTTTTACAATACTAAGCGAAAAGGAAAGAGAACTATACATCATAGCTACGCTCTCAGCACTAGCTATGCAAAAGCAAAGTCATCCATGTCCTGGATACTTCGCACTAGCAACATCCAACTTACGGCGGCGTGTAGGGTTCCCACTCGGCTGTAAACCCTGGAGGGGGTGCAGCCTCTTGATCGAACCCATCATCAGTTGTATAATCTGCAAAAACTTGTTAACTGCAAACGTGAGCTTAAGGCTCAGCAAGACTAACCCGTCTCACTAGACATATGCAGGTGTGAATACTAAGCATGGGTAAGGAATAGCATAAAGGATACGCCTACAAGTGGATCCTTATAGTCATGTTTTAAGTAGCACATGACATTCTTCAGGCACGCACATCATAGACTCCACAATCAAACAAGAAACGCTTTGACGATGATATGACATACCCAAAGCACATAATGCTATTACAGGTAAAGTATGGGGAAATTGTAAACTTTTAATTGTGCTATCTCTAAGCCATACAAGGTTGCAAAACAGTTATAATGCAATACATCGTATTCTCCTGACTTGTTCAGTATTTACTACGTCACGACACAGTGAACAAGTGGTACTCTATTACCACAAGGGACGGTGATTGCAATTAGGACACATCCGGTCAACACGACACATACGCACTTTCGGAAATGCCAGCGAGTACTTACAGCAGTACCTACATAGCACTTCAGTACTAGTCTTATATGGCCACCTTTCACCCAACACTCGAATGTCGAACCGGTCGATCCGTCATGAGCAGGAGGTCACTGCGTGGGGCGTATTCTGACGTACCCACCAGCTGATTTACACCTCGTTGCCCTCAATACACACTTATAAAATGGAACGGAATGCCTCGACAAACCAGTATCAAGCTACGTCAGTTTACTGGAGCCCATTTCTCCAGTATGCTGCCGGTACAATTCAAGCTTGTCCAGCAGGGCCGCACATGGCATGAGCCTTAATCAACACAGTCAGAGCTATGCGACCAAGACCACCTCATGTCGCTTCCTACTCATCTCTGACCGGTCTCAATTTCATATTTATCAAACATTTCTTGATCCAATTCATCCCATGTGATAAAATCCTATTTCGCGGGTAGATTCCAACTACTCGTCTTCTACCGGATCCCTATGAATATAAGCATGGCAGTTACTACACGAGTCTGTGAGCTATTCTAACCACTCCCTGGGTTCTTTGGTCATGCAAGTGGATTTCAAACACCTTAAACGTAATGCACAAACATCTGAAGACGCAAGGTGAATGAAAACTGCAAAGACATTGTAAAGAACTTAAATGCAAACAGGGGCTTGCCTGAATGCGAGTCTGAGTCTATGATAGTTTCCGGCAGATGGACTTCCAAAGCTTTCGACTGCTCCTTGACTTCAGTTACTACACGTTATGCATATACTATATATGAATGACTTTGAAAATAAATAATATGTTTAAGGTCACAAATTAAGATCTTGTGAATCAAATAAGATTATGATCTTAAATGTCTTTGGAACTTTTATGGTAGATACTAGGGACTATAAGGGAGACTCTTGTGGTACTAGCTGTTGTGGTACTTGACCTCGAGTCATCCCCTGAAGCTCCCTTGGTAGCGCCGGACCACGAGAATGAAGATTTACCAGCAGCACCAGCCTCGGAGGTTGAAGCTCCGGGTTTGGATGCTGAGTTGATGGACGCTCCGGCCTCAGAGTCGAAGGTAGCTGCAGTTCTGGCCCTAGAGTCGGATGTTGTTGAAGCCCCGACGGTAGAGCCAGTGGTTGATGAAGCCCCGGTGGTAGAGCCGATGGTTGATGAAGCCCCGGCGGTAGAGCCGGTGGTTGATGAAGTTGCGGCGCCTGAGTCGGTTGTCGCAGAAGTGCCGACGCCCGAGCCAATGGCGATCGAAGCACCAGCGCCTGAACCGGTGGTGGAGGAGGTCCCAGCGTTGGAGCCGGAAGTGGCTTCAGCTCCGGCCGAACCTTCAACGCCTGCCCCAGAGGTGGTGGTTCTGGAGGTGCCCGCGCCTGAGCCAGGGTGCCAAGATGAAGCTGCCGGTCCCCCGCCTGAGGGACCAGTTGCTGGTGATCTGGCGGCGGGACCTTCGGAGCCGACTCCGGAGGTAGAAAATTCTACTGCAGGACCTTCCTCGGCAGCGGCCGAGGCTATCCCGGAGGGCGGCCCTAGTGCCTTGGAATCTCAGGGGACCTCTCTTGTAGAGTGGGACCCGATTTTTGTTATGGAGAACCCGCTGGAGCCAGTAGAGAGGACCCCGGCAGGTCCGGAGCCAATCCCTTTATCGTTATCCATCGACAATGTCTGCTCCAGCCTTCGTCAAGTTCAGCTGGCCTTTTACCACGACAGCAAGGCCCTCGAGGAGGAGCGCCAAACCCTTAGGAGGTGGCGCAAACGGCTCCAATTCGAGACCAAGCTGGCGCAGACGAGGCTAGCCGACGACAAGGAGTGGGTGAAAAGGGAGAAGGTCTGGTTGGATTACTGGGGTCAATTGCTGAGAGGGAAAGCATGATGCGATCCCTCGATGACCAGTCTCGGGCCATCCACGAATAGGCCATGGCTGCTAATGAAGCAGCGAATGACCGCCAAGAGAAGCTCAGCGCCATCCACGACAGCCTCGTCAAGCGTCGGGAGGCTCTTGAGAGCGGGAGAAAAAGCTCGAATATGAAGAGCAAAAACTCCTGGAGCTGCGGCATGACCTCGTGAAGAGGGAGGAGGAGCTTACTCAGAGGCTGACTCTGGGTGACAAGAGTCTCGCGGAGCGCACCAAGAAGCTGGAGGAGCGCTGCGAGAAAGACGAGAAAAAGGCCTGGCAGTGAGGATAGGACCTCAACAAGAGGGAGAATGAAATTGCTGCCAGGGAGAAGAAAAAGCGGGGCCGAGAGAAGGACCTGGTCAACCACCAGAACAAGATCCACCTCCGGGAGGAGGAGCTCGGTAAACTCGAAAAGCAGGTTGCTAAAAAGATTCAACAGAACGCCAAAGAGGTCGAGCGCCTTGCCCGAGAGGATTCGGAGCTTGCGGCGACCAAGAGATCCTTGGAAGAGATGCGAGGCTCAAGGGTTGCGGAGTCCCAACAAGTTTGGGACTTCTTGGGCAAAGCCAATGACGCGCTTACGCCGATGGGTTTTAGTCCCGTGTGTCCAGATGATCCGGAGCCGGAGCTGGACCAGGCGTTGCAGGCGTTGAGCTCGGTGGGAAATAAGCTCACCAAGATGGGCGATGTCATCGCGAACCATCTGGAAAATGAAGGACAATCCCTGGCGAAGAATGTCACAGAGTACATGTTTACATGCTACACAAGCCAGGACCCTCACTTCCCACTGGACCCGGTCCTTGAAGGCCCCATCCACAGAGAGGGAGAAGCCACCAAAGCCAGCGTGTCGGAGGTTGCCCAGAAGGTCGCCTCGTTCTTCCATAGGGTTTAGGACTTTCTCTTTGTAGCTCCCGCTTGTATCTTCTCTTCTTTTCTCCAATTTTGTAATCTCTTGTCTCCAAATTAATGAAATCCAAGAATTTTCTGAATTTCATTTTTTGTCTTCAACACCTTTGTCCCACTTGGCCCCCTGGTAGATGTACACAATTTGATTGTGAACATGTACCAAGAGGATGTAGCATTTTGTTAAAGACTTGCACGCTTCAAACTTGAAGTTTGTAGCTCCGAATTCGTCGATAGTAGGGGCCCCCTGAGGTTGTCGGAGCTAAGTAGCTCCGACAGTGACCCTAGTCAACACGTAGAGCATCAACAATTAGTCCTCTGGGGTTGTCGGAGCTTGGTAGCTCCCGCAGCGACCATTGTCAACACGCGGTGCGTCAACGGCAGACCCCACTGGGGAGTCTTTCCACCATCTTTTCTTCACGTTGACGTCTGGACCCCTGGATTTGCCAGAACTTTGTAGCTCCAGCGATGTCTACTATCAATGTTTGAAACATCGACCGTAGACCACCTTAGGGGGTGTCGGAGCTTTCATAGCTCCGGCTTCATCCACCATCATCATGAGATCTTTATTTTTCCTGCACACTGAAGTCAAGAAAAATAGTAAAATCCATTTCTTATCTATAACTCATTTGTGGCTTACTATTCCCAAAAGAAATTTTTAGGTCGAACGCAATTCTACATACAATCAAGTGCACTGGCTTGTTTTCTCCAGGTCCGATCGTTTCTGGACTCGCCTTACTTCGGCCTGTCGGAGTGTAGGTAGAGTGGCGTGCTTAGGGTGCAGGACCAGGCTAAGTTGATAGCACACTCCGGACCTAGATTGGCTTGGCGGCATTCAGACGAGTAGACCATTAACAATATTTAGACCCGGAAGAATTGACAATGCAAGTTGAATTATATATGAATTGGTCGAGCTAAAGTTTCTTAATAATTGCACAACTTTGTTATAGACAAGAAAGAGAAAAATAAAAAATATTGAGTCTGTACAAAATAAATGCACGTGGAGTTTGTTTTCATATAATGATGTCTTTCATTATAGGTCCGGGGTACAGGGGAAACAAGTACACTCTTAGGGTACGGAACCAGGCTAAGTGTGTTTCATTTCTCGTTTGACCCAAGGTAGCTAGCTACACTTTTAGTTATGAGACTGTGACAAGTGTTGCCTGAACTTTGCGGACCTTCCGGGAAAGGTCCGGCTGTTCTCCCGGAGGAGCTACGCGACTATGTACAATGACTCTATAACATACACCACATGTAACTACAGACTCACCTCCATGATATTAAGCGTAGAACTTATGGAGGTGCTCAATGTTCCAAGGATTAGGGAGAGGTGTCCCATCCTTAGTTGCCAAGCGAACGCATCCGGGACGGGATACTTTGATCACTCGGAAGGGTCCTTCCCAGCTGGGGGAGAGTTTGTTTAACCCTTCTCGAGTTTGTATTCTCCGTGGTACCAGATCGCCTTCCTCAAGCTGTCGGCTGTGAACATTCCTTTGGTGATAGCGCCGAAGAGCTTGGTGGTATCGGGCATTCCGAACATCTGCTCGGCACCTTCCCTCTTCAACGAGGTCAAGGTCTTCAAGCCGAAGCTGGTCCTGCGTGGCATCGTCGAAGGTCCGAACCCGAAGTGACCCCAAGGTGATTTCTGGAGGAAGGAATTCTTCAGCTCCGTACACCAGGAAGAAGGGTGTCTCTCCAGTTGACCGGTTTGGAGTTGTCTTGTTGGCCCACAGTGTGGGCGGAAGCTCTTCGATCCAGTTGGCTACATGTTTTTTCAGGCGCTCATATGTGTGCATCTTGAGTCCTTTTAGGATTTCTGCATTTGCTCTCTCAGCTTGGCCATTGCTTGTCGGGTGAGCTATTGAGGCGTAGCTGACTTGAATGTCGAGGTCTTCGCAATATCCTTGGAATGCAGAGTTTGTGAATTGGGTCCCATTATCAGTTATGATCTTATTTGGGACTCCAAATCTGCATACTATGGATTGCAAGAAGTTGATAGCTGATTGCTTGTTTATTGTCACAATTGGAGTTGCTTCCGGCCACTTGGTGAACTTGTCGATGGCAACATACAGGAACTTGTAACCTCCGACGGCTCTTGGGAAAGGTCCCAAGATATCCATTCCCCCACAAAGCGAATGGCCATGTAGGAGGTATCATTTGTAGAGGTTGAGCTAGTGTGTGAATTTGCTTTGCATGGAACTGGCATGCTTTACATTTCTCCACTAGATCGGTTGCATCCTGGAGTGTTGTAGGCCAGTAAAAACCATGTCAGAAGGCTTTACCGACCAGCGTGCAGGAAGACGCGTGGTTCCCACACTCGCCTCCATGGATTTCTGTGAGGAGCTCGCAGCCTTGTTCCCTTGTAATGCAACGCATTAGGACGCCGTTGGCACCACGCCGGTAGAGATCCCCTTCTAGCAGTGTGTATCTTTTAGCCAATCTGACTATCCGGTCAGCGGATACATTATCTTCAGGAAGGAAATTGTCTTTCAAGTAGCTCCTGATCTCCGAGATCCATGCATCAGAGCTAACTTGAGGATTTGAGTCTTGTGTGCTGGGTTGCTCGGAGCTTCCTGCGGCACCTACGACCCTTGATGGACGCCATGGTAACAGGGCCATCGGGACTGCCAGCTTCGAGGTGCTGGTCTCGCCCCCTTCGCTCAGTTCGGCGGGCTGAGGTGTTGGTCTTGACAATCTCCGGACGAAGGTTCCATCGGGAGCCGGAGCTCCAGTTGAAGCTTTCGTCGAGAGTTCGTCGGCTTCAGCGTTGTTGAGACGCTGGACATGGCAAAGATCCAGGACGTCGAAGTCCTTCTGAAGCTTCTAGACTTCAAGTAGGTATGCATCTAGTTGAGGGTTGTTGCAGCAGCATTCACCTTTGACTTGTTTTATGACGAGGTGCGAATCTCCCTTTACCAACAGTTGCTTGACACCATATGATAGTGCAACCTTGAGCCCATAGATTAGTGCTTCATACTACGCCATGTTGTTAGTCGCCTTGAAGTCAAGGTGAACCTTGTATTTGACCTTCTCCCCGGTCGGGGCGAGGAGAAGGACTCCAGCTCTGGCCCCCTGCTTCTGCATGGAACCGTCGAAGTAGAGAGTCCAGTGAGGCTCGGTGAAAACCGGAACCTTGGGTTATAGCTTCTGCTCACTGGTGCCCCTATGATTTGATGGATAGGGGGTCCATTCCACCATGAAGTCCGCTAGTGCTTGACTCTTAATTGCTTGTCTTGAGAGGAATTCAAGATCGAACTCGGCCAGTTCTGCTGCCCACTTTGCAATGTTCCCAGTAGAGTTAGGGTTATGTAAGATTGCACGTAGTGAAGAAGTTACCACTGAAATCTTGTGAGCTTGGAAGTAATGTCGAAGCTTCCTAGAGGCAATAAGAACTGCGTAGAGCATCTTATACACCTCCAGGTACTGAGTCTTGGCATCATGGAGTACTTCGCGGATGAAGTACACTGGGCGTTGGACTGTTCGGACCCTCCCGAAGGGGCCCGGAGCTTCCTCCTCATCAACTCGGACCCTCCCGGAGGGGCCCGGACCTTCTTCGGGGACCTCCAGGTTCTTCCTTGAAGAACTCGGGGCTTCTTCTGCAGTGACCCGGACCTTTCCGGAGGGGCCCGGATCTTCTTGTTCGGCAACAGTGACTCCTCCACTTGAAGGAGGTGGCTCCTCTGGCATCTCGCCTTGAGGATCCGGGTCTAGGAGCTGGGACCCAGACTCGCCTTCAAGTAGCTTCGGACCCTCCTTATGGTTCTGGTCTTTCCGCAACCAGGACCATGCTGACAACTTCGTTAGTTGCCAAAATGTAAAGCAGAAGTGGTCAACCAGGATTCGGAGCTACCAAGGTTGGTAGAGTGGTGAGCAGCTGCTTCAGCTCCTGGAATGCCTTTTCTGCTTCTTCAAACCATTGGAATGGTCCGGACTTCCTTAAAAGTTTGAAGAAGGGTAGTGCCCATTCCGCCAGCCTTGAGATGAACCGGTTGAGGGCAGCTAGACATTCAGTCAGCTTCTGGATGTCCTTGATGCGGGCTGGTGGCCGAATGTCTTCAATAGCTTTAATCTTCGCTGGATTTTCTTCTATTCCTCGGTGGTTTACCAAGCAGCCAAGAAGCTTTCCGGAGCTAACCCTGAAGACACACTTGTCTAGGTTTAGCTTCGTGCGTGTGACTCGCAACTTGTCGAAGACAGCTTGCAAGGTGTTAAGGAATGACTCCTTGTTCTTGATCTTGACGATGATGTCATCAACGTACACTTCCAATACATCTATGATGAGCTCTCCAAAAGTTTTGTACATAGCTCGTACAAACATTGAAGCGGCGTTTTTGAGACTGAAGGGCATGGAAGTGTAACAATATAATCCATCTACTCTGATGAAGGAAGTATGCTCTTCATCTTCCCTACACATTCTGATGTGATGATACCCAGAATATGCGTCTAGGAAACACAGTAATTCGCACCTGGAGGTGGAATCCACTATCTGATCTATTCTAGGTAGTGGGAATGGATCCTTAGGACATGCCTTATTCAGTGTAGTGTAGTCGATACACATCTGAAGTTTCCCGCCGGCCTTTGGTACAACGACTGGGTTTGCCAGCCATTTTGGGTGGAAGACTTCTCGGGTGAATCCAGCTTCAAGCAAGTTCTTCACTTCTTGACGCATGAAGTTTTGTCGCTCTACTGATTGCTTTCGAGGCTTCTGATGTACAGGCCGAGCGTCGGGATAAATCTTCAGATTGTGCTCAATCACTTCCCTAGGGATCTCAGGCATTTGTGATGGTTGTCAGGCAAACACATCGACATTAGCCTGGAGGAAAGTGATGAGCGCGAGTTCCTATTTGTCATTCAGACCTCCCGATATACGGGTGGTCTGAGCAGCGTTGGAACCAATTTGGACGACTTTGACGAGAATGTCGGTGTCGCCGCTTGGTTGCACACGAGGCGCAGAGGTTGACCCTCGATGACGAATGCTCGGGGGTTTCAGAGCTTGCTCCTTTCCGGATTCTTCCTCCTGCGCTGTAGCAAGTGCATGGAGTTCTTCCAGAGCAGTAACTCCGGCGGTGCAATCTCTGCGGATCCGGAGAACACCTGCTGGTGTTGGCATCTTCAACACCAAATAGCCATAATGAGCAGCAGCCATGAATTTGTACAAGGCTAGCCTCCCAAGATGGCATTGAATGGTAAGTTGATCTGCGCCATGTCAAAGACCAACTTCTCAGTGCAGTAATTCTCCCGAGTCCCAAAGGTCACCGGGAGAGTAATGGCATCGAGTGGAGTTATGGCCCCCGGACCTACTGCAAAGAAAGGTCGGGAGGGGCGAAGATCTGAAGTCGGAGCTGAAGCCTGACGAAAGCTTCGAAGCTTATGAGGTTCAGCCCTGAACCTTCGTCCACCATTACATGGTGGAGTTGGATGTTGTTGATGGTAGCAGATACCATTAGTGGATGTTGGCCAGCTCCGATCATGTTCTGAGGGCAGTCCGAAGCATCGAAGGGGATGGCAGTGTCCATCCACTTCCGGTGCGGCTCCGCCCTGGCGGTGGGAGCTATTGAGGCCATGTCCTGCCGCATTGTCTTGAGGACACAGCGAGAGGTGATGTCCCATGAACCACCAAAGATGGTGTTCATGGTCTTCCGACGCTCGTTGTCAGAGATGTCGGAGTCGTCGTCGATAGAGGTGTAAACAGCCTTCAAGACCTTTTTAGGGTCCTGAAAGCCTAACTCCTCTTCAGCCAGAGCTTCGTTGACTTTTTGTTTTCCTTCCCTTTGACAAAAAGGAACTTCTTCCCGACGCTTGTTGTAGCGCTCGGCAAGTTTCTGGACCTCTCGGCAGCCTTCCAAGTTGTGGTTGTTCGTCTTGTGTATGGGACACCACATCTCGGAGCTGCCACCGTCTTCAGACGACGGCCGAGGTCGTTTCTCGGGGCGTGGCCCCCGACCACCTGGAGCTGTGGCAGCAGCGGCTGTAGGTGTGTCGATCGACGGCTTCTTCTTGCCGCTGGACTTTTTCTTCTTCTTACCACTCCCGGAGGTAGTGGCTTCACCCTTGGAGGACTTTTTTTTGTCCTACGGAGGTGGTTGGGAGTGCATTTCACGTCCCTCCGCAGCTTTGGCACACTTGTCTGCCAAGCTGAAGAGTTTCGTGATGCTGGTGACTTCCTTGGTCGCCAGCTTCTCCAGCATCTTCTTGTCTCGTACGCCCTGTCTAAATGCCACAATAACAGAAGCGCTTGAGATAGAAGGTATGGTGTTTCGTAGCTGAGAGAACCTCTGGATGAAGGATCGTAGGGACTCTCCCCCCTTCTGCTTGATAGCAAAAGGTCAAGTTCCGTGCTTGGTCGGGTATATGAACTCCTGAAGTTGGCAGTGAACTGTTGGCACAATTCCGCCCAACTATTGATGGAGTCGAGCGGGAGGCTCATGAACCAAGACCTGACGGTCCCAGTTAAAGCCACGGGGAAATAATTGGCCATTACGGCCTCATTACCTCCAGCCGCAAGGATAGCGGTGGAGTAGATTTGGAGAAACTCAGCAGGATTGACAGTCCTGTCAAATTTCTCTGGCAGGTGAGGCCGAAACTTCTGCGGCCATCTGACCATGCGCAGGTGCATGGCCAGGGCAGAACAACCTCCTCCTACTCCCTTAGGAGCAGAATTGTCCCGAGCTTCTCGCCTCTCGCAAGCACGCTCGATATGGACGTGACCGTCCTGTTGACGATAACGGCGATCAAGCTCTGCCCGGAGGTCGTCAGTCGAAAGTCTGGTTACCGTACGGGTACGTCGCACCCCGGAAGGCAGCGACGTCACCTGTTGAGGCACAGCACACCTCCTGTGTTGTGAAGCGTGCAAACCAAGTCTACCCGACACGGTCCGATGCTGCGATGGGCCCCCCCCCCCAAGGGGGGGGGGACCATGGTTGCTGATGCGATCGGCTGCTGCTACAACCAAATGTTCAACATCAGCTCTCCATTGCTCCATTGCACCCTGGGATGCTCCTGGAGATGGTGGACATTAGAGAAGAGCACGCGCAGCATGGAGTGCGTGTTTGGGATTGTTGTTCGTCGATGTAGTGACCGATGCGGATGCCGCATCTCGCTGTCCAGCTTGATTCGCCGGTGCGGATGGTGGTGGTGGTGGCATGACTCCTGCTGGAGCCACAACACCTGCTGGCTGCTGCATGTTGGAGGGATTGCCTCCAGCAGGTTGCGCAGCAGGGTTGTCATTGGACGATCCAGCAGCAGAGTTCACCATGTTTGAATCTCGGGCGCCCCTACCTGGCGCGCCAACTGTCGGAGTTTGGTTCCAGCAATTCTCTTGGTACTATTGTTGGTAGCCCACAGAGTTTGTAGTTCGGTAGTGGGCGCGCAGAGATTCAGAACACGATGGCAAATTGACACGAGGATTTATGTGGTTTGGGCCGCCTAAGCGTAATAAACTACTCCACGGTGTGTGTAGTTGTTGTATTGAGCGTTTGAGAGCTTCGTGGACTTGTGTCAGTGCCGAGTCAGGAGGAGTCCCCTGTGTATTGCTCAACCAGTCCTTTTATAGTACAAGGATTGGTCGTTACATCGTTAGCCTGGCCTGACATGTGGCCCTGGCGGTTATTGATGGTTAATACACAATTAATGAGCTTAATTACCCTTAATAGTGTGGTAACGCGCCTTGACAGTGCCCTTACTGGTATTAAGGGCCCTCCGATCGTGTGTCATTAAGATGGTATTAATGACACTTAATCGGTTCTTGAAGTCTTTAATTGCCCCTTGAAGGTCCAAGTCGTTGGGGGTCCACCAGTCTGCTTGTTGAAGTTGAAGGTCCGTCGGTTGGACGTGTGGCAGCTCCGGAGCCTTATGTCTGGGACGGGTAGGTCCGGTGCTGTTGTGCACTTGTCAGTACCGGAGCTTCCCTCTGTCGGGGGTTAGGTCTGGGGGTGCCACACAGGTATTTAGCCCGGAGCTATCCCATGTGTGGGATGTAGTTCCGGTTGCAGGATACACGTGGCAGCACTGGGACTGACCATAGAAGGGAGGCAGGTCCGGTTCCATATCACACGTGGGGCCTTCGGAGGTCTTCAACTCAGACAGGTGAAGTTCCTTTGCTCTTTGTGCAGTCCCAAGGGGTATTCGGTATGTAGGGTACCGAAACCATTTGTCTTCCCAACATTATATGTGTACCAATGCTTTGATTTTTCCTTGAGGAAAAGGGAAACAACTTCCATTTGAGAGGTTCTTATGTTATGTCTTTAATGAAAAGACATGAACACAATTGTTCAAACTCTTGTAGATGGTGGTAAGGGTTTTCACAATCCATTCCTGAGAAGGATTGTTCTTGAACCATGGATATAAAGTCAGGACGAAGTTCATAGCTAGTTGAGCAAATTGGTTCCGCCAACGGTGGTAGCTCGCAGAACTCACCCATTGGGGCAGAATAAGATAGAATGGCGGGCTACTCCATATCGATGGTGGAAAGGTAAAAAGTAAAGAAAGAAAATAGATACGAGGGTGAACAAGGTTCGAAGATAAACAACAATTGTTTCTAGGCAACGGCACTAGAATTGCTTGCTAGTATTTCTTACAAAAGTCGAATAATTCGCAAGCTCACAGAAATACCGTTGTAGCACTTCCCCTTAAAGAGTATTCCCAAGGGTGTTGAATCTAAGGAACGTGTGTGTGGATCTCCTAACTTGTTCTCTCAAGGACACATATTTTGTTTGGTAGGTAAGGATTTGAGAGGAATTCAATGGTTTGATTCTAAGCTACATTAGCCTATGATATATGATTGCTTCGGGCACAGGTTTATCCTTGTCAAAATCAGGATGACTCCCGCTAAGAGCCTATGGCATAGCCGAACGTAAAGGATTACTAAGGATAGATAGAGTTGTCACCACCTACTGCCTACCTCTTCAATCTGTGGGTCTACGAGATATCCATTGATGAATTCTTACTTAAGCACCACACTTAAGTTCTAATTCACAACTCTTATTGTTTCGAATGCAAAGCTACGACTAGAGCCTCTAATGAATTAAAACAATGAACCTACAAGAAGCTACGAAGCAAACTACTATGAAATAGAAATCATACTTATATTTAATTCACGAAAGTTTCTTACTCGATTTCGGCATAACTTCCGTAGAGGTACAAGTGTGGAAGAGGGACTTGACAAGCCCAAGCCTCCTTCGCCTAGCTCCTCCTCACTCTCCTTCTACTTGGCTGGCCACTTGGGCAACTCTAAGCGTTTGGAGTGGTATTCTAAACTCAATGGTGTGTGAAGTGAGGGAGTAAGGGGGGCTCTTTATAAATGAGTTCAGCCGGTTCAGCGGAACAATTAGCGCGTGAATCAGTCGTTACCGCAATCAGAGAGCCACAAAAGAGCACCACGCGTCCGTTGACTGAGTTTAGCGCCAGGAAAGGGTCGGTCGAACCAAGGGCTCGACCGACTTAGTCCTGGCGCCTCTCGACCTGTGCTTTCTCCTGATCACTGATTTGTGGGCCCAAGGTTCCTTCCCGCGTGAATTACGTTGGATTCTCTCGGATACGCTCGGAAATAGGTCAATGGATCCATATGACGCCACATGTCATTGTCTGGTTGGTCGAAAGGCAACTTTTAGGATTGCTCCCTGCATTTTTTGGTATTTTAGGATTTAATTCACCTGCATGCAAATAGACAGTAACACTTGTAGAAATACTTGTATTAACTCCTACTAGTATGTTGTGTTCCTATTTTTATGATTTTTATGAGGTGAATTGACGGTCAAATTTAGCATTTAAGGACCGTCAATATGGACTGAACTATTTAAGCCTCTTGACACTGGTCTTCAGTTAAGCTCGGCTTATCATCCTGAGACCCACGGTCAGACCGAAAGAATCAACCAATGTCTCAAAATGTTCTTGAGATGCTAACTGCAAGAAACTCCTAAGAAGTGGGTTAACTGCCTGCCTCTAGCCAAGCTATGGTATAATACATCTTTTCATACTTCACTCAATTGTTCTCCTTTGAAGGCACTGTATGGTGAGGAGCCTTCTCCAGGGCTATTTCCAGTACTGTCTACATCCAACAATACAGAGGCTACTGAAATATTAAAAGAAATACACTTTTCCATTCCTATGTTGAGGGAACATTTACAGAGGGCACAAAATCGTATGAAGCTCCAAGCATATAGCAACAGGAGTGATGGAGAGTTTCTAGTTTGAGAGCAAGTCCTACTGAAGTTACAACCGTATGTACAATCCTCTGTTATCAGCAGACCCTATTCTAAGCTGTCACAGAAGTACTTTAGACCCTTCACTGTATTGGAGCTTATCGGGACAGTGGCATATAAGCTTGATCTTTTAGAGGGCAGTCTGGTACATCCCGTTTTCTATGTCTCTCAGCTGAAGACATTCACTCCAGATTGCTCTCCGGTCTTCTCTACCTTGCCTGCAATACTAACACTGGATATTCAGAACACTAAACCAGAGCACGTTCTTGATAGAAGGTTGGTGAAAACGGGAATTTAGTTGTCACACAAATACTGGTTAAGTGGCGAGGACTTCCTTCTTCCTCGGCTACATGAGAAGATTATATGTTCTCATTTCTCGACACAACGATTTGGGGATAAGCTAGATCTTCAGAGGGAGGTATTGTCATCACCTCTGCACCATCGGCAACGGGAGCTCTCGGTCATGCTGACGAAGAGGCGGGAACTGAAGCGCATGATTCAAATGGCACGAAAGTCGGACCAACAGACGCAGACGCTACGAGCCAATTGCTATTTTAGCATTCTAATGGAGCGGCTTCGATGGAATAGCACTTACGTTGTGTGCTTCGTTAAATTAACACTTATAACGTAACACACCGTTAAAATAGCATTCTAACACATTTTAACTATTTTTTATTTTTTTTCTTTTCTGTTTTTATAATACCCAAAATAACCAAAATACCCTCTAGGTAATTTTTCTCTCCCAATCGGTTTCTGGAGCAATTAGAGATGGCAATTGTACCCGCGGGTTCGAGTACCCGGCGGGTATTGCACCCGACGGGTGCGGGTACGGGTACAATTCTTTACCCACGGGTACAACTAGAACCCGGCCCGATGTTTTGCGGGTACATGTACGGGTTTTATTTTTTACCCGCGGGTACCGACAGGTTTACCCGAAATAGTAGATTTGATCCATGTAACTGTCCAGTCCAACATAAATCAGTTGCCCCGTCCAATTAGGCCCAATCCATTAAATTGTAAAATAATGGCCTGGTCCACTCAATTGTAAAACAATATTGAAGCAAACCCTAGTCTCGCTCATGCTGAGGCTCCGTCCCAGGCCACGACAGCTGCTCCCTCCCGCTACCCTGTCCTAGACCATGGTGGCCGCTCCCTCCAGCTGCTGCCCCCCTGCCACGGCACCCGCTGTGCCCCATCGCCCTATGGCACCGACGAATGTCGCGCCCCGCCGCCCTACCCCGACGGCCAGCGTTCCGCTGTCAGCGCTCCGTTAGCAACAGACTCCCACTGCCGTATCCGCAGGGCCGGGAAGGCTGCATCGTGCCGCCGCTGGCCGGCTTGGCCGCCGCATACTGCTCCATACCGCTGCTTCGATATTTGGTGATGTCATTATAGTCGGGTACCCAACGGGTAACCGAAACCCGATTAAAACCCGACGGGTACAGATGCAGTACCGATTTTTACCCGCGAGTGCGGGTTCAGATACAAAAATCTACCCGTATCTATTTTATTTTGGATCGGGTTTTTGTTCTATCCGATCTGAACCTGACCCGTTGCCATCCCTAGAAGCAATCGATCTCTTACTAACCACCTTATTGCCTCAAGCGTTGTCGCCCTGGCCTTGCAGTGTCGCCGTCTGCAGCTGCCTCCCAACGTGCGAGGCGCCGCCGCCCCCAGGCGCTCGCACCTTGGCTGCAGCGCCGAAAGCTGTCGCATGTGCCGTCTCTGGTATGAGTGCTCCTCTGGTATTCTATCTGTACCAAGGATCAGATTTCTTTGAATCATATAATACAGATCCTGCAAAGGCAGAGCATGTACTCTTTCTACATTGCATTCACAACACCATACCCTCTAGTCACATGTTGATCATGACAATGAGACAGCTGATTTAACTGCATTTATGTGACTTGAAAAGGGGTTAAAGTTTTACTTATTTCTGTGACGGAGTTTATTCAAGCAGGGGCACACATTCGATGTGTTGATTAGACACGTCTAGGAGAAAACTGCCAAGTGGTTGTTCTAGAAACTCGTGATTTGCAATTAACGAACCTTTCAGGGATCACTGGCCTCCGGTGCAAGAATGTGTAAAGTCAGGCATCATGAGTTGATTATATTTCTACACTGTAATCCACTTTTAAAATGTACTGTATTGCTATCACAAAGTGCTTTAGTTAGGCTGAAGTGTCATTTAATGAGCACACAGATTAAAGGTTATACTGCACATTGATGAATTTTGTATGATTTGCTTTGACAAGATCCGTTAAAACAAATTATCATCTCCATTTCTTATCACTGTTGCTTTCCATTATTCTATTATATAAAAGGAGAACTGAATAAAACTTATTTAGCATCATACTGGAATGAATATTTGGAATCTTACTGTTAGAATAATAGTACCACATTACCTGTGTAACCAAGAGAGGTCCCCTGACTCCCTTATATATATGTATCACCCCTAGGGGTTTTAATCAATCTAATATAATTATTGTTTACCCCCAATTATTTCTATCATGATATCAGATAGGTTGACCTAGCTTCCGCTATCTCTACACGCCGCCACCGCTCGAGGCCACTTCCAGTGCTGCCGACGCCACCAGAAAATTCAACGCGAGCAAACACCCCTACGTTGAATCTCGTGCTCTCCGGTGAATCGCGCTTCCCGCGTTGTCGGTTCGCGTCCGCGGTCCGTGTTTCATCCAGTCCGGATGCTGACTGCCGAAGATTCCAGGCAAGGCGCGTTCGTGCGATCCTCCCAACGCTCTCCTCTCCAGAGTTGTTTTCTCGGAAGAAGAGAAATAACATCGTTGTCTGGTTCAGCTTAGAGGAAGATTCCCGTAGCTGCGTCCAAGAAAATCTGGTGACATTTGCTACGTTCACCCGAAGAAGGTTACCACATTGCCTGATGGCTTCCGTAGGTGATGGCTCCGCAGACGCACAAGCAGCCGCGTAGGATGCCGCTTGATGGTCGAGCTAACTCGATTGACCGCGGAGGCAGATCGTCTGGCCACCGAGGCAGCACGTGCACGTGCAGCGGCCGACGAGGCGCGTCGCAAGTTGCTTCTCGCAGCCGACGAGATTCGTCGTGACTTGATCAACCACGACTCATCTCCTCCGGCGGTTGATGATGTCGCTTCTCTTCATGCTCAAGCAATTGCCGTCCTCAACATCAAGTCAATGATTCATGTTGTCCTCGACAATCTTTCACCGCACTATAATCGGTGGAAGGGTCTCTTCCTCAACACTCTCGGGAAGTACGAGCTCTCGGATCATGTCCTCACCGACGTTGATCCTGCTACTGTCGACTCTCATTGGCGTCATATGGACTGCATCGTCATCTCCTGGCTTCAGGGAACTGTCTCTCCCGATCTTATAGAGATCGCCTCGACGGGCATAGCCACAGCTCGTTCCATCTGGCTCGGACTTCAGGAGCAGTTCATCGGCAACCGGGAGACTCGAACTATGATTCTTGATGCCGAGTTTTGCACATTCGTCCAGGGGCATCTCTCTATCACTGACTACTGTCGTCGTCTCAAGTCGATGGCTGATGCGCTTGGCGACTTGGGTGAGATCGTCCCCATCCGCACTCTCGTTCTCGCTACGCTTTGTGGCCTGAACGAGCAGTTATCTCACATGGCGTCTCTTCTCAAGCGGCAGCGCCCCTTTCCCACATTTGCCGAGATCCGCAACGACCTCCAACTTGAGGAGATCGAGATGAAGTCCAAGCTCGGGAACGCCAATGCTTTGGCAGTCACCTCCGTAGGTGCGGGACGCACCCCGCCTCCCGCACCTTCCAGTGGCACTCCTCCACGGGCTTCTGCTCCACGTTCTCTTGCTCCTGGCAGCCCTGCTTCCAGCACCCCTACCTCTGGCGCTGCTGGCTCTGGTTCCTCGTCCTCCAATCGAGGTCAAAACCGGCGTAATCGGAACAAGCGTAATGACATCAGTAACGGTGGTGGGTTTCTCACTCCTGGTAATCCATGGAACGGGACTCTGCAACTTTGGGGTGGTGTTGCGCCCCGTTCCAGTCATCCTCCAGGCTTCCCGGCACGTCCACGCGCTTCTGCCCCTCCTCAGCAGGCTCTTCTGGCGCACGGAGGATTCTATGGGGCATCTGCTTATCAGCCACCAGGCTTTTGGACACCTGGCGGACTGACCATCCTTTCTACTACAACCCAATTACACCTGGCGGTAGTCACACCACCTCCTTCTATAGTCGTCAGGCCGCGGCTTTTGGTGATCCAACCACCAGATCTTTGTACGGGGGAGCTTCCAACTATGCCGCGCCTTCTACAACATGGGATCAGAATGAGCTAGCTAACTCGTTCAACACCATGTCTCTGACGCCGCCACAGTCCGCTGAATGGTACATGGACTCTGGCGCCGATAGCCACATGTGCTCCTCCTCCGATAACCTCTCCTCCTCCCACCATCCTTCTTTTTTGACTCCTTCATCTATCGTTGTCGGTAATGGGTCATTGCTACCCGTCACCTCAACGGGTCATACTTCTTTTTCTACATCCGCTCGTCCTTTACATTTGCATCGAGTTCTTGTGTCTCCTCACATAATAAAAAATTTGGTTTTTGTTTGTCAGTTCACCACTGATAACAATATTTCTATTGAATTTGATTCGTTTGGTCTTTCTGTGAAGGATCTGGACACCAAGAACATGATCACCAGATGTAATAGTTCTGGTAGCTCTACTCCATCTCCTTGTCGATGCTTTCTCCACCACATGCCTTAGCCGAAGCCACCACACCGTCTACGGTTTGGCATCGTCGTCTTGGTCATTTAGGTTTTGAGGCTTTGTCTAGGTTATTTCCACAATGTAATAAAACAGGAACTTGACACTCTTCGTCATGCCTGCCAGCTTGGTCGTCACACACGTCTTCCATTTTCTCTATCAAATTCTCATGCTTCGAACAACTTCGATTTAATACATTGTGATCTATGGACATCTCCCGTGCAACGTGTTTCTGTTCACAAGTATTATCTGGTTGTTCTTGATGACTGCTCTCATTATTTGTGGACTTTTCCTCTACGCCTCAAATCCGGCACTTTTTTGACCTTGTCACAGTTTTTTTTCCTATGTATCCACTCAATTTGGCCGCACCATAAAGGCAGTCTAATGTGAAAATGGTCGTGAATTCGATAATTCCACATCACGCGCATTTTTTCTTTGTCTTGGTGTTCTTTTGCGTCTCTCTTGTCCTCGCACGTCTCCTCAAAATGGATGTGCTGAGCGTATTATTCGCACTACCAATGATACTATGCGCTTGATTATGTTCCAAGCTAGTATTCTGGCCGGTTATTCGGTAGAAGCGCTCCACACCGCTACACACCTCATAAACTTGCGACCATCCAAAATGCTCTCCTTTGCCACACCACATTTCGCTCTCTTTGACACCCAACCTAATATTTCCCATCTACGTGTTTTCGGTTGCAAGTGCTACCCAAATCTCTCTGCCACAGCTGAACACAAGCTTGCTCCCCGCTCTACAGTTTGTGTCTTCCTTGGCTATCCATCCGATCACAAAGGATATCGATGCCTAGACTTAGCCATAAATCGCATCATTATTTCTCGTCACGTCACTTTTGACGAGTCCTCCTTTCTGTTTGCGGAAATCTCCAACTCTCCTTCATCCCACTTTGACTTCCTTTTAGATACTAATGATTCATTGGTGCTCTCTAGCACTGACTGTTTTGTAGGTACTCGTCAACGTGGGCCTCCACCAGGCTTCAACAAGCCTAACAGTCACAACTCTCCTCCAATCGGTCAGACCGCGCCTATGCACAGAGGCCTTCTCGGCCCCTGTCCACCCGGCGACATCACCAACAGAGGTAGGACGGGCCTCTGTTTGCCTCACCGTCCCATCGTGACTCACGACGGTCAGACCGTCAGCCCGAGTAGAGGCCAGGAGGGCCGCTACTTCTCGAACGGTCAGACCGCAGATCCTCGCGGTCCAACTGATGGTACTCTTTCCGAAGGTCAGGTGGGCCTCTGTTCACCGGGCAGTCCAACTGCCACCGCGTGCGGTCAGACCACCCCGAGCTCCTCCTCGTCACGCGACACTCCTCTAGATGCGACGGCTCCACCGACTACCCTTCACCAGCAACCAGGTTTTGTACGTGGTCCACGGTCCGTGCTCGAGGTGCCACCCGTCGACAACGAGCATAACATGCGGACACGTGGGAAGGCCGACCTTCGTCTTCCTGTGCAGCGTCTGAACCTTCAAGCATCAACGCTGTCACAGATTTCGAAGACTTATCGTGGTGCTCTCGCTGATCCTAATTGGAGAGAAGCCATGATCGAGGAATTCACCGCTCTACAGGCCAACAACATTTGGGATCTCGTGCCACGTCCTCCAGGTACGAATGTCGTGACTGGGAAGTGGGTTTCTCGCCACAAGTTTCATCCAGATGGTTCTCTTGATCGCTACAAGGCTCGTTGGGTTCTTCGTGGCTTTACTCAACAACCCGGTGTTGATTTTGGTGAGACTTTCAGTCCTGTGGTGAAGCCTGCTACAGTTCGTACTGTTTCTTTCAGTTGCACTCTCTCGTGATTGGCCCGTTCACCAGCTTGATGTGAAGAATGTTTTTTTTTGCATGGTACTCTATCCGAGACAGTCTATTGTGAGTAACCTTCTGGTTTTCTTGATACAGCTCATCCGAATTTTGTTTGTCGACTGAACAAGTCCTTATATGGTTTGAAGCAAGCTCCTCATGCTTGGTACAACCGATTTGCTTCTCATATTATCTGATTTGGATTTATTGGTGCTCGGTCTGATACGTCTCTTTTCGTCTACCAAAACGGCGCATATATAGCTTATCTATTGCTATATGTGAATGATATTGTTCTGACTGTCTCATCAGTACCACTACTCCATCGCATTATTGATGCTCTTGCTGCAGAATTTTCAATGAAGGATTTGGGCAACCTACATCATTTTCTGGGCATAACCGTTACTCGGAGCAGCGCAAGATTCTTTCTCTCACAGCGACAATACATGGTTGAGATCCTTGAGAGAGCGGACATGACTGATTGTAAATCATGTTCTACTCCAGTTAACACGTGTGCCAAGTTATCATCTGATGGTGTTCCGGTTTCGGATGCTACTCACTATCGTGGTCTTGTTGGAGCCCTGTAGTATCTCACATTCACTCGACCCGACATTGCATATGTTGTGCAACAGGTGTGTCTCTATATGCATAATCCTCATGAGCCTCATCTTGCGTTGGTGAAACGCATTCTTCGATACATTCGAGGCACCTTGGATCATGGTCTTCAACTTCATTGCTCTTCGGTTAGCGAGCTTGTGGCATATTCTGATGCTGATTGGGTTGGTTGTCCTGACACACATCGTTCTACCTCCGTATACGGTATCTTCCTCGATGATAATCTGGTATCCCGCTCCAGCGCTGAAGCAGAATATCGTGTTGTAGCCAACGTCGTCGCCGAAGTTTCTTGGTTGCGTCAGTTGCTGGAGGAACTTTACTGTCCACTTCAGAAGGCCACTTTGGTCTATTGTGACAATGTCAGTGTTATGTATCTCTCGACCAATCCGGTGCAACATCGACGCACCAAGCATATCAAAATTGATTTGCACTTCGTTCGCGACAAGGTGGCCACTGGTGCAGTTCGAGTTCTCCGCGTTCCCACCAGCTCACAGTATGCAGACATCTTCACCAAGAGGCTACCGTCTTCAGTGTTTGTGGAGTTTCGATCCAGTCTGAATGTTCTAGCTACTAGACGTTCAAACTGCGGAGGAGTGTTAAAATAATAGTACCACATTGCCTGTATAACCAAGGGAGGTCCCCTGACCCCCTTATATATATGTACCACCCCTAAGGATTTTAATCAATCTAATATAATTATTGTTTAACCCCAATTATTTCTATCACTTACTTTTGCATTTTACTTTACCTTATAACTACGCACTATTGTATCATTTGCCTGTATGGTCTGCCTTTACATGTTGCAAAGAAGAAATTCAGAGTTGATTCTGCATGCAGATTGTTGTCGGAACCTTCCTGCCCAGCTATCACAGCTGGAACAGAAGAACAAGAAGCCGAAAGAAGATGCAGCACCTATCCTTCCTCAGATGGTGACGCATTTGATCATTCAGATGGCGAGAACTGCCCAGTTGCAGGGCAAGGAATGTGGCTGGGTTGTCAATAGTAAATCTTTTAGACAGTAGGTGGTGGTGCAAATGTCACTTGCAATATCGGCTCGGCCCGCAAAAATAGTAATTTTCGTGAGATTTTCCCTTATTTTCGTGGGCCCCTGGCCTCGGAAATACATTAGTTTCCTGTAGTGGGAGCCTTTTTCTTCTCAGACTTACAAACGAGTACTACAGCTCCAAGAAAGTTGATTCCAAGAAAAGTCAAGAGAATTATAAATATGTGAGGTGTCATGTTTTATATGATGTGATTTAAAACTTTAGAAAATAGTATATGATTTATTTATGTAATATGGGTCTTATCTATTAATGTGGTCATAGGACCTTAAATGGTCAATACTGTACATTTTGGATTTGCTACATCCTTAATAGAAGTCTTATAAACCATTTCCTTGATCTCTTCTCAAATCTGTTTGTATGCACTATTTAAATTGAAGGCTGCTCTCTGTTTACAATGGTCAATACTGTACCTAGATCCTCTGTATCTTGGTCTAGGCTCTGTTTGCAATGAAGATGGCTGCTGACACGGCGTGCTCGCTTCATGCAAGCAAAAATATATGTGTAAACAGAGGATCTATCGTAGCAAAATAAGGTCATACGTGTTAATGACACTGATACGGTGCTGCAAGCATCACAACACAACAGAAGAATGAAAATGATGTTTGAAATGTCCTGCTAGTGCATCGTTACCAGGTTCAATGTGAATCAGTAATCAGTTTATTCAATAATGATACTAGAGGATATTTTGGTCACTTCGGGTGTTATATAAACAGAAAAGAAATAAAAATAGTTAAGAAGTGGTACAATGTTATTTTAACGATGTGTTAATATTGTAAGACCTATTTTAGCGAAGTCCACAATATAAATGCTATTCAGTCGAAGCCGCTGAATTAAAATGCTAAAAATAACAATTGGCTCGACGCTGCGACTCAAGACCAGTGCGGGAGCCCTCCTGAGAGGGTTTAAAAGCAAAGGGGTGATGGAGTGTGCAAACCGAATTTTCTGGATACGGTATGTACCGATGTCTTGGTGCATACCGTACCGAATGGTTGACACATCATCTTTTACTAATCTTGATACAACGTCAAGATTAAAAATATAACTGGTGGGTGCCTTGCAAAATCGCAACCGTCCATCCTGCTAGGTGTCAAAAATCTAGAACGGTATGCACTGATCTGCATACCAATGCAGAAATTTTTTTTCATGGAGTGTGGGGCCAGCGCCGTTGTCACAAACTTGATTCTCTCTCTCTATTGTGTTACCTGGCTCCCAGCTTCTTCCTGCTGCTCTCTTCCTTCACGAATTCTTTTGTGTTCCCTAAACTTAAATCTAATGTGTCACATCCCTGACTTGTGGGATATGGATCTGCCACAACATGGCTGGTGGGCCATGGACCTGGTGGAGTTTAAAAGGAAAAGGATCCAGGCTTAGAGGGCATGGAACATAATTAGTTACTACTGTCTTCTTTCTCCCTTGGCTCTTCTTCTTCCTCCTGCTCTCCTCTTGTTCTTTCTCTATCTCTCTCTACATCTCTGTAATCTACTCCATGTACTGGTGATATTTTCTAGAGAGATTATGGAGAGAAACTTCTGGCGAGACAACCACCTCCATCATTTGTTCGCTTGAGTTCATTGGTTGTTGGTTGTTGTGGATTTTCTGTTCTTCACTTTTTCTCCGTTCTTCGAATTCACTCTGTTCGATTGGAGACTGTTACACTGGTATCAGAGACAGTTTCAATCTCTTCCTCTTTTCAATGGAATTTCCTGTATTTGATGGCAAGGGTGTCCAAGTTTGGATTAACAAATGGGAAACAATTTTCACCCAAATTGGAATTCCAGATTTCTTTAGAGTTCTGCGGTGCATCTGCACATTTGAAGGGTGTTGTTGCAGATTGGTTTCGGTATTACTCCTACAGATTCACTGATTTTCAAAATTGGGATCTATTTGTTGCTGAGATTTGTGAAACATTTGGTGTTACCGACGATAAATCCGAGCACAACGATGCAAAGGCCGAGGAGACCCAAATCCAGATCGAGGTCGAGCTCTCGGGCCTCCTCGAGGTCACCTCCGTTGCCGATAAGGATCCGAGCGATGACCTCGCTCTGCCTCGTAGCTCTCCTGCACGCGTCCCCGACGAGCTCCAGGTCGCGCCTGCCCCGCCCGCGCAGGCGCAGGCGAACGGCGCCATTTCCTTCGTCGTCATGACCTCGACCTGCATTGGCCACTTCGTCGAGCCCCAGGTCCCCAAGGCTATCGGCGTCGACTTTGTGGACGGGGACAAGCACCGCTACATCGAAGTCAAGGTCGCTGACGAGGAGCCAAACGTCAACCTCGCCCTGCTTCGCGACTCCGCTGGACGAGTTTCCGATGAGTTCTCGTTCGCGACTGCTTCGCCCGCGCAGGAGCAGGTGAGCGACGTCGCGCGCGGCTTCGCTTACGAGAAGAAGCGCCTGAAGCGCCCGCCCGACGTGAATCATCAGGCCACTTTACCTCGGCCGCGCATTTCCTCGCTGGTGCTGTTGCGCGAGAAGGCCGAAGGCGCCATGTCCTTCCTTGTTCCCGACAACGCGGTGGCGGTGTCTTTTGACCGCTCCGCCCTTCTCGACGACCTGGACCACGCGTTGGCGCAACTCGTCGCCACTGGGAACCCGAGCGTCACCATGCAGGCGTCTGCCGCATACGAGGATGCGCAACTCGCCGAGGTGCTCATGCTCTACCACCGTCGCGGCATACCACACTACATCATCTTTGACATCAAGCGCGCCGTCACAATCCCCACCATGGCTGAAGCCCGCATCAGCCACTTCGGCGAGGCTCTGCGCCACACTTGCGAGGGCGCCGTCATGATCCTCACCAAGGGCGAGGCCTGCACCAGCTACGTCGTCAAGATCATCTGCTCTGACATGGCCGACATTCGCACCCTCTGCATCAGGGACGATGCCGAGATCTTCTCCTACGTCAAGCACATCGCCGCGCGCAATGACCTCGTGATGCAGACCAAGCAGCTGGGACGCCTCCCGGTCATCCAGCTCGGCGTGGGGTATCTCATCGGCTTCTCTAAGGTGTCCACATCGATGCCAACTGATGGTGGGGTATACCAATGCCCATCTCTTCCACCATGGCCACCACCACCGCTCGAACAACACCTGTTTGTTGAAATGCCGCAGTACAGCTACATGCTTGGTCAGTTAGCCTGGGAGTTCCTCAGCTCTTGGATGTCTTCGAGTTCCCCATGGCACTCATCATGTCCCTGGCGCCCTGGGCCACGTCCTGCCTCATGTTCTACTCATTAAAGATGGTGGGACTAAGTGAAGACCCTTGGGTTCATGATGAAGTTGACATGGATGATATTGGTACTGGGATGGATGAATCAGACGCAAAAGATGATTCAAGTGATGAAGCTCGGGCTACACCTTCAAGCAAAGCTATCTGCAACAGTGAGGCCATTCTTGGGAAGCTCGAGAACATTGACTGTGGTTTAGCTAGCTTCGGCGAGTTCCTTATCGATTTGCAGTCTGCGGTCTTAAATGTGAAGCATATGTACTGGCTTATGGAGAGGATGGTTGATCCGAGGATGGCTGATAACGTCGTGAAGCTCTGGAGCGATCAGGCTTCCCTGGCTACTGATTTGCAGAAATTGTTGATCTATGCAGAGACACAGGCTGAACTTCTCCAGCTAGTAGTTGGTGGTGATCTTGTAGCTGTACTCGAGGTAGCATCCACTCATCTGGGACCTCTTGCTGCTAATAGTCATGATTTGCTGGAGCCTTTGAAGAGAACTCTGGTAATACTGATTATGTCCAATGAAGAGAAGGTCGCTAAACTGGGAGGGAAGAAAATTAGGGCCATGACATATAAACAACTTCCAAGTTCTAGTCAAGTACACCTGTTTTTTCAAGTTTCGCAATTTCAGCCTTTCACTATTGAGTATACTCCTATGTTAATTGAATTCTCTGGCACCACTAACATTCAGTTGACTGGTTTTAAACCTGTTAAACTATGGGAGCACTGCTTGGTGGAGAAAGGCAGTGCTGCCACAGTGCAGGTGCGTGTTTCTTGGTCAGGATTACTATGTCTCGCAGGAAAAGTTTATAGAATCATCAGTTGATTGGCTGGGTGCTTGTGGCCAAGTTGTTGAGAAAGCAGTAGTTATCGGAGATTATATTGGTCTTGAACTTAATGCAGCATTGAAGTTCAATGGTTTTGATGTCACCATGGTTTTTCCTGACACTGGTGTTGAGGTGAAAGTCGTCTCAGTGGCCATCTGCAAGACATTTCTAAGGCTGGAATATGCTTCTGAACAATTGAGCAGCACTCACAACAGGATGAAATTCCAAGCTGACAGATACGAAACGAATCGGTGTTTGGACAATTACCAGAATCACGATGGTAAAGTAGCTACTTGGAAGGATTTGAAACTTTTGCTGGAGTGGCAACATGGGCTCGGGACTCCAGATTCTGAACTGTGGTCTTCCAAGAAGCACGAGAGGGCAACAAATTCCGATTTCGCTGTCTTGGTTGGCTCATTCTTTACAGAGGTAGTACATCAAAAGTGTGGTGGACTGTTTGCTGATCGACCAGGGCTCCTGCTTGAGGGCAATCAGGTTCTCAAGGAGGGGAATATGTCACATCCCTGACTCGTGGGATATGGATCTGTCACAACATGACTGGTGGGCCATGGACGTGGTGGAGTTTAAAAGGAAAAGGATTCAGGCTTAGAGGGCATGGAACATAATTAGTTACTACTGTCTTCTTTCTCCCGTGACTCTTCTTGTTCCTCCTGCTCTCCTCCTCTTGTTCTTTCTCTCTCTACATCTATGTAATCTACTCCATGTACTGCTGACATTTTCTAAAGAGATTATGCCATTATGAAAAGAAACTGCTGGTGAGACAACCACCTCCATCATTTGTTCGCTTGAGTTTATTGGTTGTTGGTTATTGTGGATTTTCTGTTCTTCACTTTTGCTCTGTTCTTCGAATCCACTCTGTTCGATTGGAGACTGTTACATAATGGAGTGAAATCGAGGAGAGAGGTCGAAATCCCCAACTCCGGTTCGATTGTTCGATCTTGTTCATCGTTCGGTCGGATAGATATCACAGTTTCTCGTCGCCAAGCAGATCTGAGGCCTGGAATCCAACATCGATGGAATCCAACCAGCATCCCACAGGGCGGCGAGGCATGGACAGCGCAAAGGGTGCTGACCCTGCGGCCGGCGCTTCCGACGTTGGAGGCGACTGGCAGTCTCATCTCCAGCCCGAGGATAGAAGCAGGATCGTCAGCAAGATGTGCGTCTCCTTCCTCTTTCTTCCCTTCTAATCCCCAAATTGTTTGGCGATTCGATTCAACTTCCTATTTCTGGATCTTGGGGACCGCCATCATTAGAAAGGAACAGAAAAAAGAACGGTTTTCACAATCAATCGCACCCAGCCCCGTCTTTCATTCTCCCCCCCGTTTTTAGCGAATTTTATGCGTTGCTTGAGACACAAAAGCCTTCAGTTTCGCGGCCCGCGTTGTGTGCATGTGCATTGATTTTCTCTGTTTGTTCACATATCGCTCATCAATTAATCATCAACCTAGGATTAACCATGCACGTACTATCCAATTCATGTCTTATAGCACGAACCTATCAAATGCCGCACACTCACTCAAATCGGCTCATTCCCCTAATTCTATTGTTAAAGTAGACAGCCACAATCATGTGTTGATTCACTGAATGATAATGAAGTTTATTTAGACCATTAGCACTTGCATTCATCATTCACAAATCTTGGGAGGGGGGCATTGATTTTGATAACATTACGTCATTTGTATCCCCACAACCCTAGTGTTTAAGTATGCTCATTTCAGTTTGTGCTGTCACGTCATCAGGTCGGTTCAGCCATATGGATGCGGTGACTGTTATAACAATCTAATAATTTTATGCCCATTTCTGGCTGTTGGACACTAATGCTCTATTTATGTACATAATTAGTCATATGTCTTAACTTTTTTTTTTAAGAAAACACATCAAATAGAATTCAAGACACCTTTATTTGCATTATTTATGTAGAACGGAGATGCTGAAGAAGAACCTGCCAGTATCAGTCCGAGAGGGGCTGATTGCAACTCAAAAAGGTGTTGCACAATTTGAAGAGAAGGTCAATGCTGCAACCACTAGCCAGGTAATGTTAATTTAGACGAAACTAGAATTCTGTTTGCTAGGGAGAATTGAAGAGGGTCGGTATGAATCATTTGTAATTATCTGACCCGTGAATAATCTGGATTTTTAATCGACTCAATACAAAGTGCTTGTAGCTTTTTCCTATAAACTATCCCTATAATCAATATTAATTCCTTCATTTTCGCTATAAACGTGTTATCTTAAATGATCAGCAGTGAATAAATTACCAAAGGCTTGTTTTCTCAATGTTCATGTCAAATTTATGAGTTTGTAGCTTGAGTTACTTTAGGCCATGTCACGCCATCCTTGTTCCTTATTTCCTGCTGAAAGTTTCATACACTTTATTTGACTTTTGAGGTGGCACGTTGTTGTCTCCATGTAGCTTCATAGATATCTCATACAAATCATCCAGTCCTGTTCCGCCAAATACTGGCCCTTCAAGGTTTTATTCTGAGAGCAAAGAGAACAAATAAGTTTACTGTAGATGCTAAATGGTCCTGAGTATATATAAAGCAAAACACTAAATGGACCATGGTTTACAATGAACAGTCAGAGTGAGCTCTGGATGTGTTTCTTTAGAAAGCTGCAAGTGATGTGACGGCTTGGGAATGGTTAAAACGATTGTAGCTTGTCTTAACATTTTCTACCATGGTAATCACACCAAGACATACGGGTAGCAAAATATTTCTTGCATCTTTATATTTGTATCACTAAAAAGTAAAAACCACAACTTAGATTTTGTTCCCTTTGTCTCATTCATTCTGATTATTAGCAGAAGATATCTAAAGTCTCTATATTTGTATCATTAAGAAGTAAAAACCACAACTTAGATTTTGTTCCCTTTGTCTCATTCATTCTGATTATTTGCAGAAGATGTTAGGTGATCTCAACGGTATATTAGAAAGAGTCTAGATGAGATTAGATAGGAGAGTCATAATTAGATTGGAGTTGAGTTAGAGTCTTAGGAGGAGAAGATTACATGTAACCGGGCTATATAATGAGCTCAACTCCATTGTAATAGTGCACCTCCCAGATTAACAATCTCGCGTTCCTAAATTGAGAGCCCCAAAATTCTAACAATCTGGTATCAAGAGCTTGGGCCACGAATCCTATGCGCTGCCCCCCGGGAGGGGACGTGCACCCGGGGGGCGGCCACCGAAGGTGGAGGGTCAGAGTGCGGCGGTGCTCTTGTGTGGTTCCGGCACGAATCCGGCGGCCCCAAGGCAGCAGTTCGCGGATCGAGCACGATTCTCCTAGATCCAGCAAATCCAGGCTCGAGTGGGGTGGATTTCGGCGGAATTTGATAGAAACGCGGGAAGCTTTGGCGGCGCGCACGCGATTGGAAGGCACATGTCACGTCGACGGGAGATTTGGCAGGGGCGGGCCCATGTACATGCGGCCCCTTGGGACATATCGAAAAAATGATTGTCATCATGGTCTCGTCGTGTGGGACGTGCTCAAGAAGACGTCTACAACACCAAGTACAACTTCATCGCACATGCGATGCTATGGTTTGAGTCCCATTATGGTTGCATGGAGATTTTGAGTTCAAGTCCCATCATCGTCCCAGAAGGTGGCTTGGCACACGGGAGACGACAGACTGTGCATGAGGCCAATGAGCACGAGCGGAGGCGCAACGGCGAGCGCACGACAGAGGTTGATCGAAGGTGGGGCGACAGCTCAGGTCGGGAGGATCTGAAGCGTGCAAGACCCGACAACCTTCTTCGACTTACGGCGGCTGAAAGACGCAAGAGGCTCGATGCGAAGAATGCTCATAACAGAGGGAGCAACAATGATATCATGACGACTCCATGCAGCAAGGGCTCAACGGACCTGGGGCTAACTTCGGTGATATGCAACTATTCAATAGTATTATTCATCATCATGGGATGCTTGAAATCCCTCTGAAAGGAAGGAATTACACATGGAGCAACATGCAGGATGCATCACTTTTGGAACAACTGGACTGGTGTTTTACCTCTCTTCAATGGACTATTGCTTTTCCTAATACCATTCTTCTACCGTTAGCAAGGGATACATCAGACCAGACTCCATGTATGGTACAAATTGCTACGGATATCCCCAGAGCCAAATGTTTCAGGTTTGAGAATTACTGGCTCAAACATCCACAGTTCTTAGAAATTGTCAATGAATCATGGGATCAACCATTGCAACATATGAATAGTGCTAAAAGGATTGCAACAAAGTTAAAAAAATTAAGGTACAAACTAAAGCATTGGAGTAAAGGGATTGGTAATATTTCAAGACTAACACAAAAATGCAATGAATCTCTGCTGGTTGTTGATAAGTTGGAGGAACAGAGATGTTTGTATGCACAGGAAAGGGTATTCAGAGAGTTGATCAAGGACCAAATAACAAACTTGTTACAGCAGAAGAATGATTACTGGAGACAACGTTATACGGTGAGATGGACTAAACTAGGGGATGAACCAACAAAATTCTTTTTGGCGGCAGCAACGGAGTGTTACAGACGTAACACAATCACAATTATTCAAGATGAAGAAGGGACGGAAATAATGAATCATAGATATAAGGCTTCTCTACTATGGAAGAAATTCAGTGGCAGGATAGGCCATACAGAGCCTATCCAAGCTTGGCCACAGATACAAGACATGATGCCGAACCCAGAAAATCTGGGGCATCTCTGTAACTCCATCACAAGAGATGAAATTGATAAGGCTGAAAGCATCTAGGCTCCCATAAGGTATGATTTCGGTGATTAATGACAACCGTTAGATATCACTAATAAGTTTGTGGATGCAAGGTCTCTCATAAAACTCATCACACTTAATGGACTCTATATCTATATCATCTACTGCACATTGGGTACAGTTGGAGACCCCTCAACAAACTATTTTACGAGGTCAATCGATTTTCATGAAGACTGAAAAGAAAACATATATGTCAAAATTATTCCATCAAAATTGACAGCACACGAGACTTAGTCATCATCAGAAGAACATCTCAAACAAATGTCTAAGAGGTCACTCGGACAAATTCCAAAAGAATCACTCAGAACAACTCGAAGCAGACAAAATCAACTCACCGGATCATCCGATGTATCCAGAAAACACTACATCGGTCGAGTTGGCTTTGCAGCAGAAAAAGACCCCAGTCTTGGGTATGCACCTGATCATCCGATGTGGAAGCGTGTGTTACATCGGTCGATCATTCCAGTAAGCAATTTTCTTGGACCAAGTAACACCGGACCATCTGATGTACAAATATGCCACATCGGTCGATCACTCCAGTAAGCATTATTTCTGGACCATCCTGGACCAAGTGTCACCGGATTATCCGATGTACAGGTGTATACAACATTGGTCGATCAACAGTCATATCTGACACAGTGACCTCAGCTTATTTGTATTCGACCGATGACAACTGAAGGGAGAACATCGGATCATCCGGTGTTTGCAGAACAGTGATGTCAGCCTACTTTTCCAACGGCTATCTCGTGGAAGCTGACTATTTATGCCCCTTCAACCAGTCATTTGGACAAGTCTTGATGCCCTGAGCTACTCTACACATTATCAAGCATTCAAGACGTTGAACAACCACTTCCACATCATTTACACCACTTGTACACCAAGAGATAGGCTAGAACTTACTAATGCTTGTGTGCTTCCATTCTTGGTGATTGGAGTCTCTAGTATAGTGAGAGCTGTAAGTGAGTGTCTCTTGGTGATTGCATTCACCGTGTATCAGTCGGTGATCGGAGATCCTTCCGGAGCTTGCGAAGTCGGTTGTGGAAGCCCGGAAGATCAAACTTGTACAAGGCTTGAGCTCCACCTTGCCGGAGATGGCAAACGGAGACTTTTAATGAGATCCCTGGTCTTGGTGACTTGGTAGTGGCTACACCCTTTGGTGGGTGCCACAACGTGGATATAGGAAGGTCTCGATGATCTTGTCGAACCACGGGATAAATCACCGTGTCTTTGTGTCTTCTCGAAAGTTTGCATACTCTTTCTTTCCCGTTATACTTATGCATTTCATATACCGCAAACTTATTATTCACTTAAATGCATATGTTGTTTGCATAGGGAATTAGGCTTTTAGTAGTTGAGTTTTTATTGCTTTAGTTTTCAAAAAGAAGCCGAATTCACTCCCCTCTTGGGCATTCGATCCTTACAATTGGTATCAGAGCAAGGTTGCTCATTGGATCATTCTAGCTTCACCGCTAGAGAGCCAAAATAGCCAAGATTGGGGGTTCAGTTCTCATCTTCGAGGGAAAGAACTTTGTCTATTAGAAAGCACGTATGTGTGCTTATCTAGAGGCTATTGCTCCCGAGGTATGGGAAGCGACCCATGCGGGGTTTGGTGAGCATAACTACATAGGTGATCAAATCAAGTGGGATGCCAATGCTAGAAATGCTATTTACGAATGCATTAGTCAAGATGTGTTTGCTAGGATTGCTAGCAAAGAAAAAGCTTGTGAAATTTGGGCTTGCTTGATTGAAATTCATGAGAGTTCTTCTCGCGTTAAAGAACTAAAGTATCACATGCTTAAGGCCAAATATGATGAGTTCAAAATGCTACCTCATGAGAATGTCAATGAAATGTTTTCTCGCTTGAATGTTCTTATTGAGGAAATTAATGCTCTTGATATTGCTCCTCTTGGGAAGGGACTCATCAACTGCAAGATTCTTATGCTCCTTCATAAGCCAAAGTACAACATCATCAACTCCATGTTTCAAAAGGAATCTCTTGATCATATTGAAGTTTTTGAACTTATTGGAGAGATTCGCGCTCATGAAATGAGTGTTCTTGGGATGATGGAGGAATCATCGTCAAAGACAATTGCTCTTAAGGCTTCCACCAAGAGAACAAATTTCAAGAAAAAGAAAGTGATCGAGCCTAGCTCAAGTGAAGAAGAGCAAGCATCAAGTGAAGATGACAATGATGAGCTTGCATTAATGATGAGAAAATTCTCTCGCTTGAACTCCAAGATTGCCAAGAAGGAATACAACTTTGATCCAAAAAAGAAAGAATTTCTACTAAGGAAAGATGACAACAAGACTTGCTATAATTGTGGTAATCAAGACCACATCTCCTATGATTGTCCAAAACCGGACAAAAGAAGAGAGAACCACAAGGGCAAACATCGCAAGCTTGATGATAGTGAGGATGATGAAGAAGAGGTCAAGCCCAGACCAAGATTATTTGGGAAGAAGAAGTATAACAAAAGCAAAAGGCAAAACTCTTTCCAAAGAAGAGAAAAGGTCCACAAAAGGTGTTCATGTGTGAGGCAAATGAATGGATCACCGATGAAGAATCTAGTAATGAAGAGAGTGAAGCGGAAGAAGAGAGCTTGACCGGCCTTGCCATTGCCAACAATGATGTTTCATCTCTTCGTCCACCTCCCATGTGCCTCATGGCAAAAGGTAACACCAAAGTATGTTATGACTCTAGCGATGATGAGCTCTCCCCCGATGACTTAGCTTCAATGATAAATGAATACCACACTATCATTAAAAGGGAAAAGAGTAAGGTCAAGGCTCTAGAAGAAGCTCGTGCTAAGCTCGAGAGTGCTAACCTCGATTTGCTTGACAAGTATGAAAGCTTACTTAAGGAGCATGACACGCTCAAATCTCATGTCAAGCAAGTTGAGAAAGATAAGGCTCAAATCAAGCTAGATCATCATGAGCTTGACTTAGCACACAAAACACTCTTGGGAAAGCACAACGAGTTAATCCAAGAGTATCAAGTACTTAACCTTGCCTATGAAGTCATTGATCAACAATTGAAAAACATAAAGAAAGAAACCCTTAATGATAAGGTATCCATTGTTTCACATGCCACTAATGTCTTGCAAAAGTCTTTGCCTTTGAAAGAGAATGCTAGGGAGAAGGATTTGATGGATGAAATTGAAAGTCTCCGCACTAGTGTGGCAAGACTATCTAAGGGAGAAGTCAAGCATAAAGAAATCCTCTTCCAACAAGCAAAGGCCTTCAACAAGAGAGGACTTGGATCCTTCCCGGTGCCTAACAAAGGAAAGGTGCCCTCACCGGAGCTTAACACAAGCTTCATCAAGGAAGTTGGTTCTTATTGCCAACATTGCGAGGTCACCGGTCACCATACAAGGGAGTGTCCTCTTCTTAACCGGCGAAATGCCTACTAACTACAAGTCTACCTTTGATGATCACTATTATCTCTTGAGAAAAGTAGATGGCAAGGTGAAGGCAAGGTTCATTGGCAAGGACATGAAGGGCATGAAGGGGAAGCTTCCCAAACAACTTTGGGTCCCAAAAACACTTGTATCACACATACAAGGACCTAAGTTAGTTTGAGTGCCTAAAATAAAAAACTGAATTCATGTGTGTAGGTGAACTACAAATCCATAAGAAAGCATTGGGTACTCGATAGCGGGTGCACTCAACACATGACCGGCAACGATGGTACGTTTACCTCTATAGAGAACCCCGGCAATCATGAAAAAGTTACCTTTGATGACAACTCCAAGGGGAAGGTAATTGGATTGGGTAAGATTGCAATTTCACATGATTTGTCTATTTCCAATGTGTTGTATGTTAAGTCACTTAATTTCAATTTGCTTCCTATTGCACAATTATGTGATCTTGGACTAACGTGCACCTTTGGCAAGAATGATGTTGTTGTGACTAGTGAAACAAGCAAAGAACTAATCTTCAAAGGGTTTAGGCATGGACACCTCTACTTAGTAGACTTATCCGACAAGGATGCTAGCTTGACCACTTGTCTTTTCACCATGACGAGTTTGGGTTGGCTATGGCATCGACGCATCGCTCACATTGGAATGAGCAAGCTCAAGAAGTCATTCAAGCTCGGGATGGTGACCGGCGTGAAGGATGTCACATTTGAGAAAAACAAGCTCTGTAGCGCTTGTCAAGCCGGAAAACAAGTTGCTTCACACCACTCGATGAAGACAATGGTGTCAACCTCCAAGCCACTTGAGTTGCTCCACATGGACCTCATCGGACCGTCCACATATCAAAGTCTTGGTGGTAATCTCTATTGTCTTGTTATAGTTGATGACTACTCTCGGTATGCTTGGACGTTGTTTCTAGGTGACAAGAGTGAAACTCCGGAAGTGTTCAAGACCTTCGCTAAACGTGCTCAAAGGGAATTTCAACTTCCCATCATTAAGGTCCGGAGTGACAACAACACCGAATTCAAGAACTACAACATTAGGGAGTGGTGTGATCGTGAAGGCGTGAACCATGAATTTTCATCCACATACACTCCTCAACAAAATGGTGTCATTGAAAGGAAGAACAAGACTCTCATCACTCTTGCACGAGCAATGCTTGATGACTATGGCACGTCCGAGAAGTTTTGGGCCGAAGCAATCAACACGGCGTGCCATGCCGCAAATCGGTTCTATCTACATCAACTACTTCAAAAGACCCCGTACGAACTCCTCATTGGGAGAATGCCCAACATCTCCTATTTCCGAGTCTTCGGGTGCAAGTGCTATATCTACCGCAAGAAGAGGCTCGGTAAGTTTGAAAGAAGATGTGATGTTGGTATCTTTCTTGATTATGCATCAAACTCAAAAGCATATCGAGTATTCAATCAAACCTCTGGTTCAGTTGAGGAAAGTTGTGATGTTGAGTTTGATGAAACTAATGGCTCCCAAGAGGAGAGTTTTGGTCATGATGAAATAGATGATGAGCCTCTACGAGAAGCTATGAAGAACATGACCATTGGAGACATCAAACTTAAAGTTGAGGAGAGCCATGATCAAGGGGGAGCTTCAAGTTTCAACATCAACACATCTATGGCACCTCAAGTTGACGAAGAAGAAAAAGATGATCCATTGCTGACACCAGATTCACATGCCACACAACATCAAGAAGAAGAACAAGTCCATGATCAAGTCCAACCACAAGAAGAGCAACACGCATCACCACCGCCAAGTGCTTCACAACCACTTATGAGGTATGGACACATCTCCAAGGCGCATCCGATTGATCAAATTATCGGAACTCTGTCAAGGGGAGTAAGTACACGTTCTCGCTATTTTGCTACGTTTTGTGAGCACTACTCGTTTGTTTCATGTGTAGAACCCACTCACATTGAGGAAGCACTCCAAAATCCAAATTGGGTAATGGCCATGTAAGAAGAACTCAACAACTTTATCCGCAATGAAGTTTGGGTGTTGGAGGAGCGATCCAAGGACAGAACGTCATCGGGACAAAGTGGGTGTACCGCAACAAACAAGACGAGAACGGTGTTGTGATCCGCAACAAGGCAAGACTTGTGGCCAAGGGTTTCTCGCAAGTTAAAGGACTAGACTTTGGAGAAACATTTGCCCCGGTCGCTCGACTAGAAGCCATCCGTATACTTCTTGTTTTTGCTGCACATCATAATATATAACTTTATCAAATGGATGTGAAAAGTGCCTTTCTTAATGGTTACATCAACGAGCTTGTCTATGTTGAACAACCTCCCGGGTTCGAAGATCCGAGGAATCCTAATCATGTGTATAGGTTGCACAAGGCGCTCTACGATCTCAAGCAAGCACCTAGAGCGTGGTATGAACGACTACAGGATTTCTTGATCATGCAAGGATTCAAGATCGGGAGGGTGGACACTACACTTTTCACCAAAGACATCGATGGAGAACTATTTGTTTGTTAAATTTATGTCGATGATATTATTTTTGGTTTAACTAACGAAGTTCTTAGCCATGAGTTTGGCAAAATGATGTCTACAAAATTCGAGATGTTGATGATTAGAGAGCTTAACTTCTTCCTTTGATTTCAAATCAAGCAACTTCGAGAGGGGACCTTAATCTATCAATAAAAATATACCAAGGACCTCTTGAAGAAATTTGAGATGGGAGATTGTAGCTCAAGAAGTACTCCAATGACAACAAATTATCATCTCGACGCGGATAAGGACGGTAATCCTGTTGAGCAATCTAATTACTGTTCCATGATTGATTCATTGCTTTATCTTACCGCATCTAGGCCTGATATCATGTTTAGTGTATGCTTGTGTGCTCGCTTTCAAGCGGCACCTAAAGAATCGCATCGGAAGGCGGTCTTTAGGATACTTCGGTATCTACAAGTGTAGGCCTTTGGTACCCCAAAGGTGCTAAATTCCATCTCTTGGGTTACTCGGATTCGGACTTTGCCGGATGCCGTGTGGATCGCAAGAGTACCTCCGAAGGGTGCCACTTGCTTGGGTGTTTCCTAGTATCTTGGTCTAGCAAGAAGCAAAATTAAAACTCCGTTGCCTTGTCTAGTGTGGAAGCAGAGTACATAGCAGCTGGTGCATGTTGTGCCCAAATCCTATATATAAAGCAAACCCTTTTGGACTTTGGTGTTAAATTTGGTTGTGTCCCTCTCCTTTGTGACAATGAAAGTGCGGTTAAGATTGCTAAAAACCCCGTTCAACACTCCCGCACTAAGCACATTGATATTCGCCATCATTTCTTGTGGGACCATGAAGCTCAAGGAGACATCTCCTTGCAAGGTGTTAGGTCCGAAGAACAACTGGCGAATATCTTCACTAAACCACTTGATGAGAAAACCATTTCTAGACTAAGGAGTGAATTAAATGTGCTAGATGCATCGAACATCGTGTAAGTTGCCATGGTCATGTAAGAATGCATCACATATAGGTCTTGTCTGACTTCCAAAGGATAGGGGCGAGCAATGGTCAGCTTGGGATGGCGGTTTTTTTGGGTATCCCCAAGGCTTGTAGAATGGCTCTCCCTGAAGAAGCCTTTGAAAGGTTTAAATTTGGCAAGATAGATTTAATTTATGTCTTGCATGATGCCTGCCATATAGACTTGCACTCACGTTTAATATCTTGAATTAAAAATTGTTTGACATTGCATACGGTAGATTGTCACAAAGAGGAACCCACTTCATGAGAAAGAGACTTGTTTGAAATGCAATATCTCAACTCATATGATGTGGAAAGAACAAAGTGTTAAGGGTGTTAATGTCTAAAGGAATATGCTTTAAAGAGATAGAAGTCTTCGTCCTCTAGCTCACAAAGCATGGACCTTACATTTTGTTTGGATTTTTTCCTTGATTTTTTTTGGTGTTCTATTTGCTTTAGGCTTAGCCAAGTTATTAGCAACTAGCGTTAAAGTCTTTTTGAGGGGTTAGGAGTTGCCCAAAAAGTTCAAAGACTTGTGTTTCTCTTTGTTTGTTTAAGTCAAAGGACATATATGGGTTGTTGCTGATCTTTTGTAGTCATCGGATTATCCGATGCTTAGTGCAGAATCATCATCAGATCAGTTTGTGCTTAAGTATAAGGGTCAGCTCAGACAGAAAGTCAAATCAACCAATGAGTTCATTCTGAGAGACATCGGAGCATCCCATGTTCACATTTCTGGAGTTGTGCCAAATTCAACCGATGATAAACGTTTTCACGTCGGATCATCCGATGCTGAAGGTGCCTCTGGAATAACCTTACTGTACCACTCGACCGATGCACCCTCTCAACTGACGTCGGATCATCTGATGTTAAAAATCGAGCTAGGGTTCGGGCCGCACCTATTTAGCGCACCTCTCTATTTTCGTTCGTTTTTCTCTCTCTTCTCTCCGGCGACGTCGCTCCGCGCCCCTCGCCCTGCCGCCGCCCTCTGGCCGCCGCCACACTCAGAGCCGCCCCGCTCCGCGCCCCTCGCTCTGCCGCCGCCCGCCGTCGCACTCAGCGCCGCCACTCCACGCGCCCGACCAACGCGCTCCCCGTCGCGCAGCCGCCCTCCGCGCCTCTGAGCCGTTGCTCCTTGCGCCCGGCCACGTCGTACTTTGTGTCGCCATCTCGTGCGCCCAGCATCGTCGTCCCGCGATCTCATCTTCGCCATCGTCACTCTTCTCATCGAGATGGGCCGTGACAAGAAAGGAAAGGGAAAGACCATTGAGGAGCCGGCAGCTAAGAAGCAAAAGCTGTCGAAAGAGATGAAAGAAGCTAGACAAGCTGAGATGGCCGCTCGCGCCGCTGAGGAGCGTGAGCGTGGCCAAAGAGGATCCCTGAGGATCTGGGAGTCCCGACAGAGGCAGCTATAGCCACAACAGACAGAGGAGACAGAGGAGTCCAAGGAGCCGTTTGTTCGCCGCACACAATCAGGACCCGTGGAGGTCGTCCAGCTGCAACCCCGAGTCAGAGACCATCTGCAGCTGAGCTTCGGGAGGACAGAGCGGCCGAGAGAGCCGTCTATGAGATGGACACCAATGTACAAGTTGGTGAGGGTGTCCGCCTGACTGACTACAGGAAATTGAAGGCAAAGCAACTCAGGAAGCTTCGATGGAGCATTATGCTTGACGAGTGGTTCCCGCAGCCCAGAGAGCCACTTGTGGACAGTCGCTTCTGGATCCTGACACAGGCGTCGCTGTATGAGACTTACAGACGTCGGGGCCATAAACTTTTCCAGCACAACTTCATTGACTGGGATCAACTCGCACTTGCAGCCGATACTGAGATTCGCCCTTTCTCTAAGAGGTACAGAGGGCTAGTGGAGCTGATGTCTTTCCAGCGGGGTGCCTACGTGGAGGACTGGGTCCGAGTTTTCTATGCCACACTCTACGTTTCAGAGGGCCGCAAATCCATTGACTTTATGTTTATGGGTCAGCATCACCATATGACTAGACAGACCTTGGGACAGCTGCTAGGCGTGGATCTCCATGACACCTCCCTACACGAGTTAGTCTATGGACAGGCTGACCCATCGAGGAGGCCGCTCACTGGAGGTGTGGCACCACCTTTTGAGGAGATTTAGTCACTGTTTGCTCAGCCCTTCTAACCTGACCAGCCTAGGGTACCTGCTCTACTCATTCTGGCTGCACGTACTGTTCACCTTGCCTTGCGCTGCACGCTACTACCCAGGTCAGGATACCTTGAGGGCTTCACCAGTTTGCAGCAGACCCTCTTGTTCTATGTCATGAACGGGATGCAGTTTGACATCGTGGATATCCTCATCTGTGAGATGGAGGATGTCATCACAAATGGAGTTGGGATGATGAGACAGCTCGTGTTTGGCCATTGGATCAGTCACCTGCTCTACCTGTTGGCTCCAGAGGGATCCGCCGTGCGTGACAGTCTCACCGACGAGAGCGTCACTCGGTTCGGACACTACCGTGCTCCAGCTCCTGGAGACCGCCGCCTTGGTCGCCCAGTTGAGCGTCAGGTCCGAGCTCGACTTTTAGAAGAAGACTGGTCAAACTTAGAAAAGGAAGACGAGATCCTAGCACAGGCTGAGGCTCAGGGAGGGGATCTACAACATGTCTGGCCCGAGAGTGACACTAGTGACACTGTCGAGGAGTACTTCCCACCTCCTCCCTCACCCAGGCAGCACGATGCGGAGGCTGGAGGCTCGACTGTACCACCACCTCCTACCCCACCTACGATGTCCGAGGCACAGGTCTCTCAGCCATCCGAGCTCACTTCTCTACTGCAGCAGATGATTGAGCAGCAGCGACAAGATCGACTTGCAGCTGAGCAGGCCAGAGCTGTGCAGACTGCACGTCTCGTGGAGCTCCAGCAGCAGCAGCAGGAGATGCAACATCAAATAGCCCGCGAGAGGCGAGAGGACACTGACAGGCTCACTGGACTCATTGACCAGATGCATCAGCGTACTCTTGACCAGCAGCAACGGACGCAGCAGGCCATGATGGGCATTCTAGGGTTGATCACCAACCTCTACACTCAGACCGGGATTGCCCTGCCCTCACAGATTCCTGGTCTAGCTCCAGGTCCACCTGTCCTAGCACCAGTCTCAGCTCCAGTGCCGACCACGTCGATACCGACTATCAGCATGTCACCACTGCTTGCCCCAGGCGCACCGATTTACTCTCCTCTGCCGGCTACGACCATCTTTTAGCAGACTCCGGCTTCGGTGTTCAGTGCCCCACTACTGGCAGTCCCGACTCAGCAGGCACCCTTAGTACCGACAGCGACTCCCGCAGCCCCGGTCTCCTCCACTCCAGACTCAGCAGCAGCAGGCAGCAGCTCTGACGACAGCACCCCCGACGGCGACCAGTTCGTCATCGCCCCAAGCGCTCAGGATCCTTAGGCACTCGGCTTCCCTTTTTGGTGTCTTGATGCCAAAGGGGGAGAAGAGTCATAGTCAGGGGGAGGGATAGCATGGTCTTAAGGGGAGTCCTAGTTGCAGGGGGAGTATTTTGGGAGCTTATGTAATTTGGGAGCTTTGCTATTCTTTTGCTATCCTTGAGTATCCGTGTGCTACTTAATTCTCTTAAGTTTTATGATCGTTTTTTAGCCTTCGAGCTTCGTGTGCTGGATCTTGTACTTGTTACATATCTTTTTGAGTATCATATTCTACATTTCATTACTGTTATGCTTTACTCGTTGTGTTGTCATCAATCACCAAAAAGGGAGAGATTGAAAGCATCTGGGCCCCCATAAGGTATGGTTTCGGTGATTAATGACAACCGTTGGATATCACTAATAAGTTTGTGGATGCAAGGTCTCTCATAAAACTCATCACACTTAATAGACTCTATATCTAAATCATCTACTGCTCATTGGATACAATTGGAGACACCTCAACAAACTATTTTACGTGGTCAATCGATTTTCATGAAGACTGAAAAGAAAAACATATATGTCAAAATTATTCCATCAAAATTGACAGCACACGAGACTTAGTCGTCATCAGAAGAACATTTCAAACAAATATCTAAGAGGTCACCCGGACAAATTCCAAAAGAATCACTTAGAACAACTCGAAGCAGACAAAATCAACTCACCAGATCATCCGATGTATCCAGAAAACACTACATCGGTCGAGTTGGCTCTGCAGCAGAAAAAGAACTCAGTCTTGGGTATACACCGGATCATCCGATGTGGAAGCGTGTGTTACATCGGTCGATCATTCCAGTAAGCAATTTCCTTGTACCAAGTAACACCGGACCATTCGATGTACAAATATGCCACATCGGTCGATCACTCCAGTAAGCATTATTTCTGGACCATCCTAGACCAAGTGTCATCGAATTATCCGATGTACAGGTGTATACAACATCGGTCGATCAACGGTCATATCTAACATAGTGACCTCAACTTATTTGTATTCGACCGATGACAGGTGAAGGGAGAACATCGGATCATCCGGTGTTTGCAGAACAGTGATGTCAGCCTACTTTTCCAACGGCTATCTCGTGGAAGCTGGCTATTTATACCCCTTCAACCAGTCATTTGGACAAGTCTTGATGCCCTGAGCTACTCTACACATTATCAAGCATTCAAGACGTTGAGCAACCACTTCCACATTATTTACACCACTTGTACACCAAGAGATAGGCTAGAACTTACTAATGCTTGTGTGCTTCCATTCTTGGTGATTGGAGTCTCTAGTATAGTGAGAGCTATAAGTGAGTGTCTCTTGGTGATTGCATTCACCGTGTATCAGTCGGTGATCGGAGAGATCCTTGCGGAGCTTGCCAAGTCGGTTGTGGAAGCCCGAAAGATCAAACTTGTACAAGGCTTGAGCTCCACCTTGCCGGAGATGGCAAACGGAGACTTTTAGTGAGATCTCTGGTCTTGGTGACTTGGGAGTGGCTACACCCTTTGGTGGGTGCCACAACGTGGATGTAGGAAAGTCTTGATGATTTTGCCGAACCACGAGATAAATCACCGTGTCTTCGTGTCTTCTCGGGAGTTTGCATACTCTTCCTTTCCCGTTATACTTATGCATTTCATATACCGCAAACTTATTATTCACTTAAATTCATAGGTTGTTTGCATAGGGAATTGGACTTTTAGTAGTTGAGTTTTTATTGCTTTAGTTTTTAAAAAGAAGCCCAATTCACCCCCCTCTTGGGCATTCGATCCTTACAAAGGCACTAAAAGAAATGCCGGGGGACAAATCTCTGGGTACGGATGGATTCAACCCAAGATTCTACAAAGCCTGCTGGCCCATTATCAAGGAGGATGTCTATGCGCTGTGCGAGGATTTCTACAATAATACAGTAAGTCTCCTGCCACTTAACAACTCATACATCACCCTACTACCCAAAATTGTCAACCCTAGCTCGGTCAAGGACTACCAGCCGATATCTCTACTCAACTGCACAGTTAAATTGATCACCAAAGTTCTCTCAATACGGCTGCAAGAAGTTATCACCAAGCTAGTGCACAAAAATCAATATGGTTTCATTCGGAAACGAACTATACAAGACTGAATGGCGTGGGCATATGCATACTTATATAAATGTGAGAAATCCAAAAAGGAGTATTGTGATCCTTAAGCTGGACTTTGAGAAAGTCTTTGATATTGTTGAACATGAGTTCATCCTAATCATGCTGAGTTTTATCCACAACCACGTCGGTAGGCTTATTAAATGGTGTGCTAGGGAATAACTTTCAGTGCAAAAGAGGAGTTCGTCAGGGTGATCCACTCTCCTCTCTCTTATTTGTTATCGCAGCTGAGTTGTTACAGATCTCAATCAATAATGCTGCCACAATGGGGCTTGTAGGATCGAAGAGCACGTGAAAATCTACCAGAGGGGGGGTGAATGGTAGATTTAAAAATCTTACTCAGCGGAAACAATTAAATCCCAAACACTTTCAGCAGAAAAACGACCTGTTAAAGAAATCCTGTGTGCGACTAATCTAAACGTGTTTCACTGTGACAAAAGTGATAGATATCAGAGAGAATCAAGTCACGAAGACAACACAAAAAGAATCACTCAAATCCGTCGAGAAAAACTCAAGTTATGATCAAAAGATCAAACAATGATCAATCTGCCCTACCCGAGAAAAAACAGTTCTGGAACGCTGCAAAGAAACTCGTGTAGATCATAGACCACAAATCCAATGACCGTGAAGTTTTGACAGATGATAGAAAATCAAGTTGTGAAGACAACCCAAAAAGAATCACGTCAATTGGATCTGTAAAACTCGAGTTATGATAAAACCACCGACGAAAGGTAGTGCTGTCCAGAAACTCGACGAGTAAAACTTGTCTGGAACAAGTCGGACGAACAAGGCACAAAAGTTCCTTTAAACTACGAATTTTATTCAATAAAACACAATAGGAACAACCCCAAAGTCGTGCACCACGAGCTCTGGGCTCCCTTGCTTATATAACCAGCTCGAAAGCCAACTTAATTCAGATCAGGAACCTAATCCTACTCTGTTCACGAATCGTAACTTTCCATAACTGCTTAGGATTCTTCTATACGCAGATAGAAGCAATCTTAAGACTTCTAAACATCTTAGGAACGTATCCCACATTTCTAAACAACTCAAATTCGTGACCCACACGAAATCTTATCATAACCAACTCAAATCTTTCCATATTTGAGTCAAACCTGACTCAGTCGCAGCCTGAGTCCATAACCTAGTCGGTTGGATCTTTCTGACCAACTCTTTACGTCCACATCTCTTCATCTCGTCTCGGAACCATGTAGCCATGTCCATGCACTCCTTGCACACGTGAAAACATCTTCCAATGACGTCCACGATACCTTCATATGCATTGTTCTTGATTCAATCATGCTGTGCAACCTCCTGATCAGCTCAACAACAATTCCTCCTGAATTTGGTTGTTGGAACCTCATCTCCTCCTTGAGACTAGTCCAATGGATCCCGTCACCAGCCATATCTTGATCTCAAGCAACACCTGTACATGAATAAACAACCAATCCATACGAGCCCAAGTCCTCGACTTGACTCAAGTTAGTTCCAAACACAACACCCTACGTGAGAACCTCACATAAGCATGTTGCAAAACCACAGTAACATGATATCATCCATATCAACCAAAACGCACCAAAAACTTAGTAAAAGAATACTAAGCAAACTTTCTAACAATGTAAAGCAAGTACGAAACATTGCAAATGAAAAACCGAAGCACTGTTGTCAAGTTCCGGACCTTGCCAGAGCAACCCGGACCTTGAGCCGGAGCTAACAAAAGCTAGTAGAACCTAGCGCCGGAGCTTACCAAAACTAGTACAATCAAGCTCCCGCTGGAGCTTACAAAACTAGCAGGACCTAGCGCCGGAGCTAACCAGAACTAGTCGGAACTAGTAATCCCAAAAGCCGGAGCTAGAAAAATCAACTTCGGAGCTTAGCAAAAACACGGCGGTGCTATCAAAAACATGTCGGAGCTACCAAAGACATGCCGGAGCTAAAGACAAAACTTCACCGGAGCTGACCAAAGCTAGTCGGACCTAGCTTCGAACGTAACCGGAGCTACCCAGACCAAGCCGGACCTACCGTCGGACCTTGATAAAAAGGTGTTTTGGTGATATTCAAAACTTTTATCATCAAAGCAAGTGTATTCATTACAAGCCAATGTATTCAGCACACATAGGTCTTACAATCTCCCCCTTGATGAATGCATTGGCAACACCATTTAAAATCCGAACATTGGCTTATTCACATAAAAGTTTTGAAGGCAATTCCCCCCCCTTTGTAAATCAAAAGTAAAATAAGAAGAAAATCCAAAAAAAATACCCCATATTATCTCTCCCCCTTTGTTATCTCTCCTTATGCACATATTCTCTTTCTCTTCATGCTTATCTCTCCCCCTTTGACAATGTATTCAGCAAGTCATGAGCATATAAACAATTTATCTCTCCAACTTTAGTTGTTATGAGCATATTATAACATATACATATAACCAAAGCTCATCCAAGTCATACTATCAAGTAACTTACACTATTACATCAATGAGATACATAAAGTAGTGTAAGCCATGCTAGAGATCAAATGTAATTTTCAATTTAATCAAGTCATGATCTCACAAACTTAACTATTTCAAAACATGAAGGCATGACACTAGTTGTTGCATTTTATTATTTTTTAAAGCATAAATTTAGATCATATGATATTTGCAAGAGATTATATGCGCATCTGCCTTATTCTAACCAACCAAGCCAAGCCTATGTCATTTGACAATCAGAAGCTTAAGGACATGGTTTTAGTCATACAGAACTTCCTCCAAGTTCAAATCTAAGTGCAATGATAAGCCATCTCAAAAGAAGAAGTGCGATGCATACATATTCTCTTGATCTTTTCTCAGTTTATATTTGTTCATAAAAACTCAACATGTGAGTTGATTACTTGATGAATTCTTAATGATTAAAAGCACTTGTGAACATGTAACAAGTTCAAAACAGCAAAAAGTTCGATCATGACCAGTTTTAGTGTAAGTAATTATTCCAATTACTAGACATGGCAAAAACTACAAAATGTATAACACAAGTAATGTAGTAAGAACTTTCAGCATGTAAAAGGAATCACAAAGTCATATATGTATGAAATACTATGCTCATATTATTTTAATTTCAGATTCACACATAGACTTCCCAAGATTCAAAACTCCCCCTCAATTTAAGCCATGAGGATGCATAACCCCTATTTCACTACGAATGTAACAAAAACGAGTGAAATCCAAAGGTTTTGTAAAAATGTCAGCCAATTGTTGTTTGGTATCTACATGGTGAAGCACAATGTTTCCTTTTTCAACGTTATCATGGAGAAAGTGATACCTAATGTCAATGTGCTTAGTTCTAGAATGTTATACGAGGTTTTTAGCAATGCAAATGATACTAGTGTTATCACAGAATAGTGGAACACTATCTAGATCAACCCCATAGTCCTTAAGTGTTTGAACAATCCAAAGAATTTGAGAGCAAGCACTAGCAACAGCTACATATTCAGATTCGGCTGTGGATTGTGCAACTGAATTTTGTTTTCTAGAGGACCAAGCAACAAGAGAATTACCAAGAAAATGACAGGCACCAGAAGTACTTTTCCTATCAATGCTACAACCCCCAAAATTAGCATCCGAAAAAGCTTTCAAAGTAACGGTTGAGGAAGAAGGAAGAAAAATGTCAAATTCTTGAGTTCCATGTAAGTACCTGAGAATCCTTTTGACGGCTTGACGATGTGAAATACGTGGGGAGGCTTGAAACCGTGCACAAAGACATACGCTGAATTGTATGTTCGGATTTGATGCCGTGAGGTACAAAAGTGATCCGACCATGCTTCTATATTCTTTTTGATTCACGGATTCACCATCTTCATCAAGTTCAAGTGTTGTTGCTGTTCCCATTGGTGTCCGAAGAGGCTTGCTTTTTTCCATGTTGAAGCGCCTTAGGAGGTCTTTGGTATACTTCGTTTGATGCACAAAGGTACCCTCCTTGGTTTGCTTGGTTTGCAGCCCCAAAAAGTAAGTGAGTTCACCCATCATACTCATTTCAAATTCGGAACTCATCATTGCTGAAAACTTGGACACAAGATCATGAGAAGCACAACCAAAGATAATATCATCCACATACACTTGAACGAATAATGAGTCACTGCCATGCTTAAGCACAAAAAGAGTTTTATCAACCTTGCCCATGGTAAACCCCTTTTCAAGTAAAAATGTTTTTAACCTATCATATCATGCTCTAGGGGCTTGTTTGAGACCGTATAAGGCTTTGGACAGTTTGTAAACATGATTAGGAAAATCTGGATTTTCAAAACCCAGTGGTTGTTTGACATAAACCTCCTCATCTATGTAGCCATTAAGAAAAGCACTTTTAACATCCATCTGATATAGCTTAAAACCTTTAGATGCTGCAAAAGCTAACAAAATTCTTATAGCTTCTAATCTAGCGACAGGAGCAAAAGTTTAATCAAAATCTAGACCTTCAACTTGAGTGAAACCTTGAGCAACCAACCTAGCCTTATTCCTAACCACAACCCCATCCTCACTTTGTTTATTTTTAAATACACATTTAGTTCCAATTAAAGTGTGACCTTGAGGTGGAGGTACAAGTTTCCAAACATTATTTCTTTCAAAATTTTCTAACTCTTCTTGCATGGCAATAATCCAAGATTCATTAGTGAGTGCGTGTGATATATCTTTGGGTTCAAAAGAAGCAACAAAAACAGAATGAGCATGAGAGTTTGGATCGCAAAACCTGGACCGTGTGACTCGTTCGTGCAAGCTTCCAATCATCTGTTGTGGGGGATGATCTTTGTAAAAACGTAGGGGAACAGATGTCTCACAATCTTCTTCTTCATTAGGTTCATCGTAGATTGATGAGCTTGTGACTTGTGGATGATCAGGACCAGCACCGGTGATAGTCGGAGCTTGTTCAATGTCCGGAACTAGACACGTGTCAACTTCGGAACTACCAGGCAGTATCACCGGCTCTTCTTCATCTTCGAAAATACCCTCCCCCTGAGGATACAGATCTGGTCCTGCAACACCGGAGCTAGTACCTGGGCTAGCTTCATCAAAAGACACTTCACAAGTCTCCACAGTTTTGTTAGTGTCAAGTAAAAGCACACGGTAGTCTCTAGTATGAGATGGATAACCAAGAAACATGCCATCAATGGATCTAGGTTCAAATTTATCAAGATTACCATGTTTTTTAACAAAGCATTTGCAACCAAAGATCCGGAATTGTGTAACACTAGGCCTATATCCAAACCGGAGCTCATATGGTGTTTTACCTAGCTTAGCACGCAAGAAAACACGATTTGAGACATAACAAGCGGTTGCTAATGCATCAGCCCAAAATTTCCTAGGAGTTTGATATTCATCAAGCATAGTCCTAGCCATCTCAACTAAGGTTCTTTTCTTTCTTTCTACAACACCGTTTTGTTGAGCTACATATGGTGAAGAGAATTGATGATCTATTCTATTTTCAGCACAAAAGTGATCAAAAGATTGATTTTTAAATTCAGTTCCATTATCACTTCTAATTGCTTTTAATGATCTTGGGTGATCAATTGATAATCTATGAAATAAAGTTCTAAAGTGACTAAAAACTTCATTCTTAGACACCATAAAGTAAACCCAAGAGTATCTAGAATAATCATCAACGATAACAAGAACATACCATTTACCTCCGAAGGATTGAACACGTAAAGGTCCTACGGTGTCAAGATGCAAAAGTTGACATGGTTCAGTTGTCGTGATCATTGTGAGAGGAGTATGTGAACCTGCAACCATCTTAGCATGTCTACAAGAAGAGCACACAATTTCTTTGTCCCCTTTAAGCTTAGGCAGCCCACATATGCGATCAAGAGCACTAACACGCGTTAGGTGATCAAAGCCTACGTGACCAAGTCTACGATGCCAAAAATATAAGTCCTTTGAATCATTAGCAACTAGACACCTATGCTTAGAGGAAGTCATATCAAAATCAGCTTTTAAAACTCTTCCAAACCGAGACATGTTAAAATAAGCTCACTATTTGAACCTACAACTTTACAGCAGTTTTTATTGAAAATAATTTCTAGATTTTCATCTAGCAATTGTGCAACAGAAAGCAAGTTGTATTTCAAATTTTTGACAAGTGCCACATCCTTCAAAGTGTAGTGACCATTTACTCTAACCGAACCCTTAGCAATTATAGGGGTTGAAGAATTATCGGCAAAAGTAGCATTCTCTACACTTGACACAAAAGAGAGGGAGGAGGACCAATCTTTGTTACCGGTCATGTGGCATGAGCAACCTGAATCCACAATCCAAATGTTCTCCTTTCTCAAACGTGTAACCTACATAAAAGCACAATACGTCGATGACTCAATACTGGGGTTAGTCAAAAGGCATTTAGGAATCCAGTACTGAGTCACGCGACGTGCAACAGGAAAAACACGCGAAAGCTGAGACAAAACAACAGGTTTATGAGCCAAAGTTTGAGATTTTTTATTCTTAACTACTGACCTATAAGGTGTTACGTGTGTAGCACAAAAATCAGTAGCTCCGGAGGCAAAAACAGAAGGTCCGGAGGTAAACTTTGAATGTTTTTGACTCAAAACAGCAGGTTGTACATTCGGTTCATTGTGTGCAGTAAATTTTGCATGAAAGTTATGAGATCTAGCAACCATTCTTTCCCTTTTTTGTTGTTTAGCTAGTCTATAACAAAAATCTATGACATGACCATCTCTAGCACAGAAGGTACAATGAAATTTAACTTTGTGTTCATGTCTAGATGAGCAAGCAATATTTTTATTTGAACCGAATGGGGCAACACTCCTGCAGATTTGAAAACCACTCCTTTTTGTTTAGGAACTGTTTGAATCAAACCACTTCCTAATGACTTTAAAAATTTAGGTGGATGTGCCTTAGCATGAGCATGAGAATCAAAACCTAAACCAGTTTTATCATTGCAAGACTTGGAAGAATTCAGCAGTAAGTTTAGGTTCTTATTCCTATTACAAAACCGATCTAATGTCCTATGCATGTCATCAAGTTTATTGGACAGATCAAGGCGATTTTCACATGAAGTTTTTTCTTTTAGTTTGCAATTTGAACAAAATTTAACTTCATGAGAACGTAAAGCATTGTTCAATATAGAAATTTCATTCATAGCATCCTTTAGTTTCTTATCAAGATCATCACAAGTAGAACAATGCAAATCAATTGTAGAACAGCTAGCATCTTTCAAGTTTTTATCATTAAGTGCAGCAAGCTCTTTGTTCTTTTCAATTTCTAACTCAAGTTTATCAAGTGTGGAGGTGTGCGCACTTCTTAATGAGGACAATTGTTCATATATTAAATCACATGAGGAACATGCATCATCACTAGGAATCAAAGTTTTTAAACGGCTGATTTCATATTCTAGTGATTCAATTTTAGCAGCACTATCCCTAAGCTTTTTGTCCTTTTTCTTAACAATAATAGTGGCACGAGAAATAGCATCACATATTTCTTCGCAAGTAGGACATACATCTTCATTTTGACCAACTCTTTACGTCCACATCTCTTCATCACGTCTCGGAACCATGTAGCCACGTCCATGCACTCCTTGCACACATGCAAACATCTTCCAATGACGTCCACGATACCTTCATATGCATTGTTCTTGATTCAATCATGCTGCGCAACCTCCTGATCAGCTCAACCACAATTCCTCCTGAATTTGGTTGTTGGAACCTCATCTCCTCCCTGAGACTAGTCCAATGGATCCCGTCACCAGCCATGTCTTGAACTCAAGCAACACCTGCACATGAATAAACAACCAATCCATACGAGCCCAAGTCCTCGACTTGAGTCAAGTTAGTTCCAAACACAACACCCTACATGAGAACCTCACATAAGCATATTGCAAAACCACAATAACACGATATCATCCATATTAACCAAAACGCACCAAAAACTTAGTAAAGGAATACTAAGCAAACTTTCCAACAATGTAAAGCAAGTACGAAACATTGCAAATGAAAAGCCGAAGCACTGCGGTCAAGTTCCGGACCTTGCCAGAGCAACCCGGACCTTGAGCTGGAGCTAACAAAAGCTAGTAGAACCTAGCGCCGGAGCTTACCAAAACTAGTACAACTAAGCTCCCGCCGGAGCTTACAAAACTAGCAGGACCTAGCGCCGGAGCTAACCAGAACTAGTCGGAACTAGTAATCCCAAAAGCCGGAGCTAGAAAAATCAACTTCGGAGCTTAGCAAAAACACGGCGGTGCTATCAAAAATATGTCGGAGCTATCAAAGACATGCCGGAGCTAAAGACGAAACTTCACTGGAGCTGACCAAAGCTAGTCGGACCTAGCTTCGAACGTAACCGGAGCTACCCAAACCAAGCCGGACCTACCGTCGGACCTTGATAAAAAGGTGTTTTGGTGATATTCAAAACTTTTATCATCAAAGCAAGTGTATTCACTACAAGCCAATGTATTCAACACACATAGGTCTTACAGGGTGCTATCTGTTCCTATCCAACAGCCGATGGACATGGGATTTCCAGTAGTTCAATATGCGAACGTCACAATCATGGTCCTAAAAGCATCACAAAGAGAGTTATTTTTCCTTAAAAACCTATTCCATGCAATTGGAGGGTCAACGGGCCTCAAGGTAAATTGGGAAAAATCTTGTCTCATGGCAATACATCTCAACAATGAACAAGATAACAATATGGCAGGGACTCTAGGCCGCAATCTTGGGACTTTTCCTTTCACGTATCTTGGGCTACTAATGAGCATCTCAAGACGAAAGGTAGAGGATTTCTCCCAGTTGATCACAAAGGTGGAGAGGAAATTAACGGCATCGGCTGCTTGGTTGTCAATGGGGGGTCGGTGCACACTAGCCAACAATATTATATCCTCCATCCCTATTTACGCAATGTGCACGCTGCAACTCAAAGGACAGGTTATTCAGGCCCTTGATAAAACTAGAAAACATTGTCTATGGAGAGGATCAGACGTGGCAGGGAAAGGGAAACCTCTTGTGGCGTGGAACGAAGTAACTGCGCCGTTGGATAAGGCGGGTTAGGACTCAATAATCTGAAGCATATGAATAGAGCACTCCTCGGGAAATTTCTCTTCAAAATTTCCAACAAGCATGACATCCCCTGGGTAAACCTTATTCTCAATGCGTATAGTATCAATGGAAATCCTTTTCATTGCACTAGGGGGAAACAGTCCTTCTGGTGGCGAGATGTTTTGAGCACGTGGGAAGAATTTAGAAGCCATTCGCAAGTTGAAGTTGGGGTGGGGGACACCATGTAATTTGGAAAGGTGAGTGGGAAGGACATCTATTCAAGCGGGATTTTCCAAGGCTTTACACCTTTGCAAAGAAAAAGAACATTTCCATTGCTCAATTCAACTCGCACAATGAGATCACACATCACTTCTTTACTCCGCTCTCTGAACAGGCACAGGCAGAACTAAACCAGATACATCTAATCATGGGTCAAGTGGCCTCTAGAGGACAATCAAGGGACATCTGGATGGACAACAATGGCAGAGAAATCTATTGTTCCAGGAAAGGGTACATATCTCATTTCACTCACATAAATCCGCTGCGGCCCTTCAAATAGATCTAAAAATTGAAAATCCTGAGGAAAATCAAAATTTTCACCTGGCTCCTCTTTAGGGATCGACTCAACTCAAGGAATCTCTTGAAACGAAAAAATTTAACCATTGAACGTGATGACTATTCCTGTGTCCTTTGCAACACGCAAATCGAAGAATAGACCTATCACTTGTTCTTTCAATGTTCATTCAGCACGGCGTGTTGGAATCTCATTGGTATGCATTGGGACAATGAACTGTACTTCTTTGATACTATTGCCAAGGCCAAACAGCATCGGAACAAACTTTGCTTTCTGGAAGTGTCCGGTAGTGCGGTTTTGGAAATTTGGAAACAAAGGAATGCAAAAATCTTCAGAGCAGTTCAACCCTCGGTTGCCGCATGGAAGGTTGCCTCGCTGGCTGCCCAGTGTTGCCGTTTCAAAGAACTTCATAGACCTACTATTGAGGAATGGATAGGGACTCTCTAGGGTCTTTTCCTGCCTTAGGAAAACCGCTATTTCACTATCCCTTCCTTAGTGTAATTCATAAACTTGTGGCTCCAATTTGTAAATTGTTCGACTTAAATTTTCAGTATATGTTCTGCGAGGGCTTCCCTTGCAGCTTGAGCTCAAAAAAAAATCGGTGGACACAACACGACATGTGAGACAAGCGCAAGTGCCAGGATCGGGGGGAGTTTGTTGGATGATCCTGAACATTGTGGGTTGTGAGCATGGTTCGAGTTGTAGGGAGTTGAGATCAGGGGGAGAATGTTAGGTGATCTCAACGATATATTAGGAAGAGTACAAATAAGATTAGATTAGGAGAGTCCTAATTAGATTGGAGTTGAGTTAGAGTCTGTCAAAGTGTTTCAACGAAACTTCCCGCGGTACTACTAAATGTAGCCCACAAAGGTTCTTGTATTGGTTTGGGTGCGTGGAGATCAGAAACAAGATGATGACACGTTGGATTTACGTGGTTCAAGACACCTGAGCATAATACCCTACTCCACGGGGTGTGTGTTGTGTATTGAGTAAGTCCGTAGCACTAGTATGCGTGTGAGCTTCGCTTCACCTGGCTTGTCTGCGTATCGTGCGGCGCATTCCTTTTATAATCCAAGGACTGACCTTTACAACATTTGACTGGCCCGACATGTGGCCTTGACGTATTTAATCACCTAATACACAACCTATGAGTATTAAGCGTGATTAATAGGGTGATAACGTGCCTTAATGGCTGCATTACCCCTATTAACAGTCCACTGATTGTGTGTCATTAATATAGTATTAATGATACGTAATCAGGTCTTGTAACTGCCGCTTTAACTGTTCCTTGAATCTCTGTGCTGTTGGAGATCCACCACTGTCTCTGTTGGTGTTGTAGGTCCGGAGGCTCCACATGTGGCAGCTCCGGAGCTTCCCTTCACGGTAAGATGGGTCCGGAGCAGTTATACACATGGCGGCACCAGAGCTTCCCTCTGTTGGAAGTTCAACTCTGGTCTTGTTTTACACGTGGCAGTCCTGGAGCTACCTCTCGGTGTTTGGATCCGGCAGATCTCCCGAAACTACCTTTGGTAGATCGAGGAGTTGTAGTTCGGTAATGGGCGCGCAACGATTCAAGAAGGTGAAAGACACGTGTACACAGAGATTTACGTGGTTCGGGCTGCCTGAGCGTAATACCCTACTTCACGGGGTGTGTTGGTGATGTATTAAGTACGTGAGTCTAGAAGAAGCTCCAGAAGAAGAAGCTCATCTAGCTCAGGGAGATCAGTAGTGGTCTGGAACCCCCCCCCCTTGCGTATCGTCGACCAGTCCTTTTATAGTACGAGGACTGGTCGTTACAACGTTAGCCTGGCCCGACAGGTGGCCCCGGCGGTTACACATGCTTGATACACAATAAATGGGGTTAATTACCCTTAATAGCCTGGTAACGGGCCTTAACAGTGCCGTTACCAGTATTAAGGGCCATCCGATCGTGTGTCATTAATATGGTATTAATGACACTTAATCGTGTCTTGAAGTTTTTGATTGCTCCTTGAAGGTCCGGAGCTGTTGGGGGTCCACCAGCCTGATTGTTGAAGCTGAAGGTCCGGCGGTCGCCACGTGGCAGCAGCGGAGCTTATTGTCGTGGACAAGTAGGTCCGGTGCTACTGGACACGTGTCAGTACCAGAGCTTCCCTCTGTCTGGGGTTAGGTCCGGGGGTGCCATATTGGTATACCGACCGGAGCTTCCTATGTGTGGGTGATAGCTCCGTTCTTGTGATACACGTGGCGGCCCTGGGACTAACCATGTCGGGGAAGCAGGTCCGGCTACGCCTGACATGTGGGGCCTTCAGAGGTCTTCAAATCTGGTAGATGGAGTTTCCTTGTGATCTTTGCAATTCCAAAGGATATTCGGTACGGAGGGTACCGATAGTGGCCCCCTGGGATCACCTCCGGGAGAGACCTTTTGGATGAGGTCATTTCGCCGGAGGTGGGTCCATTCTTCGGTTTCTGAGCCGTGTCTTCAAGGGTCTTTGGTTGTGCCGTTGGCGGTAGTTCGCTGTTAAACTTCAATCGCGTGGCGTATCTCGGAGGCGGCAGGTGAGATCTCAGCGTGCGGATCTCAGGCAATTGAAGGTCGCCGGTTCCCGATACGAAAATTGTATCGGTTCCACGCGCCCTGTCAGGCCACTGACTTCGGGTTTCTCCCCTTTCATGATGACAACCGTTCGCCCTAGGCCCCCTTGTCATTGGCGGGGTGAAATTTTTTACTGGTATCGTCGGCTCCTCTGCGGTTTCTATCCAGGCATTGCGGGGGCTTACTTAAGAAGGAAAGCATGCACCATTTGGGGTTCTTTACGCCTTTCAATCGATCTTGCGCTCAAACCTTCCAAACTTTTGCTTCCTTTTCCTCTCTCGCCTCGCTGTGCCGCGATGGAGTTGGGTCTCCGCCAGAGCCGACTGAAGACCGATGACGATTTGAAGAAGGTCCGGGCCCTCATAGGATGGTCCCCTGACTTCTTCAACCACTTGGTCCGCGCTGGCAAGCTCCCGTTCGAGAAGGAACACGCCGACTACATGGTGTACTTCTCCCCGTACGCCATGGTGGGACTGATCCCACCTTTCTCCTCTTTCTTCTTGATGCTGCTAGACTTCTATGGTCTGCAGTTGTATCACCTTGGCCCCTACTCCATTCTCCTGGTGTCCATCTTTGTCCACTTCTGCGAGATGTGGGTGGGCATTCCCCCCTGCATTGAGCTTTTCCGCACCTTCTTCACTGTCCAAACCACAGGTCGGAGCGACGAGTACCTTGGCTTCTACTATTTTGTGAAGCGCAAGAAGTGCCCGTACAAGTACTTGCAGTCGTTCCCTTCTGGGAAGTGGGATGACTGGAAGAAGGATTGGATTGTAATCAGGGTGGAGGAGCACGAGAGGCTGGAGCTACCGGAAGGCCTCCCCAATATCGACATTGCAGTTTGGAGTGAAGTTCCGGTGCTGTCGGATGCCTTCAACCTTGCTCTGACCAGGATCTGCCTGTGCGTGGAAGGAGGGGTGACTCCTCAGGCGGTGTTTTGCAACTTCCTGACCAACAGGTGGGCTCCGTTGAAGAGGAGGGAGAAGTTGGCTTGGGCTCTCAACAGTGTGCTGGACGACGACCGGATCGAGACCGGTTTGAAGTCCAACATGGAGGGTGCAACTTTGGAGTTCCACCTAAAGAAGTTCCAACACGGCATCGACGTCAAGGGCGACGACTTGGCTCCGCTGGCAGCTTTCCTCCCTCTGAACATGGAGGCATAATTCAGTAGGGAGCTCCGGCGGACGATGGCGGTGCTTGACGACCTTGGTGTCGTTGAGAGGCGCTCGACCACCGGGTTGGCGATCTTCGAAGCTCCGGAAGGTGGCTCCGTTCCCGCTCCTAAGCCAAGAACCGAAGTCGTCGGCAAGGGCAAGGAGCTACGCGAGCCCTCAAGCCGTAAGAGGAAGCATGCCGACAGAAGGTCCGCCAGACATACTTCTTCCGCGGTGTCTCCTTTTCCCTAGAGGGGAAGGTCTACAACGGCGGCATCTACTCCAGTTTTCGCATCTTTTCGAGGTGCTAGCTCCGGCCAAGTGACTCCGGTACCAGGGCCAGCTGAGGGCTCTGGGTCCGGAGGTCCTTCCCAGTCGAGGGGGGCCTTGACCAGAGCAACGCCGACAGCAGCAACGAGCTCCGTGGGGCCCTCCGGGACTACCACACCAGTGGCGGCTGGGGCCAGTCCGGAGCGTCCGGAGAAGAGGTTCCGCGGTAACTGGTGCGGAAGCCTTCTGAGGTAATTTTTGATTTTTTAGCTCAGTCAGTTGTTTTATTGTTAACTGTATTTTGAGTCTCTCCGTCCTTCATCCAAAGCGTGCCCAAGAAAAGGTCTGAAGCTCCAGTCCCTGCAGCAGCGGTTGAGTCTGTGCAGGCTGAAGCTCCGGCTCTGATTCTAGCGCCGCCCCAAGAGGTGGTTGAGGCTGCGCCAGCCCCGGCGCCGGCTGTCGTGGTTTTGGATGACTCATCCCCAGAAGCTCCCGTGGTAGCGCCGGACCACGGGACTGAAGATGTACCAGCAGCGCCAGCCTCGGAGGTTGAAGCTCCGGACTTGGATGCTGTGATGTTGGACGCTCCGGTCGCAGAGCGGGAGGAAGCTGCGATTCCGGCCCTAGAGCCGGATGTTGTTGAAGCCCCGACAGTCGAGCCGGTGGTTGATGAAGTCCCGACAGTGGAGCCGGGTGTTGATGAAGCTCCGGCACTTGAGCCGGTTGTCGAGGAAGCTCTGGCGGTAGAGCCAGTTGCTGCAGAAGTTCCGGCTGTGGAGCTGGCCGTTGAAGAGGTTCCGGCGTCCGAGCCAGTTGCTGCGGAGGTGTCAGCGCCTGAGCCTTTGATGGTCGAAGTGCCAGCACCTGAGCTAGCGGCGGAGGAGGTGCCTGCGCTGGAGCTAGAAGTAGCTTCTGCTCCGACTGAACCTTCAACACCCGCTCCGGAAGCGGTGATCCCGGAGGTGCCCGCTGCTGAGCCAGAGTGCCGTGATGAAGATGCTGGCCCCGCGCCGGAGGGGCCAGTTGTTGATGACCTGGCGGCTAGGCCTTCGGAACCAATTCCGGAGGTTGGAACTTCGGCTGCGAGTACTTCCTCGACAGTGGACGAGGCTATCCCAGAGGACGGCCCTAGTGCTGTTGAAGCTCAGGGGACCGCTCTCGTGGAGTGGGACCCAATTTTTGTTGCTGAAGATCCGCTGAAGCCAGCGGAGATGACCCCAACAGGTTCGGACCCGATCCCCCTATCATTGTCTATCGACAACGCCTGCTCCAGTCTTCGCCAATTCCAGTTGGCCTTCTGCCACGACAACAAGGCCCTTGAGGAGGAGCGTCAGACCCTTAGGAGGTGGCGCAACTGACTCCATTTCGAGACCAAGCTGGCGCAGTCGAGGCTGGCTGATGACAAGGAGTGGGTACAAAGGGAGAAGGTCCGCCTGGAGTACTAGGGTAAGTTGTTGGATGAGAAGTTGAGAGGGAAAGCATGACGCGGACCCTCGACAACCAATCCCGGGCCATCTATGAGCAGGCCAAGGCTGCAAATAGCGCGGCAGATGAACGCCAGGAAAGGCTCTCCGCCATCCACGATAGTCTTGTCAAGCGCCGGGAGGCTCTTGAAGCTCGGGAGAGACGACTTGAAGATGAAGAGCAGAAATTCCTAGAGGTGCGGGACGATCTCGTGAAGAGGGAGGAGAAGCTTGTCCAAAAGACAGCTCTGACTGATAAGAGCCTTGAAGAACGCACCAAGAAATTGAATGAGTGTTGCAAGGAGGAGGAGAAGAAGGCCTGGGAGCGAGGGCAAGATCTCTACAAGCAGGAGAATGCCATCGCCGCCAGGGAGAAGAAAGTACGGGGCCGAGAGAAGGATCTGGTCAACCGCCGGAATGAGATCCACCTCCGGGAGGAAGAGATCAGCAAACTCGAAAGGCAGGATGCTGAAATGATTCAGCAAAATGCCAAACAGGTGGAGCGTCTTGCTCGGGAGAGCTCGAAGCTTGCGGCAGCCAAAAGATCCTTGGCAGACATGCGGAGCGGAAGGGTTGTGGAGTCCCAACAAGTTTGGGACTTCCTGGGCAAGGCCAACGACGCGCTGATGCCAATAGGCTTCAGTCCCGTGCGCCAGGATGATCTGGAGCCGGAGCTGGACCAGCGTGTGGGGACCGGAGTCCACACATCCGAGGATCTCATTGGGTGGTGCCGTGCGATGCGGCACCTAACAACACACACGAAAAGGATACCAAAACATATAAAGTTTTCATTTCATAATCAGAAGAGTTTACAAAAGAGTGTACAAAAGAAGTACACACGCAGCGGAAAATACATACTCATAATCTCACCTAACTAAGCAGGAGAGAAGACGTCCATGCCCTAGGACGATTCTCACTAGCAACACGAAGAACATACAGCAGCGGCGTGGCTCACATGAGATTTATCTCGACACCTCGAGTCTCATGTACAACCTGAACAGCAGAAATGAAACTAATACCTGCAAAAATCGTTAAAGCGCAAACGTGAGCATAAGGCTCAGCAAGACTTAACCGTCTCACTAGACAGATGCAAGGGGACACTAAACATAGGTAAGGAATAGCATAAATGACTCGCCTACAAGTTGATCCTTATAATCAGGTTTTAAGTAGCAAATGACATTTCCCAAGCACGGCACATCATGGGCTCCACAATCAAACAAGAAACGCTTTACCAATGATATGACATGCTCGAGACACATAATGCTATTACAGCTAAAGTATGGGGAAATTGAAAATCTTTAGTTATACTATCTCTAAACCAAACAAGGTTGCAAGATAATTATAATTCAATACAATATGATTTTCTGGCTTCTTTAGTATTTACTACGTCACCGCTCAGTGAACAAGTGGTACTCTATTACTGCGAGGGACAGTGATTGCAATCAAGACACACCCGGACAACACGACACATACGTCGTTCGGAAGTGTCAGCGAGTACACCTGGACCTACATAACACTTCAGTACTAGGCGTATATGGCCACCTTTCACAAGAAACTCAAAGGCTGAGCCCGTCTCACCTCCGCAAACAGAAGGTCTCCGCACAGAACACCTCATGTGTCTGCCGACCGATTTACACCTTACTGTCCTCAACCCACCCCTATCGATGGTGAGTTAATGGGTCTCAACACCCCAGTTATCAAGTTACATCAGTTTATTGGATTCCATATGTCCATTATATTGCCGGTACAATTCAAGCTTGTCCGAAGGGGCTGCATACGGACGGGCCTTAATCGACACAGGCAGGGCTATGCGACCGAGACTCAATTCTCGCCGCTTCCTATCCAATCCCTGCCCGGTCTCAATTTCATTATATTAAACCATTTTCTTTTCAACCAATCCTGTGAGATACATCTCTCGCGAGTAGATTCCAACTACTCGACTTCTACCGGATTTCCTATGCATTAGCAAAGCAGTTACTACAGGTCAAACTGTAACTCGTGCCAAACAAACCCCTGGGATTTTTGGTCATGCAAGTGGAGTATCATACACCCTAAACGTAATGCACAATTCATATACTATTCATCATAGTGATAAAGCAAAAGCTTATAAACGACTTAAATGCAAACCGGGGCTTGCCTTAGTTTGCGACTGAACAAATGTCAATTGTTAGGGCTTGATCTTCCTCCAGAGAACCTGCCATGGAACCTCAGTGGAAACACCTTGGCCTTCTCCTCCAAGCGAAGCTCCTCGTCGATCACCTACCATCACGTTTCCTATCGACATGATATGCATATAAGTAATTATGTAATTAAGTAATTTAAGAAAAGACTCCACGGGGTTGTGTAAACTCTAAGAATGAGGAGTTCGACTAGGAAGGACAGATATGCCTCTGTTGTGTGAATGAACAAAGGATGAAGTCAAGTGGTCATAGTAGTATCGAGATGTGAATTGAAAGGTGCAATGTAAGCACACATTGCAACTTGGCACTCAACACTCGACGCTATGCCACTCAAGGACGATACAGCTGAATGGTGTGGGAGTGTTGGACTGGTAGGGTAAGGATGACCTAAGAGTCAAGGTGGCATAGTAGTGTCGAGATAAGCACTGAAAGGTGCAATGTAATGACACATCGCAATTTAGCACTCGACACTTGGAGCTACGCCGCACAAAGAGTGATAAGGTAGAATAGTGAAGAAGTATTACTAGACTGTGTGATGTAAGGATGACTAAGCGATCAAGATGGAGCATTGAAAGCTTAAGGCATGAGTGAACTGTGCAACAAGAGGTTGTGACTTAGAAGTCGACCAATGAAGTTACACAAACTCATTAAGGAGTAAACCTAATTACGTGACAAGTGTGATCGCAGGGTCCTGATAAGGATGAACCAGGATGAAACCCTAGCGACACTTGGGAGTGAAGTGAGGTCAACATTCTTTGGACTTAAGACATCATAACAAGACTTGTTAACCTGACGTGAGTATCGAGACAACTTTCAAAGGACCTTTAGGTAAATTAGTCGCTACGACTATCTTTACAAGCATCGTCCAAGTTCTTACATGACACTATTGCAGTGCCCTTTGCAAGATTGTCCGGATGAGCTCGGTGACTCTTGGAACTCGAATATGATGCGAGACCTTGTGTGACGGTCATGCTTTGCCATCACGGGAAGATCGGATTAGCCAGGTCCACATCGACCCGGACTCGTCAAAGGGGTGAGCGGAATCTCGAACACCACTTCATGAGTCGAAGAGTTAGGGACTCGACTTAGTTGTCGACAAAAGACTCGACGAACCTACCGTCGATGAAGAGGTACACCTAGGTAAGCAATCCTGCGAGCGGAAAGGAAACGTCCTCGACACGACTAAGAAATTCTTATCCAAGGTTCCACTTGGACTAGTTCTCCTCGTCGGTTGCAACGTTCTCGCAGTATTCTACCCTAGGTCATCGGTGGTCACCAATACACTCAGGTTGACCTAGAAGGCATTTCATCGAGTATCTAGGCTACACCTAGGACTCGACGAGTCTCGCCTTGATCAAACCCTAATTTGGCTAAACAACCATCGACTGATGTGTCGTGGTTGTGTTCTAGTACCACGTACATCACATGCATCCTTCACCTCGATGCCAGGACACGATGATGGTTCAGAATGTCACGACCATGTCATGTGGTCAACGACGTTGACGCGGCTCATGGTGGAACATCACGAGCACGCACGGACAAGTCAACGTGATACAAACGACAAAAGAGGTCAACTTAGGGACTCCTATAGGAATGATATCAATGCGGAAACTGGACGTACGACTTGACGACACATGAGTAACCTTAGCGATCACGACGAACGGACGTTGGTGATGTCAAGCAAGGTATTTCAATGTAAGGCTCACCTTGTAGGCATTTCGCCGAACGTGTTGGGTGTGTACTTGAGTTCCGTCGCGTCATCACCTTCCAAGGGCATCTTGGCACTTAGGCTTGTCGGTTTGCCACACCACAACAGACCTACATCCATAGACCAATATTGAACAGCAACACACTTAGTTCCGCCATGTAACCATTTCATCGAACACCTAGGCTGCAGTCACTGATCCAATGAATCTTGCAAAATCGGAGCCAACCTTGGACCAGTTGTCGATGCCGGTGTGTCAACGACGTGTTCCAGCATATTCTCCATCACACCCATTACTCGCTTTGCTTCCCGGACATAGACACGGCGCGGAACGCGGAGGGAACGGCGGTCACTGCGGCGTGGGAGCGCGTCGGCGAGGAATGCGGCGGCGTTTCTGGGTGTCGGCCACCGGTTGAGGTCATGGACGGTTGCAAGGTGCTGAACACGGCATGTGGACAGAGTGTTGCCGGCAAACGGCGCGGACAGGAGGAACGCGGCCGCCGCGGCTTGGTGTGGGTGTAGCCTGCAGTGCGCGAGCGAGCAGGACGGCTATGGTGCACAGCGAGGCGGCAAGGAGGCGGACGGCGGCGAGCGTGCTCGCCGCAGGAGCGGACAGGCGGGCGCGTGCAGAGGCAAAAGCGCGGCGAGACAGCAAGCCGGGAACGGGGGGGGGGGGGGGGGGGCGCGCGAGTGGTGGCAGGCATGGGCCTGGTGCACGGGAGCACGGGAAGGTGCGAGCAAAGGCGGCCGCCGGCGAGCAGAGGGCCGGGCGCACAGAGCTGAAGGGCGAGGAACAGGCAGAACGCTGGAGAGGAGCGTGGCGCTCGGGCGCGGCGCGTGCGAGCAGGCATGGGCGCGGAGCTGAGCGCCGGTGGGAGGTGAGCGGCGGCGCTGCGGTCGGGCAAGGAGGAGGCACGGTGCTGGCGGCGGCGCCACGGTTGGACGGCGGGGCGCCGGGGCAGAGGCGGGGCGGCGCGCGAGCCGGCGTGGAGGAGGTGCGGCGCTCGGGACGGCTCGGCCTGGCGGCGAAGCGGCGCCAGGGAGATGGCGCGCGGGCGACGAGGAGGCGGCCGGACGAGCGGCACTGGAGGTGGCCGGGCGTGGGGCGATGCGGGCCAGCGGGGGTGGGCAGGCGAAGAAGCAGACGCGTGCGTGGGAGGAAGAAGATAAGGACCGGGAGAGGAGCCAATTTGGTTTTCTATAGCTGGGTAAGACTGACCTGTGGGGCCCACTCCGATTTCCCCCTTATCCACTTCATTCCAGGTGTAAAACATCTCTCTCCATTGAGTAGGTTACCAGTGGGGCCCACCCTTTCCTAGTACTGAGGATAAGTATGACATGTGGGTCCCACTCTCTCCTCCCTTCTCTTTTCAAAATTCAAATGGAGCTAGCAAATAGGCTTCAAAAATAGTCAAATTTGGCCCAGTGACTAAATAAAATGTGGAGAATTTTATGGTGCAATCAGATTTCAAAACTGAGCAAGTTGAATTTGAACTCAGATTTGAATTTGAATTCAAGTGGTGATACTTGACTCAAGGAAATAAATAGTAGATTAGGTTCAAAAATCTTGAAACTTTGAAGTTAACCTTTTTGAACCATAAGGGACCTCAGGAAAAATTTGGAGTTGATTTGGACAAGGTTGAGCACAAAGTTTAAATTCGAAGTCGACGTTGATTAAACTCTCAGTACGTGTCCAATAAATGGGAAATGGGCTTCAAAAATTTGAAACTTTACCGAGAGTCTAATTGGAATATTAGTAGGTCATGGAAAAATTTACGGCCTGAGATTTGAATATTTTTGGATGTCCCATTTTAGGGTTGGAATAATTCCTTTTTCTTTCCCTCTATTTTGTTTTCTTTTCTCCTTTAATTTTTCAATGAAAATGTGAAGACTTGGAAATTAAGGATTTCACTCCTTAAGTTCCAAATACATTATCAACCATGTTCTATAGGTAAAATTTTAACAAGTCCATATTTTAAGTGAACATTGGTTAACTCATATGGTTCATGTGAGTTTGGATTTCCAAGTCTATTTTCAAAATTTTTAAGTTCGCATTTTTGTGTTTTTGTTCTTCCGAAAAACGGGCTTTTACAATCCTTCCCCCTTAAAGGAATCTCGTCCCGAGATTCTAAGGAAGAGAGAAAGTTAGGCCGAGTTGTTGATGAGACAACCATCTCCTGGCATGTGATTGGAGAAAGAGACTCTTCGTCTTCTTATTGCATCTATGGTTTGGATGCTCGGCGTGACTGGGATCACACCGTAAAGTTTGTAGCTTAGAAAGCTATATTGATATATTGGGGTCTTCTTCTTTTCGTCAAAAGGAAGTAAGCTTCTGCATTGGAGGACTTTAGAACTCTAAGATAGTTAGGTGTTCTTAACTCTGGGTGTTTCTCTTACGAAGACTTTGCTGCCCTGGTCTTGTGGCTAAAGCAATGTCACCATCCATTACGAGTCAAGGAGTTCCAAGACCTGATAATTAACTGATAACCTCGCGAAAAGAAAGATGCAGGGTTTTAGCGAGGTCGAGAAGTCCATAGGAAGCTCCTCGCAACTAGAAACAATCAGTTTCCAGGACTCAAGTTGATTTGAGTTTCAACGGGTCAAGGACAAAGGCTCAACTTTGTTTTGGTCACAAGGTGTTAAGTGGTTTCCCTTGTGCCACTTAAGATAATGAAACAAGTCGAAGGCGTTGCGAATGGTAAAGTTGATCACAACTTAAAATTGTGAGACACAACGTAGGTATTTGAATGGGGTCATATATTCTTGCTCAAAACTCATTAGTAATTACGTTTCATGATGCATCACAAGTGGAATAATGTTATGCATTAATGATGCAACGCTGGCCAGCTAGAAATGTAGACGGTATGATGCATTCATTATTATGCTTTGAGCAAAAATAGGTAGGACAATCCAAACACAGTCAGAAGTATCCCAAATACAGGAGGATTGAATAAACTTGGTCATGAAAGGCGCTAGACAAGACTTGCTACTTTCATATCTCGACCAAGTTCGATGGTTTCAAGGTAAAAGTATTAGCAAGGAATGGTGGGGTTCATCTCAAGGCAACGGAGTGTACAAAATGGAACAAAGTGATTGAACTTCTTGTTGATCGGAAGTTCCCTAAAGCTTGTTAATCACAACTTACAGGTAATTGTGGTTCCTTAACAATGGGTCAGGTTTTTCATCTCGTAGTTTTCTTAAAGTACTATGTCTTCCCCTTAAAAGATGCGGTAGGGTTGCCTTCAGAAGTGGCAAAGAGGGTAACCTTTGAAGAGTAAGGTTCTCCTCACTTCCGTAGGTTGCACTAAGTGGTTGACAAGGTACTGTGCTAGGCACGACCTTGGTTAGTAATCCACGTTCTTGCTAAAGAATTTCCAGCTCATACTACTCACTTATGGCTTCTCGTCTCAAAGACTGAAGCAAAGGAGTGGTTTAGCGTGAAGAATCAACTGACTTCTTTAACTCGATGATCGAGTTCCACAAGAAACGGGGTTCATGGTAATCCGTTACTTAAGCTTCGCATTGACTTAATGAGTCAATGCTGTACTCGGTCCTACTTACTTGAGCAGTGCTCCCAGCACGTTGGTTCGGTGTCGATGTACCTTGGTATGACACCTAGGTGAACGTAATACTTCAATTACTAGATGAACTCCTTCCCCCTTAAGATTCAAGCTAGGTGAGCAAGAAACTTACTCCAAGCAATATTTATGGGGAGGGTTGTCCAACTAGGGGAAGTGTCATACATGCTCAATGCACAATTAAAGTGTGAGATGCAAGGTTGCATAGTCAAAACACTAGCATGTGCATCCGAGCAAAAAGGGATTTGCCTTAGTGTAATACTCAACTCTAAGGGCAAATATTGTTGGGTCGCAACACCTGGGATGTTATGGAACTCCTCGAGTTGATCTCGAGAACCAAATCCATAAACACCCTAAAGGGTCATCACACGGGTAAATCCTGGTGGAGGATGAACAGCTTGGACGCAACTTAGATTTTGGCCAAGTAAATTGCAAAATCATATCTTGAGGTGAACAACAAAGTTAAAGTACACTTCAAGACCTTTCTAAAAAGTATTGGTTTGCCTCTAGATCATCTCTGGTTTGCAAGTTATGCAATTTTAAAGTTAGCAGATTTCTCTGCACTTTCAGCAGAATCTGCTTAAACAGTAGCAGTTTTGATCTAAAGTTTTCAGGCTGTTATGATGTAAATCTGGAAATATTCTTATTTACAAAGTTGTAGCCAATGTAATAAGCTTTCCAGAATGTACTTACTTGTCTTCATATCAGCTCTGGTTCAAAAGTTATGAATTTTTGAAGTTGGGTAAAATTTCAGCATTCAGAATTGAATTCAGTTCAGATTGACCACTCTGTATTCAAACTCGATTTGGAAAAGGTAGATGACCGATTCAGGTCTGGAGCCAATTGCAAAAATTGTAGCTGACTCTCTAACCTCTCCAACGGTTACTCGCGTGACTCCATTGGATCAAAGGTCTGCGAGCTATGGATTAAATTCAGAGGCGTACAGATTGCTGTCCAGTTTGGGTATGTCTGGACAGTCTCTGCAATTATCCAAATTTCACCCATTTAGAAGGATTCTGGTCTGGTGTTGAACAGAAAACATGTAGAGGACTTCCAAATCTTTCTAAAGAGTATTTACTTGCCCTCGTAGCACTTCTGGTTGAGAAGATATGGCATTTGCAAGTTGACAGTTTTTCCGAAAATTTGGACAGCACCTCCTTTGTTTAAGGCTGATTTTGTCCACAATTTCAGATATACAAACATCAATATTTGCAAAAGTAATACATAGCAAACATGTTGCATACATTCTCAAGATTCCAGAAATGTAAAATACGAACCCATTCGACAAATTCTACTAGGAATTATAATCGAAACAGTAACTGAATAGGTAACGGTCCATATTCTGAACTGTTTCGACACCTTAAACGATACTTCAATTTAGACTTGGTTATTGCGAGTTTTAGCCTTCGTGTTGATTAGCAAGTTGGTAGAGGACTATTTAAGCTTTCCAGGCATGTATAAACATGCATAGTTTGCATTTCTAGTTTAAGAGTTATGTCCGTTCAAAGTTCAGAATTTTTCCGACTGTTTCAGATAGCACCTATAAACATGTATTATCTTCAACTCTGTTTTCTAATTAGTTATAAGCTGAATTTGAGGTATCACTGAATAACAAAGTTGTAGAGTAGCTTTTCCACTTTCCAGAAATGTATCATAATGGAATAGAAGAGCTTTCTTCAAGGAATTATGACAAAAGTTCAGATACTGTCTTGTACAGTTTCAGAACAGCAGCTGCAGTGGTTATGGTGCATTTTCATCACCATAAAAGCATCTTTTGTCTTGGAGGTCAATAGGAAACTATTAGAAGACTCCAAAAGCTTTTCAAAAAGTATTCACTTGCCTCCAAAGCCCTCCAGGTTGAAGAGATATGGAATTTCAAAGTCAGGTCAATTCTGTTCGAAAACAGAACTCACCGGCTTCGAAACACAAGAATTTGGAAACAAACTCAAATTTTGAAACTTAGCTCAAAACTCAAGTCCGATGGCTAGAACTTGATTCACAACTAATCATTTCCTTTAGAACCAAATGGAATCTTAAAAGAGACTTGACGACCTTCTTATCCATAGCATATCACTATGGATCTTCAAACTTAACCAAAGTCTTACTCCGGCGAAGTCGAGCTAAACTCTCGCCAGGAGCAAAGGACATTGGTTCACCTACTCTTGAAAAGAAACATTTTACTTCGTCCATAAGATATCAGCAACTGATACTTGGACTTAATATGAATATGAAGCCATTTCTTTCGTGGGGGATGGTCAAAGTATCAATTGTGATACTGACGGTACTACGTGCCTTACCAAAAGAAAAGTCTAATCCGGTATATCCGGATACGTCTAGAGGTGGTCCTACTATCGATCACTCGCAAACGTATTCTACACGGGTCGCTACCGGAGTTAGTGTACCTGCAGAAGACAA